>JAVJGJ010000060.1:63367038-63379188 GCA_035590215.1 Microhierax caerulescens | reverse complement strand
GGGGGCATTGAGTTTATGAAATATATAATTGTATGCTGATTTTATTCTTGACATTGTACTTTGCCTTGAAGAACTATTTTTACAAAGTGATGCATTAGGATTAAAAACAGTGAGTGAGTGTTTTCTGTTTTGATTTAAAACAGCAATTAAATCCATTCAATACCTTTCTAATTGACAAGCAGCAATTCCATGTGCTGTAATAAAGGAACAATAATAGAAAGGACACAGCAACAAGCTAGCAGTCACCACAGTAGCAACAGAAACATCATGGTATTTGTAGGGAAAGCAAAGTGTAGGCTCTTGCTTGCAAAGTTAAAGGTATTCTCCTCACAGTGTTCCATTTTAACAGGATTTTCAGACCAATAATAAGTTAACTATGTGGCAATCCACCAGCTCATCCACAAAATTGCACAATGAATAAATATGAAAATGATATGCTGTGTCGTTGGTTGGTTTTATCAAGTAGGAGAAAGTAAGGACATGCTTTTTCTAATCACAATTCATACCCATAAATATTTGCTACTGTTTTTCAGCAGATCTAAATATATCTTCCTGAATGAATGTGTTCTATTAGCTGGAATATTTGTCCACTTCTTTTCCTAAACATCATCTTCATTCACTTCTCTGACTTGGAAAATAAATCTTAAGCTTTGCCTCTTTTATAAATACCTTTGCTTTTCTTTGGCCTTTCCTGCCACAGCGATAGACCCTGCTCTATGACAGCACTCTCCACTGCTGATACTATCCCTTGAGCACTCAGGAGCAAAAAACTGGTGGCGTGGCTACATGTCCAGTTAAGCCAGTCTTCTTGTTCTTAACTTTTCTTCAACCAAGCATCAAAAACTTAATATGCAGAGAAGAAAACAAAAAAAGAATACAGCAACTCATTCCCACCAAGGCCTACTCTCACTGCCAGCACCTGCCATAAAGGCTTCTCAGGTGATGTCAGCTCTGTTACATGAAGCAACACTGTGCTGTCTTATGAGCTCAAGGATACAGCCAGTGTATCAAGCCACATGAAAAAAATCCTAGCTCAAGGGTGCAGGAGGTGAGTATGCTCATAAACAGAGCTTTTCTGAGTGCAAGATACAGCCAGATGGTGAACCCTTGATGGATAAGGTCTGGTACATTCAGTCACAAAGGAGGGCAGAAACTGAGGCAGTGCTGCAAATTCTTGAGAGGGAGCTTCAGTTCTGTGGCAGCAGAAGTCAGGGGTTAGTTACTGTGAGATCGCTTGCTAGACTTAGTATAGTAGGGAACATAAAGATATACTCATATATAGTGACATAGCAGACTAGAAAGGTTGTTACATTACCCTCTCTTCCCCAGCCATTACCTTCTCTTCATCCTCTTCTTTCACAACGCCTACTCAGCACCTTTATAATTAATGTTTATTAATCAGTCTGCCAGAATTGAAGTAGATTAAAGAAGATTTAAATTACACACTGTAATAGCATTGAAGGAAACCAGAGGGCAAACAAATGCCTTCAAAAACTAAATCTGGGTGTTGATTAGTTATCTGTGTGATCAAGAGGCCGTGGAAAAATTAACCTTGTAAAAGTAGAGAACATTAAATTATTTTCTAAAAGTTCACATCTGAATTACTAGAGAACACTCTGATTCATTTTAAAGCTATAGTGTACTCCTTGTTGTCTTGAGCACCTGGACTGTTGTTTGTCTCTACCTCTATGGAGCATCTTTGATCTGGATCTGTGCCTTGTTTCCGTTTTGCATTCCTACAATCACAAGAAGTGATTCAGACCCCACAGCCTGCTCTGAATACTTGTTGCATGCTGCGTTTCCCTGTTTTCTCAGTACAGAAGTCGAAATGGATTCTCACCCTTCTCTGGGAATCTTGACATTACACAGTGCCAGTCTGTGCAGAGACCAGAGCTACCACATAGGCAGCAGTATAGACACAGTAGCTTCCTACGCTTCTCAAGATAAGGAGGAACTTCAACTAACACAAAGTGCCACACTGAAATATAATGCAGCTTTATACATCTGAGCGCTGTGTGTGTAGGTCTTGGTACCAGCAGATGGCCTTGGGCTGCTGTCTGCAGGGGCTTGCATGTCCAGGAATCAAAAAGTGGGGAAAATGGGGGTCCAGGGGCCTGTGACTGCAGAGATCCATGTCATGTATATGTATACATTTCCCACTAACAGACCTTCATCCTGAACTGCCAGAGAGGGGGACAGAATCAGGCAGTCTGTGTTTGCATGAGTGTTTCTGCCTGTGTTAATTTGTGTGGCTGTCCATGTAGGTATGTGTATATCATGCATGTGCACATGTGTGCCCATGAGGAATATACGCTACTGGCTCCACCAAGGGACACGGAGCTGCTGCAGCTTTGCCTCGCAGGCGACCGGATTCAGTGGCTCCTAACAAAAGTAACCAATACCACATGTGCACAGGAACCAGGCAATTTACCATATATTAAGGTATCTATATGTTTGAAACATGTCTGCATGGTTAGAAATAGCACTTACACTCAACAAGACTTTTACAAGATTAAGTCAATTTGAAAAATGTCTGTGCCAGAGAAGCTTGTGTAGCCAACACAAATTCCCATTTTAAGACCATAACTGCTCAAACACATCCTTGTGACCACTAAAATTATTTTGCTTCACCTAACCCAGACAGTCACTTCAAACATGAGAAATTACACAGAGTTAGCACTCTCTTGCTAACGGGAAGAGAACTCAGCAATGTGGGAATGTTTGGGAGCCATCCTGTTCTGCAGAAAGTAAGCCAGAGTCCTTGGAAAATGTTACCTTTCATGCCCAGTAAGATGCTTTTATGTAGCTGTTATATTATGCCAATAACCACGGCATCAGTAGATTGAAATGTGGACCTTGGCTTCTGGGTTTTTGTTTCATTTTGTTTATAAACAAATATAAATATAAACAAAACAGACCCAGGTGGGTCTATCTGGGCATTTATTTTTAATATCACGAGACAGTCTCCAGAAATTTTCAACAACTAGGCAGCATGTGAGGAGACGTAAAGGCTTTCAGTGTGAAAAAATAAGATGTACCCCAGGACGATGATCTTCAAAATGCAGGTTTAACCAACTGGCTTTTTAAAATCTTCCTATAGGGACTCAGCCTACAGAGCAATATGATACACAAGTGTTAGCACTGTCCCCTAGGGCAGTCGACATCAGCACGTTTTATTATTCAGCATTTCAGTCCTCAATAGCCATATACATTTGAAATCAGATTTCAAAGTACTAGCTGAAAGCAGTCTACTGTAATGTTGTTTAACAGATGTAGAAACTGAGACAACTGGGGGAAAAAGTTTTTGCTATAGTCACTATGCACATTTGCAGCAGAACTGGAAACAGACTCCAGTTCTCCCAAGTCCCAGTCCAGAGCCCTGCCTTGCAGGTCACACTGCTAAATTTATAGCAAATTATTTCATATAAAAGTCATACTTAGCAATGTAATTGGAGTCACTAATAGTGCCATTTTCCATGCAGTCCCATTAGCAGCCTAGGTGAACATCTCTGCCAGTAACTTCTGAACCCAACACCTAATTCTCCTCACATTTGGCAGAAGAGTTGAGATAATGAACTTCTTATTATCATTATGCTAATGAGATAATTGTAATTGCTCTGAATGAAGGAAAAGTTAAAGCCTGATTTTACGTTTTGAGACCACAGACCCCTTCAACATGCTTCTACTGAGAGACAAGTTTTTTTGAGCTTGTCCTTCTGTGAAAGAAGTGGGGATGCTGAACATAAGGAAATGAGGCAGGGAACATTATCTCTTCTTTGCACCACTCAGTACCTTTCTGTACCACAGAGATGAGAAATTGGAGAACAGCCAGTGTACAGCCAGGGGATTGCAAGGATCTACTGGAGCAACCAGCTGTGGGAGTGTAATTGTAAAGTGACTCCTTCAGCCAGACAAAAATTGTCATCTAGACTCCAACTGTTCAGATTAAGCTTCTTTTAACAGCTGGGTGATAATCTAAATATGTGAGAAACCCTATAAATGCTTTACTTCTCCAGTCTCTTCTGGACAACAGTTTTCTTTTGACACCTTCACAAGTCACAGTGGAGGTGGCCAATGAGGAGACAAAGGCAGACTGAGAAAATGTACAATTTATTTCTTAAACTTTTAGAGGCTTAGAGGAAAGGTTAATAAAGTATGCTTTCAGCAACTGAATACTTGTTCAAGTTTTCATTATGCAAAGATCCAAACCAGTTATTACAGTTTCAGTTAAGTGTTTTCAGTTCGACAGATATTTCTGAAACATGTTCTTCCAGGCTGACCTGAAAGTTTGAAAAGGGTTATTCAGGGACCTGAAATGAATTATGGTGGTTTTGTGTTGATTTTTGGGATGGTTTTGGTGTGACAGATTTTTTTTTTTTTTTTGGAACTTCCAGCAAAGCAAATACTGTCACAATAATTCTGACAAGCTGGGTTCAACCATATCTTTATCTCAGTTTACATAAAGCATTAAGACTCCTGAAGGGGGATGCTGATGAACTGGTTTTCCGTAGCAAGGTTTTGTTAGTGGGGGGCAAGGAGGCCTGCAGGGCTGTCCTCTGTGAGAAGGCACCCAGGAGCTGCCCCATGTCAGGCAGAAGTGGCCCCAGCTGACTCCAAAACAGACTAACGGCTCCCTAAAGCTCAGCCATCAGTCAGGCTGGTTGCATCTCTGTGAAAACATTTAAGAAAGGTTTAAAAAATGCTGCACAGCAGCTGTGAGAAAGAAGTGATAAAAATGTGAAACACCCTTCTAGACATGAAGGTCATTCCTGCTTCCACGTTGGAGCAGTTGGTGAAAGACTGCATCCCCCCTGCTGGAGCCAGGGAAGATTGTGAGGAGGAAGGAGCATCAGAGGCAAAGCGCTATGAGCTGACTGCAGTCCCCATTCCCCAAAATCCTGCGCCACTTTTAGCAGGGAGGAGGGGGAAGAAAAGTCAGGAATGAAGGAGTGAACTTGAGCCTGGCAAAAAGGGGAGGTGGGGAAAGGTAGTTTTAGTTTTGTCTTCCCCAAGCTGAGTCTGTTTTGCCCGTGATGGTAATTGTTGAGTGATATCCCTGTCTTTATCTTAAGTCACAAGCTTTTCCATCCTATTTTCTCCCCTGTCCTGCTGTGGAGGGGGAGTGACAGAGCAGCTGGCTGGGGTTTGGGCAGCCAGCCACTGTCAGCCCACCACAGCTGCTATGGTGGGACGTCAGAGCATCGAGCACACAGGACATGAAACTACAGTAACAAAAAGTCTTCCCTTGTCATTGGTTGTATCTTTTCTCATACACATATTTCAGTTTCCTGCAGTAATAAAAATAACATTTGGAAATAAACGCTAGAAGAAATAGTGAGGTCCAGGAGCTGACATTTGCTGTGTACCTGTGTCATTTTATTATCCAAAACTATGTGCTTTTGGCTGAGGCCACCCCCATCCTAGCCCATCACTCTCTGCCTGCAGTCTTACGTGAAATCTAAGCATCTCAGCCACAAGTCTGGCAGTAGACTGCCTCTTCAAAAGAGCACAAATATTTCTTAGCTCCTGTGCAATATCTGCAGCCCCCTGTGGATGTCTCAAATACCCCTGGGATGTCTTGAATGGCACTTATGTTTAGGCAACAGTAGATCACGCACAGCCCAAGGAAGGAAGGCACTGGGAGGAGCCCCACTCCCCCTCTTCTCTGTGATTAAGACCTAGTCCAGGATGTATGAATTAGAAAGGGGAAGCCATCAGGAAAAATATTTAACATTATTGTATGTTTCATCAAGACTCACATCTCATTACTGTCAAGCTACTACATAGTGTCACAGGCTTCCTATCCACCAGGATATTATGACTGAATTAATTTCATAATTTTTCACCAGTTTAGTAAAATGATATCCACTTTTTTCTCCCTCAACCATAAAGAAACGCCATTCCCATATTGTCCTCCTGTTCATCACTGCTTTCTTGGAAAGCTTTTTTTTTTTTTTTCTCTTTGTTGGCAAGTTTTCAAGGGCAGTCAAAAACAATGTTGAGAAAAATCATGACTGATCTACTCATGAGTGCTATGGCAAGAACTGCTGCATTATAATTGCATGGGGAGACAAAGGCTGACAGACTTTTTTATGTTTCAGCAGCCATTTAAAGCTACTAACCTTGAAGGCAGTGGCAGCTGCTGACCTTAGAAGGCTGAATCTGGTTAGTACTGAGCAAGAGAGCGAAGGGCTGAGTGGCTCTAAGAGCCAGCCAGATCAGCAGCAGCAGAAGGGCTCAGTGCCCCAAGGATTTAGCCCCTGACTGCTGATTTTTTAAAACTGCCAGGGCTGAAATGCTGATTCTAGCAAGGTTACTTGTTCGTGCAGCTTGTTTCAGGTAGCGAAGTAAAATACCCCATGACGGTACAGCTAGTAATTCAGTTTAGGATCTGGTCCTAAGGGCACAAAGTCAATTCCACGGGACTTCCCTCAGAGTTAATGACATTTGGTACTCTGTAGGGGCAAGCTTTTAGAGCAAATATATATAATATATATAGAACGTGTGAATGTGTGTGTATATATATATATATAAACATGAATATATATGAATGAATGGCTCCTCCGCTGGTTTCTCACAAAGCTATGCAGTAAAGTTTGGCTAGCAGTATAATAGATTGAGTTCGGCTCAACAGATTAAAGTGATAAAGCCAGTTAAAAGTTATGATGTAATACGGAGTATTTATTGACCTGTAGTGGGTTGTAGCTGCAATTACAAGGCATCTGGCAAAATTCTGTGGTGGGTAGGGACTAATCTATAAGGGTGATTAATTTCACTGGTAATTTGGATGAAGTACGGCCAGTAAAGCCAAACTAATTCTGTTGCAAAGCTCTGAAGATATTCACTTTTTAAGACTAAAAGGTTTAAGCTACAGTCTTCTGTCTTTAACAGCTGATCAGTCCCTTAAACTAAACCTACTGGAAAAAACTTCAGTGTTAAATTATTGAAGCTCTTAGAATTTGTTCTGAGTCTTTGTTATAGGCAGCCCTCGGAGCTTTCTCTAGCTGATTTTAATTAAGAATATATCTGAGCCTGGTAAAGTAATACCTGAAACTGAAAAGAGATTTGTAGTGACAACAGTACAGGAAATATTCATTTCTATTCATAACATGGATGTGATGTGAGTTATTGTTAGCTGGTACCCTTGATACCATAGCCATTTGTTCAGCTCTGCACAATCCTAGAAGCTGAGCTCTAGTACTGTTATTATTATTATTGTTATTTGTATTTCTAGACAAATGCATTTCTGGATTTTAAATCAAGTATGTGTTTGAAGGCTTTATTGTTTTGCTCTTTGCCTTCTCCCTTTTTCTTTTGCTACTACTGTGATTCTAACCATTTCGGGGGGAAAAGTTTACTGGGAGTTTAGACACTGGCTCCAGGCCCCTCTGAGTTGGAATCATCACCCTGCCAGTCCTGTGCAAAGAGGATTTTCATCGGCTGCTAACCAGCACAGGACAATTCGGAAGCCTGTTTTCAGTTCTTAATCCTGCAAAAATCCCCTTTACACAACACAGTGACCCAAAACTCTTTTACACATCACTGGCTGGTGATGTGATCACTTGGGTGGTCTGCCCAAGATTTCAAAGATGTTTTGTGGGAAGGGGGGGAAAGGGAGGATGACTTTGTTCCTCATCTTGTTTTCTAGATAGCTTGTTCCCAGAACTAGGGGAGAAGAGGATGGGCTGAGCCTTGCATGGTGTCAAGTTCTGAGCACTGCACTTCTCCCTTGTTAATTTTACCTAAGACTTATAGGCAGTCTAATCACGGAGTAGGCAAACAGCCGTTAAAAACACCTAGTTCTCCTTAAATTAAATATGTTATAAATTATGATTGCTTTTCTAAATGTTCCTGCAGTTATCAGTATAGCAAAGGAATTTGAAACAGTTACTGCAAAACAATATTAGTAGATTGCATTTACTGAGTAAAAAGATGATTTTATTAATTGTTTGTGCTATAACATGAATGTTTAACATAATGTAAACTCTGACATTTTTAGCACAAACAAGAATGACAGTGTTCTCATACCCTTTCGCTCAGAAAATCTGTCAAATGAACAAGTGTTAAAAAGCAGTTTGAAAACAGTCAGTGCCTGCACTCACATGTTTTATTAATCACCATAAACAGAACTGAGATCAGATACTCTGCATGCAGTATATCAACACTATTTGAAGATACAAACTTGGAAATTTCCATGTCCGGTCCTCACCTCACTCCACTTTTTAATACAAATTATGGTCATAAAGAGCTTAGTTGCAGTGTGTTAAAATACCGCAGAAGTTACTTTGCTTATATCACTTGAAGTATTTGGTCTGGGAGACACACTTCAAAAACATATGCTGATTCTGCTCCTACCACAAATGGTGCCACAGGAGCCCCTCTGTGCCCAAATCGCTGTGCCAGCCAGGGAATAGGAAACGGGGGCTCAGTTCCCTCTCATCATCGTGTCTCTCCTGGCAGAGAAGCACAGCCTAACCATCTGGCTACCAATTAAGCAAAACGTAAGAAAGTGCTTTTGCTGCTTTCAGTTGAAGCTGATTTATCCTCCCTGCAGTACTCAAAGAACTAAAGAGGAAGATGATGCCCAAGAGCTGAGCACAAGACACCAGGGTGGTGTTTATTGGTTAAACAATTGGTTTAGCTGGTTAAAACACCCGTTCAGGTGTTCATTAGCAAAGGAACAGCATTAGGAACTGACTTCTAAACCTGTTTGAGCATTACATTCAACAGCCATCTGGTAAAATATTGAAATAGTCATTTCAAGCAAGGACCTGAAAAGAACTCACCTCTCTCCCAGAGCCTGATTTCAGGAAAAGGTTAAGGGCAGTGACCTCCACCAGGGCAATCAAGACTTTCTGCCAGGGGTATGTGAGCTACTTACTGCTGCAGCTCCAGAAAGCGTTTGGATTTAAGACAGCAGCACATCCAGGACTGCTTAGTGAGTAACATGGAGCTATGGGCTAATCTCTGATCTTATGGTGTACAGGCAATCTCAGCATTTGTTGGAGTCATGATTTATTGAGGATTGAGAGCATCTCTCACCTGGTGAGTTCAGGGCCCCAGACAGCAACACATTTTCTTGTTCGCCAAGAAGCTCATCCACAGCTAAGAAATTAAAGACTCAGGGAGAATTATTCAGCAGCACCAGAAACAACAAAGGAAGAGCTGTGTGTAAGCCTTGGCAAGGCATCTCTAAGCAGCACGCTGAGCTTGTAGCACAGCCCAGCTATATTTCAGCAGCAAAGAGGTTTGTGCTCAGCTAAAGGGGAACAACATTGCAGCAGACAGCTGGGACCCAGAAACTGCTGCAAACGCTCAATCCTGTGGCTGCAAAAACCCACTGTGATCCTGCTGTATCTGGGGGGAAAGGGAGGCTGAAATGTAAGCAATGGATGACATGCAGCTTTTGAAAGAAAAAAGATTAATGAAGCCTACAATGAGCATGTCCTTCCCCCTCTTTCCCCAACCTTATCACGTGGCATTAGGGGAGGAAAAGCTGTAACAAAACCAGTAGTAAAATTACAGGCTGTAAGGTCTAGCATGTCCCCTTGCCTTGCTCACTCAGGACTCCCGATGGAGCTAGCTAAAGATGTGCAGCGGGCTGGTGCCTGCCAGGGCAGGCTGTGCTGGTGCACTGGGAGGTGCAGGGGGAAGGGAAAGCTGCCTGCAAAGCTGTGCACGGGCAGTACAGCCCGCTGGAGAGGGAGCTGTGCCAGGGAGCAGAGCCCACCGTCTACCTGGCCACACCGCACCACCTCCAGAGCAGCTCTTGTTCCAGTCTGTTTGGATTATTACAAAGCCATTCTGATAAGACAGCTGTGGTAACATCATAATTAGATATTAATAACATACACTTCATAAAGCATTATGCACGTATCCGCTCCTGAGCACCACTTGTGTATAGAGTGAACTATCAAGGACTCAGACTAAAAATGTATGTCAAGTGAACTGCAACAGTTTTCCTGAGACTATAAGCTGGATGTGCAGGCACAGCGTGATTCTGTGGGTTACACTCTCAAATGGACAATTTCTTATACATAATAATGTAACACTGACTAGAAGCTTCTGCGTTTCCCTGGTGTGACCAGGCCATCACAAAACTTTCTGTGAGTTTAGGTTGCCCAAACTGATTTTTAAGCTCCCCTCAGAGCATCACGTCTGAAACTTCAGCTGATTTTTCTTTAAACCTCTCAGACTGTACTTTTCATGTCTGATACCTCAAAGTGACTGAACTGATACTTCTGAAATGTTGCATTCATAATTGTTTCTAAGCTTGTCAAGCACGAAAAGAAAGATTTATCTCTGGGGTGAAGTGGAGCCCTATCCCCTAGCTGTATCACTAGAGCATAGATGAATTGGAGTTTAACAAAATTCCTTAATGCTACAGGCAATGACACAATTAAATCTTAGTTTTGCTTTTCCTTTTCCTTTTTACTGTAAAGTAAGAAACTTAGAAATAGCTATAACTGTTACATTATCCCTAATCCCCAGTAGATAGATCCTTAGTGAGGTATGTCTATATCTAAAATTTCATGTGTTGAATTATTCTGGGGCATTCTAAAGGTCTAAGAAGACAAGTAAACTCTTGAAGACATTAACATTCCCTATATTCATAGAATTGTAGAATGGTTTGGTTTGGAAGGGACCTTGAAAGATAGTTTAGTTCAACTTCACATCATCTAGTCCAATTAGGCTGTGCAGAAATCTCATCAGTAGATTCACTAGTCTTTAATTCAAGGGTCTTCTTTTGTCCCTTTGAAGCATTTGGTATTGGCTGCTGTTGAAATCGGATATTGAACTAGATGATCGATTTGGCTGAGCCACCGAGGGGGAAAAAAAAAAAAGGATTTAGGGGTTTGGGTGTGACTTGTCTTCAAATAAGTGTGACTTATCTGTCCCTCTAATAAACAACTTTCATTACATACAGCATAATAAAAGTAACAAACAAAAAAATGGCTTGGGCACTTCTGAATATGTAGATCTGTGTCGTTTAAATGGAATGCTTGTCTCCAAAGCAAATAAACACTTCCAAGTGATTTGATTTTAAAGAATATGAGAACAGTGATGAGTTACTAACCATAAAGTTTATTTTCACTATCTGCCTGGTAAAAAAAATTTGACAAAATTATCCAATTGCATATAATTTCTAAAATTAAAACACCAGCTAAAATCAACTTAAAATATTATTATCTTGACACAGAGCAAACTAAAATGGTTTAGTATCAAATAATACACTTAATTATTATGTTAGCTAAAACTGTGGAATAAACAATTCCTTCAAAATTCAAAGGCAGAATTAATTTATTTATCAGATACAAAAAATGAGGTGATAGCAAATCTAGTACTAAACATTGTGTTTTCATATTCAGTGTACTAATGTGAGAAGGATTGCTGCACCTGTAGAGAGAAAACCAAGTTTAAGTGAAATTTAATAAGAACCATTATGCATTGCTGTAATTAAATAGACATTAATAACTAGCAGTTGAGAATGTCACAGAGAATTACAACAGTGGGTTATTTGGCTCTGTTACATTCAGTTTGATAAGGATTCCTGTTAATTAGGGACAATATTTACATGAACAGTTTCAGTGAATGTGACAATATTTCAGGACTTACACCCGTTCCTTAGCCAGCCATATTTATGTGTTTGCAGCTCTGTCAGACAGAAAACCTGCCTTAACTGTTGGAGACACCATCACCTATAGATTATTTTCTCTGCTGGTATTTCAGCCACTGGTGTAACTCCCCGTGCAACTCACCATCTAGTATCTGTATAAAGACTTTGGCCATGAAGGATTAAAAGTGGGTTAAAATTCACTGGAGTGGGTGTACTGTTTCTGATGTGAAACAGTTTTCAGTTTTTTTCCAACACTGTTGTCTTCTGTTTGGATTTTACATATTTCAGGGGAAAGTCTCCAGGAGTACATTAAGCAACATGACAGTCATCCTACCTTGAGGAAGAAATTGTATGTTTGGTGTAGTGTTTTGTTCATCTAAAAAAAATAATTACGCTTACAGCTTGTAGTCATTGATTTTATTGTTACACAGTACTATATTGTTACATCTGATGTGAAGGTTATGGAAGTGACTGCTAAACTTTCAGGGTTGAACCCTGAAGGTAACCTTTAATATGTAGCTAGAAATTAGGTT
>JAVJGJ010000060.1:63281018-63329064 GCA_035590215.1 Microhierax caerulescens | reverse complement strand
ACACTGGCACAGGTTGCCCAGAGCAGCTGTGGGTGCCCCATCCCTGGCAGTGTTCAAGGCCAGGCTGGATGGGGCTGTGGGTCTGGTGGAAGGTGTCCCTGCCCATGGCAGGGGGGTTGGACTACATGACCTTTGAGAGTCCCTTCCAACCCAAACTATTCTATGATTCTGGTTATCATTTTACTTTCAGCAGAATGACTAAACTTTACATAAATTTTAGTTATGGTTGAAAATGCAGTGCAAATAGACAGATGGAAGTGATTCATTATAATGGTATGTTAGAAAGCATTTTCTCCTAAACAGAAAATTTTGTCATTTGAACTTTACAATTAATTGAAAAATTAACAACTATTCTGTAAAAACAGATGTTTTAAACCATATTCATCAGAGAAAGAGTCAAGCTGTTGCTTAGTGAACACATAAAAGATTCTTTGTCTTTTGATCCAGATGCATTTATTTCAGACTTAGCTGCTGCAAATATTAGAATCAGATGCTTGACAAAAGTTGCATTTGATTGCAATTCTTCGCACTTCATCGTATTTTCTACTGTAGTACTTAATAACTGACAAAGAGTACCATTACTGAAATCAATTATCTGGCAGAATCATACAACAAACTGCTCTGCGCCATTGCTTTTTTCAGGAAAGCTGAGGGCTGAACACACGTGCTGCCAGCACACTCCCCAAGATCTCAGGAGCGAGGTTGTTGCCCCAGCAAACAAGATAAGAAATAGCACCAGATTCTGATCTCAGACATGCTCTTCCAAATCTGAGTAATTGTATTGACTTGTAATTAACCAGGTTTGTATTAATGTATCACTGGCTGGAACCTCAGTTTTCAGACCTTGCCTCCATTTGAAAAGTTATTTGGTGACAAGTGTCATCAGCAGTAGGTGCAGCTGAAATCCTGCTGAGCATGTTTTGGCCATAAACATAGCCAAGGACAAACTGTATTTAGCAGATTTTCATCACGCTTTGTTAAAACCTGCCTGGAGCAGGGCAGGTAATTGTACATAAAATCTTGTTACTGCTTGATTAACTTGAATATTTGAAAAGAATGAGGGAGTTGTATATGTTGTTTTCACTGGATAAACAATATCTGAGAAGTTAGGCTCCCGAAATTGTACTACCTTGTTCTATGCTGTAATGCATATTCCAGTAGAAAAACCTGATGTTTTAAAAAGGTAAGGCAACTAGTCTCACCACTGTCAAGGGCATAAACCAAAGAAATACTCATAGTAGGAGAGTTGCATGCTTTATTTCTTCCTTGGAAGTAGGGGTATCTTCCAAGGAAGAATGTCTTAATTTAGTGAAAATTGCCATATTTCTATTGACTTTGCTGAGCGTGGATCATTATGTTAACTGAGCCTTGCCTCTGAGGTTTCTCAGTGGTATGTATGTATTCCATCCAGGGCAGAATATTTATGACTCAGTTTCTAGTCATTATTACAGTGTAACTGATCAGACAGGACCTCAGTGTGTTTCCTTGAAGGGAAAGAAGCGTGGAGCTGTGATGTGATACCTACAGGCATCGCTGGCATCCAAAAACATCAGAGTTCAGATTGCAACACTGGTGTCAGAATTGATTTCACCTGTAATTATGTCTCCTTGGAAAGACTTGTATAATTTTAGGTGTATCTTGAGGAGAAAACTAGGATCCAGTTATATTTTTTCGGTAACATTTAGAAGCCTAGCTAGCCTAAAGCACTTTATAAAACAATAAAATAGCTGCTGATCAGTCAAAACCATTCTGTGGAGCTCCAAGTATGGAGATTTGCCTTATCTCTGGGTATATTCTTCAGAGAAATGGTCATGAAGCTTCCACAGAGATCTGAGAGCATTTTGTTTATTAACTTTATGTTTAGCCTCTATAAAATTGCAGCACTTCAAGATGCTTGATAGATAACACTGTATTTACACAAAAGCATTGGAAACAATTTAGTTGGGCTTGACACAAAGATAATCTCAAAAGACATTTCACATGGTGAAAAATTGTGGTGGTGTTTGTAGCAGTTTCCTTTACTTTCTTTAGCTGTGCAGGATTAAATGTCCCAAATTACCTACAGACAAATGGACAAAACTCTGTTGAAGCCAAGAGGGGCTTCATCCATTGCCTCTGAACAAGATTTTGCATGCTTCCTTTATTTCACCTGTAGAATATATTTGCTTTTACTTACTCTCTTTTCACTGTAAGAGATAATAATGAAAGTAAAAGAAAACTTGTTAAAATTGCCATTGTCAAATGGAAATTTCAGAAGCCTCTTTTGATGGGACAAGCTTGCACTTTATTCACAAATGTGTGTTATAATCCCCATGCCAAGTATGTTGTATAACCACCTTTTTAATTCTGTGGACAGTTCTATCCAATTCTAATTTTCTGCGTGTTCTTGCTTCTTTCTAGTGTTCTTGTAATTTTACTGATTTCTTGCTGTGTAATCTTTGGGGTCTTGGAATTGTTTCAGGTGGTACAAGTGACTCACTATAAACTTTCCATTTTGAAGAACTGCTTAATCTTTAAATAGCTTTATTCATATGAGCTACAAGAAGAATGGGGATTTCTCATCATTGAAACAGAGATGTAAATGCACATACGAAGAACCTGCAAATCCATTGAAAAATCTTGGGTATGAAAGATGTCTGTAAAAGTGAACTTTCACAATAATTTGATGAATGTAGCTCCTTGAACTACTTCACAACTGATTTAAACAAAGGCACCTGTAACATTTATGACTTTAAGGTCTGAGATCTTGCTGTGAGGGTGCCACAACTTGTCAAGAGCACAGACTACTATCCATTGCTACTCCAAGTGGGCATGGATGACACCGCAACCCAGGACCTGGGCATAATCAAAGACTGTAAGCCTTGGGGGTGCAATGAAAAATGTTGGTGCCCAACTTATCTTTTCTTACATTTTACCAGTTAGGGGAAAGGATGCAGCCAGAAGCAGATGTGTAATGCAAATGAACTTACTGGTTTGTGGCTGGTGCTGTTGTGAGGGTTTTGGCTTCTATAACAATGTGACATTCTTTGATGACTATAGCTTCTTAGGAAGGGATGCGATCCACCTGTCCAGGAGAGTCAAGGGAATCCTTGGTGGCAGGCCAGCCAGCTTGGTGAAGCAGGCTTTAAACTGAAGGGCTTGGAGGGAGGGTCCAAAGTGGCAATGCTCATGCCATCGCATCCTACTGGAGAATAAGCCTGCAACCACAGCAGTGACGAATGTTCCTTGGCTGCCTCCCAAGATGGGATCCAGAAGGCCAACCACCTCAAGGGTGTGTGTGGCTATGGTGGATCCTTTTGCACCTGAAACTGAAACGCAAAAGGTTCCTTTTGAATATGAGGAAGAATTTCTTCACTCTGAGGGTGGCAGAGCACTGGGACAGGCTGCCCAGAGGCGCTGTGGGGTCTCCTCTGGGGATGTTCAAAACCCGCCTGGACGTGACTGTGCAACCTGCTTGCAGTGAAGCTACTTTAGCAGGAGGGGGTTAGATGAGATGATCTCCAGAGGTGCCTTCCCACCCTGATCCTTCTGTGATTCTGTGATTCCGCGATTCTGTGATATTCATTGTGTTGGATTGTGTCTGACAGTAAGCACAAGGAATTGCAAATAATTATTGTAAAACCTAGTTGAGGAAAGAGGTGTTAGGTCTTTTGCTCCTTCTCTTGTAGTGAGGTGCTTCTCTACAGCAGATACTGTTCCCCGGCGCTTTGTCCAGCCTAGTTTTGAAATGGCCCCGTTACTAGTCTTCACCGGCCTCTTTACAGTAATTGTTACATTTAAATGTGTGCTGGTTTGATACTGTTTGCCAGTGCTAAATATTTATTTTGGCAGGCCTGGATACAGTCAGAGAATAAATATTGCACTAAACGCAAGAGCAAAATGAAAGAGTGATCAATTATTAATGGGGTGGGCTGGGGAGAAGAGGAGGTACTGTTTGCATGCAAATAACTTTAAACACATCAGGAAATATTGCTATGATTGCAGAGAACAAAGTAAATTTATAGGATAACTAGAGCTGTTGTATGATACCCGGTTCAGTTTTATGACTTATTTCATCTGGCTTGTGGAAAGAGTTCTCAGTGTGTGAGTTTTCATTTAAAGGTCATATGAATAAATGATACAGATCTTCCTAATGGATAGCTTCTCAGCCTTTTGAAACATATTTATATGGCAAACAATTACTTAATTCACAGTAAATCTTGTTAAAAATTGATGTCTCATGGTAAGTTGGCATGTAATTGTTTCTTTTTATTTGGGAGCAATGGGAAGCTATTTTTATCATGGAAGTGCTAATACACAATTAAAGGGAAATAAATATGGCTGCTGACAACTAAAGTAGCAGTACACAACATATAGTGACAGGGCAATCTAGTTCGTGTTGTTTGAAGTTCAAGTCCAGTTGCACAAGACTGAAGAAAAAGCATAATCCTGGAGTTAGCTTTGGTTATCCGTGGTACCTGTACATCTCTGAAGATAGTTTGGCATTTGGGGCACATCTATTTGGGATATATTTGGTATATCTAACAGTTACTGAAAATATATCAAGTTTTTCATTTTTTTTATCTGTTATCTTTGGGCTTCTGCTATCCTGTACTTTGAGTAGCCACCAATGCAACTGCAAAAGGGATATACAAAGATGCCATTATGATCTTAAATATAACACACAAATAATCACTTACAGTGTGAAGTACTGGAAAATCAATCATGAATATGAATCAGCATGTCTAAATATGTTTCATAAAATAGGGTGTGCTGTCATGTTTTATGGGGAATATACTGAGGAAAAATTACTCACAGGTTCTAAAATTATATAAATAGAACTTTCCATTCACTGAGGATGACCTGCAGCTACAAGATTCGCATATACTGCCACTGAGTTCAAACCAAAGGGCAAACCTAAAATTCCCCCTCCAGCAAAACTCATAATGTAGTCTCTTATTGTGTACAGGCATCTAGTTCATAAATTTCCTTATGATTTTTGTTCTTCTTTGAAACCTGAAGGTAAGTTTACATCGTGAATTTTTTTAATGGGAAACTTCAGTTTCTGCTCCTTTAGGATGCAATAGGAAAAAGATACAGGACTTAATGATTCTTTCTTTAAAGTAGCCTAGGATACTAATGTTTAGTAAAACATCAAAGATCATCAGCCTCTGAATATGATTAAAAGTGCATTTGATGAAAAAAGTTTATTATTATAGAAACTTTTCACTGAGCTCTTACACTGGAAAGCTATGCTGAGTGTGGTGATGATTTTTTTTAATAATTTATCTTCCTTTAACATTCAATCTCACTTGAACAAAATCTCTTCTTTTATAGTTCTACTTAGGTATGCAAATAGTTCTCATTAAGAGATTCTGAAAGTTTTACAGCTTGCAAAAATGAGGAAATTGTATCAACATACATGTAACATGCTATTATTTATATACTGTATACTGTATTGAGCAAAGTAGGTGCTAGAAATTGTTTGAGAAAATACAGTGATGTGACAGAAAATCTCCACTTCCAAATCCCACTCCAATTAAGGTATTTGATGTAGTCCCTGATCGTATATGATGCAGTAAACCAGAAGACTATATCTTCTTGTCTGACACGATCAAAGATTTTTTTAGTTTGATCTTGCATATTTTATTAAGTTGAAGAACTTTTGTTTATTTCTGTAAATGACCAGAAAAAAAGCCAAAGTTCAGGTTTTGGGTTGTGTGTTGTTTGTTTGTTTTTTGGTGGTTTTGTTGTTTGTGGTTTTTTTTTTAAATAGAGCTTAATAACTTAAAATGAAGTTACAGAGTTACAGCTAAGTAAATACAGTTGTAAAAGGATTTATTGCAATAGTCACCTATGCTCAGTATTTTAGGAAATATTCTACCTTCTAAGAAACTAACAAAATTCCAAATAACAGCAACAATAATAAAATTTGGGTGATGTCTCTCTTCTGAGTTGAAACCTGGCGCAATGCAGATGCTCCAGGACTAAACTCTGCAGTGATTCAACACCTTGATTGATTCTTCCTGTACTGAAAGACCACCAGGGTCTGTGGGGTGTGAAACAACACAATGTGTTATGGTATGTAACACAGACGTTCACATCCCTGCCTCATACTGTGGACAAAAGTGTGGATCGAAGGGAATCTCCATGCAGGCTGCAAACTCATCTGCATGTCTGGAGTGAAGGTACTATTAGTCATTTCCACAGGCAATTTGCCCAAGGTAAGTGTCCATCTCAATCCATAATGTTATTTTCACCTCTATTTAAAATCCAGACTACTTGGGTTTAATTTCTCACCTATGTGCATCATCTTTTTTTGACACAAGAAATAAAAATTATTATTCCTTTCCTTCATGCTGTCTATATTTGCCATCAGATTTATCCAGTTGCTGCAGTTTTCAGACAGAAAAGGCATTTTGCAGTGTGCAAAGCTATCTGAAGGAGAGGATGACTAGGTGAAGGTCATGAAGCAGGCAGGGATCGTAAATGGTTGTTTCATCTCTGTGTCACGGTCAATAATGTACCTCATGTCATCCCATCATCTCAGAATGCAAACTGAGCATGGTAATGTACAAATGAAATACAGGAAAGAGGAGAGGTTTTAGGTACGTGCATTTGGTTAGAAGATGTTCAGACTTGAGCTCTTGGGTTAACCAGAGTGTGTGTGAAGAAAATAAATGTTAGCC
This sequence comes from Microhierax caerulescens, assembly GCA_035590215.1. Classification (NCBI taxonomy): domain Eukaryota; kingdom Metazoa; phylum Chordata; class Aves; order Falconiformes; family Falconidae; genus Microhierax; species Microhierax caerulescens. The sequence continues at coordinate 63,322,396 of JAVJGJ010000060.1, read as the reverse complement.
GCAGCATTCGTGTTTACCTTCCTGTATTAATAATGACTCACATACTTTTTAGCTCCTCTCAGACCTTATCCTTTGGCAGTGGGGGAAAGCCCCCATCTTTCCACCCTGTTTCACCCAACTTTTCTGAGAGCTCCAGAGCATCGCTCTGCCAGTCTCTTTGTGAGCCATGCTGCTAGGGCTCCTTCTGCCCCTGCCCTTGGCTCTCCTGCCAGGGCTTTCTCTCATCTCCCCTTGCTGGCTGAAGCCAGAACCACTTTAGTAGCCTCTTGCACTTTATCAGCATTTGCTAACACTTGCAAAAAGTGGTATCTGAGGCCAAGTTTACATCAGCAAGTAGTGCAGATCAATAACGGTACGTATGTCGAGTGGAGTGCTGAGGTCTGAATGTCACACTGCGGGTTGTTTTAAATGTTGGGCAAGTGCAAATCTGGTCCATGGCTTTAGTGCCTGTTTGTGGTGGGAGTACAGTAGGTGTGCTCCTGGAGCACGTATTCCATTTCTGCACCGACACCACTCCACAATGTGAACCTAAGAGGACTAAACAGTGATATTAGGAGATGTACTTGAAAAGTGATCCGAATTGAACTGCGCATTTATACATGCTGAGAGCTTTGTTGTGGTATTTCATGCACCACTTCCCTCACCACAATGAATGGATTTTAAAGGGCATTCCCTGTTTTTTATGCATACAGAACACTACTTTGAGCAGGAGGTTTTTTAGCATCTGTTCAAGAGATGGGACACCCTCTCTGTTTCCCTCAGTCTTTCAAATAGTGTGTGCTAAGAAACAAAACTTTTACACCAACATACAGATTTAGCTTCTGTCATTTTAATCTCTTTTCCTGTTTTGCTATCACCCTGTGCATCCCTTCCTCGCTGTTTTGTTTCATTCCCTTTTCATGCCAAGCAATCTGTGGGATTTGTACTATTGGACATAATGGGTTATAGGTCAAAGCATATACTTAACGTGTTTCTCATCCTGTGAAACCTGCTTGTCCGCAGTGTGGTGTGCCCTCATTTCCCCCAAATGCCTTTGTTGCTGCTGCTTCTGAGATCAAACACATGAATAACTGAGAAATTAAGACGTGTGCAGTGCCAGCAGCCTTAGGAATAGCCCGTGTAATCTAACATTTCGCTCTCTGAAAGGATAATGGCAACCATTACTGCAGCGTCTGAGATCTGAGCCTTGGGGGTCGTGTAGGCACCAAATTCCCCCCCAGTTAGGTGCCTAAGCCGTGGGCATGCCTGGTGTGCCAGTCTGCATTTTAGGAGCCAGCAGCTCCTGTTTTTGGCTGCCAGCTAACCCTGCTGCCAGCCTCTAAGCTTTAGGGGAAACCACAAGGCTGAGCTGTGTGAGCAGAAGTCTTTCTCTGCGTGTTCCGTAGGCATGGCCAAGACTCTTAATTTTTTTCCTGGAGTTCAGACACCAGCAGAGCTACACAGGAGATGAGAATGGGAAGACAGCTCTGTTTTTAAAATGCAGACAGACATAGCAGTCATATCCAGCTCACGCTCACTATTCTGTTTTGCGGGTTTTCTGGATAACCACAAGGAATCCTATGCAAGAGGAGGGGAATAAATCTAGATGTGGCTAGTTTTTTCTCTCATAAAACCTAGAATGACTAAAAGTTTGTAATTATTTCAAAGTACTCAAGGTAAGATGTATGACATGCTGGTCCAGCTGTGGTAAAACTTCTACTGAATTAAGGGAGGCCAGAATTTTATGTGGAGGATGAACAAATAACTCAGCATTCTCTATACTGATGGAAATAAAGACATCACGTTGTGGTAGTACATGGTTATCAGGTAAGAAAACCATGACTATGAAGACGGGGGGTTCTAATTAGATTAGAAAGAATATAGATCATGCATGGTACATTGCAGCTCTTCTACCTACCGTAGGCTGAACACCTATCTGGAAATATGGGACAAATGTGTGGAGCTAGTTCTTAACTAGACTATACCATTATCAGTGATGGAAAAAAACAAGAGTGAGTGCAGCTCCTTCCCATTTGCACCTTGGTGTTCATTTCTGGAAGAGTTTCAGGTAACAGTGGACAGGATCCTGGTGGCCTGATGGACAGAAAAGTTCTGAGATATTTCTCCTTGGTAGTCACCGCAGGTTAAAGATGCAAAATTCATCTCATGACCATTATCATGCTCTGGGTTACACAGAATTATTTTCAGACTAATGAATTTGGGCTGATCAGTGAGGATTTTGTTTAACACTAACCAGAGAAGAACAGGGAGGGGAGAATTTTCTGAAGGTTTTTCTTGGCACTGTTTTCATTTTGAATGCTCTTTATCTGTTCCCTTCTGATTGATGCCTCTTACACCAGCTTTGATGCTGCCATCTTCAAGCACCTCAGGTATCACCTAATGCCACAGAAGATGGTATGAAACAGATTTTCAATGTTTAGCATGAGAATTGGTTGCAGAATTGACCCTTTTGAAATATTGAATTTCCCCTGGTTCTGAAATTAGGCCTTTGAGAGAAACTAAAGAAAAACGTTCATTATTGATTGTGCATCATAAAAGCCCTTTGCTCATCACTTGCACTGGCTTCGACCTTACACTTATTAGCAAATCCCATTGCTGGTGTAGGGAACAATTCTACTGACTTCAGTCAAAGCATTATCGGACTTATTTTCTGATGTGGAGGGAAAAATAAACAAGACAATTTTGGACACTGCTAACATTTGTATGATGTGAATATTTTAAAGCTTTTGTCTTAGCATCTTAAAATAAAAACCTTTCCACAAAATAGATAGAAAATAGATTCAGGAGACTGTTACAGAAACCTGTCTCATCTTTTAATTTCTCATAAGCTGCCAACACTCGGTTTGCCAAAAATTTTGCCTGAAACCTCTGTTATTTGGATTCTATTTTTAGAAGTAGAATACCAGTCTTAAAGATGCAGCATCATTATTTTAAGGCATACGGATCTATGGAGAAATAACTGTCTTCAGCAGCATCAGTGAGCTATGTCTTGATTAACCAGTCAGGTTCTTGCCAAATAGTGATTGACACCAGAGACAAGTCAGTACTTGGCATCCTAATGGATGAATTCTCATCAGCCACCTGTGACTTTGCAGGCCTATCTAAGCTCCCCAGTTTGGTCGTTATTTTTGTCTACTCCGCTAAGATTATAGGGCTGCAGAGTTACTGAAATATGCAGTCCACTTTGTTTCAGGTCTGGTTAGTTAAAGCTCACTGTAAAGCAACACTGCTTCTCTCTGCAGCTGTGCAGAGACCCAGTGAATACACCTGGGCTCTCTTCTGCCAGGGCCCAGGTTTCCTGCTCAGCACCTTTCAGCAGCCGTAACTCACACAAGCTTCCCAGCCTTTCCATTCATCACCACTCTTCAAGAAAGCAAGGTAGAGGTAGCTGCAGTAATGTTTCTTGCTGTCTTGTCTCAAGAATGAAAAGAGGATTTCATTTGCAGGTTCTGTCAATTTTTTAATTAAAACACCAACACATTCTTTGCACTTATATAGTTTTAGTCCTGTTATTTGTGGACCTGATTTTGAGCTGGACTGGGTGGTATGGTCTCAGTGGCAGCATTTTAGGATGCATAGAAATGAGGGCTGGTGAGATAGAAGGATATGTTCTGTAGTAACAGCTATGGATATGAAGGGTTGTTCTTCAAAAAGTTATGAATAAAGTAAAAGGGAAATGGATTTTGCAGCAATAGCCATTGACCTTCTTTCTCCTTCCTACCTTGCAGTTTAATGAAGTTGGTTATGAATTAGCTGAACACTGTAGCAGTGAGCTCTTACTTCACTGTAATTTTTGCTCTATGCATATTTCTTATATATATTCATTCCCTGCTTTTAGCATTGATTTTACTCTTATGATTTTATAGTCTGAATGAATTTATTTTCTTTCTCATAAGAAAAGCAGTAAATAATCCTCCTAAGTGTGGTTTGAATTCACATGTAGGTACAAAATCATGTTAATATTTTTCTGCTGTACTTGTCTGAAAGGCTTAGACAAAAGAATTTAATCTTTGCTGTGAGCTAGTTAGTCTATTTAAGATGAATAAACCACAAGCACTATAAACCAACTACAACAATACCTTCCAAGTATTTGAAGATATAGGAAACCATACTTTTAACTTCTTAACTTTTAAAAACCATTTAAATTATTTACTTTACTCAACATTTTTAACTTCTGCCTTGGTGAACTTCTAGATTTTCTGGGTGTGTACATGGATGCAGGAAGATTTACTGGTTTGTAGAGACCCAGAAATCCACCCCCAAAGGCTTCCACCTTTGCTTTGTAAGCTGATAACACATTGAAGTGTACCCTGTATTCTAAGGGATGGCAGAAAATCAGGTCTGTGAAACATGCAGCACAAACTGTCATGGAAGCTGTCACTTTGGTGCTGTCAATCATCCTTCTGACATATTCAGAAATCTCTACACTACAGGAAAGCCCTCAGCATCCAGTGTTGCTTGGGCAATGTGAAAAAGAATTTAGTCCAAAAAAGAAATTAGTCGTGTATTTTCCCCATTTAGAGTCAGGATATGAGCAAGGAACATGACCAAGCTGGTCTGAGAACATCCATCCTTCATTTGTTGAGACCGCTTCCTTGAAGGCAGGAGTAATGTGGATCCTCGCACGACCAAAACTGACCAAAAGTTTTACAGATACTTTAGTGAGCAGGAGCCATGACTGGCCTGGAACTAACTACAGATATAATGATAAAAAAGCTTGTTTGGAACAAACAGAGTTTTGAAGCTACAGTCTACTGCACCGATTGATCCAAACATCTGTTTTAATGAAGTGTTTCGGTTAGACCAGCTGAAAGAGCCATGTGTATTGTTTCATTGTGGTGTCAGTCCAGAAGTCTCCCTTGTTCTCCCATTAATGGTGTAAACACAATTCCCACAGCACTGCAAGGGCAGGGAGCTTAATGACACTGAGACTGCTTTGGGCATTCAGGTGCCAGCTCTGCACGGCGTTTCGTGTTTCCTTGTCAGCCTCAAGATCTGATCAAGCTTTCCTTTGATTTGCCTTTTTTTGTTCCTTGGTTGCTGACTCTTTGGCAGAGTTTTAACCTCATCTTTTATCAGCAGCTCTATTAGTTTTACATTCTACATTAGGAATTTAGTTTTACATTCTAAATTCCTAGTTGCTAAGATCTGACAGAGTGCCTTCTTTAATCACATACTACTCTTACAGACTATTAGTTTTACAGTAGCAATAATCCTCGCGAAATTGATTTATTACAGCAATTATGGCCAATTTCAGGTTTGCTACCAAGTCAACTGTTGTCAGCAAGCCCTTATAACTGTTTCACCATATCCTTAATTATAAATAATGATTATAAAAGAGACCATGCTTCAATGTTGATAAAGAGTGAGTTTTCTCTAATACTGTGTTAGCAATGCGAGTGCAGTTAGGGTGGTTAAACAATGCATGATCATTCAAATGACCTTTATGACTTGACAATGAAATAAGAAGTTAAATATACTTTTTAAATGCCCTGGAAAACTGAACCCTCACCAAGTCTCTCTAGGCAAAGATCTGAAGTTATATTTTTTCCCCCATGACAGCCTACATGCATTCTAAGACTTTCCCACCCATGTTTCTGTAAAACATTGGGCCATCTGTGGGCGGACATGGAGCATGGAGTAGAACAGCCCAGCTCTCCCAAGACCCGAGATTACAAGCCTTGTTTATGTGAACTGGCCATACCTGATGAACTGAGTATTTTCACAGGGGTGGCAGGGAAAAGGAAAAGTTCTCATTTTTGTCTGTATTACATGCTGCTGTTCCCCTGCTGTGATCACCTGAATACCACCCTGCTTCAAAACTACTGCAAACTCAAGTACCGGCAGTCCTTGATGGTCTCCCATGCTCTTCCCATAGCATGCAACAATTAAATCTCCCAAGAAAAGAAAGACTTCAGTTTAATTATGCTTTGTGATTTGAATATAGAGAACTTATTTGCTTAGCAAGAGGTATGACTGGATGATCCCTGTGAAGTGTAATCTCTGTGCATCTATGAAAAGATCTTACTGTGGCTTCTCCAGTAGCATCCGCTGCCTGTTCCTATGCTGAGGCCCCATCGTTATAGAGATTTAAAGGGAGGGGAGTGAGTGAGTAAGAGAAGTACCTACATTTCCTCCTTCCCTTTCACCTTCCACTGCAACGCATGGTTTGGATGGAAGAAAGTGAGGACCCATCCGTCGCAGCTTATGTTTGTGGTTTTCCCTCAATTATTTCAGTAACAACTATACTAACATACAGTGAGCCCAAGAAAAATCGTCATCCTGTTATCCTGCATAGAGACATAATGAAACAGAATACTCAGTCGCAATAATTTATAGCCCCAAAGGACAGAAAGCAGAGGAGAAAAAGGTATTATAACTTCCTCAAGACACTGGAAAAATGAGAGAATGAGTACTGGATTTTTAAATGTATTTTGATTTTTATATATTGAAATATTGGTGGGCTAAATATACATAGGAATATAAGACTCAGAGCCATAGTTTCTCTAAATTAATTGCTGTTATACTCAGAAATATTACTAGCCATTTAAAAAAGCTCTTAGGTGAAAAAAAGTTTAAAGCAAAGGATTGTATTAATAAAACTTAATGGTTCCATACACTAGCTGTTAATTGAGTGACCTTCTACAGGAAAGACTTTTGCATATAACCCGTTCATACGAGCTTTTTAAATGCAAGGCAGCAGAACAGTAAAAACTTGATGAGGCATTCCTTTGTCTCAGTTTTGCTAAGCAGAAAAAGAACTCTCAGTAATGAGTCACAACAATGGTTCTGTGGCCAACACACTTAGAGGGAAAAGGGCTGTTCTGAGTGCTTGTTAGGGGAGATTAATTCAAGTTAAATGAAATAAAAAAGATTACAGCTTTCCAAAGCAGTTACCATTAAACCTGACTAGCAGCAGATGTCACCAGTTAAAGGGAGCACAGAGTGAGTGTGCTCAGCTTCATGAGATACAGTGGGGACAGTTAATAATAAAACCCACTTATCCATAAAGTTTAGGCTTTTTCAAGGCTAGGCACCAACTGAGCAGGGTTTTGGTCATCTGAATTTAACCACTTGACAAAGGAAAGGGTTCAGATGCTGAAACTGAATCTAGAAACAGAAAAGATACTAAAACAAGACTTGTAAATTGAGTTCCCACATTTGCTCTGTCGCAATCTAGGTAAACCAAAACACTGCAGATACTATCCCCAAATCTTTATTAACATTCCACAGACATGATGCCACTGTACATAACTGGCCCATCTCTTCAGCCCACTGCCCAGCCACAGTGCCAAGGCTGTCAGGGTTCCACAAGTCAGCCATTCCCCTGCCTAGACCTCCTGAGATCTCTGGGCAAGGACACAGATGCAATCTCAACACGATTACAGAAAAATCCAGTATGTGCTGATAAGACTGTTTCCTCAGAGAGACCAGCCTGCTTGAAAACAGCCAGAGAGAGAAAATTCTTGCACAAGAAATGGAAGTCCTCTATCCTGAGCTTAGGCTGATATGAGCTACCATCTTCTAACAAGGCATCCATGTGGATATCTGCTGTTGTGGACAAGGCAAGTTTCATCTCAGATTGTTCACTCAATTTTAAAGGCATCTGGAAGGAAATGGTTAATCACTGCTGTAATCTCAGCTCATTTCAGCACAATCTATAGAAAAGAAACCATGAAGGGGGCAGTTTATTTCTGACACAAAGCCTCCTCTCTTTGGCATATTAATATGTTTCAGCTGGTAAGTCAGGTGGGGGTTTAACACAAATGTGAGCTCATATCCATCTGCATTTCCTTATCAGTCTTTATATAGGCTCTCAGCTTCTTTAGTTGATGCTGTTTATATTTTTAGCACACCTTTGTGTTTGTATGCAACAACAACCATGCTAAATAAAGATTTAGGGATACAAAGAGTAACTGAAAACACCTGAAGACAAAAACCTGAAGAAATAGATGTAACAAACAGCTTCTTAATCTTTAAGGCTTTGCTGCTGCAGCCATTTAAGGACATGCCATTTATTCTAATAAATCCACTGTTTTCACTGATTACAGGTGTGAATAACATTAACTGCATTTACATTAATTGCAAGACTGAGGCTGAAATCTAGAAATTACACAACTGCATTAGTATCTGTCATTGCTTGCAGAACAAAGATATGGTATTTGTATGGCATTCAATGTGTATTGTGTGCTCTGGCCAAAAAAATCTGGAGGTAGTTATCCTTTTGTTGTGTCCAGCTAGTAACTTTTTTGATGAAGTAAAAGCACTGCTGGATGGCATAAATGTATCAGACATGTCAGCGCTAGGCTTTATTGGGTATCCAGCTAAAGCACAGGAAAATACTCCTTTTCTGTCTCTGCTTCTTTATTGTTAGAGACATTTTTAAAACACTTCTTAGCATCATATCTAGCAGACCTCTTCATATAAAGAGCTGATAATATGGTCACCAGTGACAGCATGGGGCTTTCTTCCTTAGGAAAGCAATGCAAAACACTGTCATAACTGCATGTGTTAGAAAATTTTGCTGTCCATGTTCTGTAACAGGAAAATCTGAATTGGGAATCTGAATTCAATCTGAAAGGAAAAAAAAATATGAACTCAGGGAAATGGAAAGAAGTAACTAGTGCATTGTGCTCCTGCCCCCTTCATCTTTCAGTCTAGAGCTGAAAAGCCTAAAAAATTCATCAGCTGCAGCCTTCATGCAAGCAGGCAGAAAATAGATGTTCTCGGAGTCAGCCAAATCTTAAGGCTTTAGAGATAAGGACCAGTGCATTGAATTAAAACCAGGCTCCAATGGGTGGCCAGTGTACAATTTAGAGATTAGTATAATGGTTTTTGTCTCTCTGTTCTGGCAGACCACTGCATTTTGAATCAGCTACAGTCTCCAGGCAGCCTGCAAGCTTGGTCCTAGCAGGCATCACCACCTCCTGTGACAAAGATGTCACCATCAATCCCAGTATGTAGTCTTACACCTTAGGAAAAATGCTGCAGCCTTTTAGCCTGCCCAAATGGTAAAAGACATTTCTGGCTACAGTTGCTTTTAGAATACAGGAGCAAAAATGAATCAAATCACCTTGAAAATTAGACCATTAAAGAAACATAAAATGTTCTGAAGCTTGAAATATCACCCAGTGGTGTTAAATCTCACAACTGTGCTGTTATTTTAATATCTGAATAACAAACTGTTTCTCAAATATCAAGAATTATCATAAAGGGCAGCAGCAGCATCTTACTGTGAAGATGGCATTTATTGTGTTTGTGTGGAAAGTGAAAATAATAGTAATAAGACTCCTACAAAAGGATGGCCAAATGGAATGGGATGAGAAAGATTCTTTTCTGGGAAAAGGAGTTTTATGGATGTATAAATTTTTCTGCTTCTTGCCTTTGCCTAATTAGCTACCACAGCTCAATATTGCCAATATTAGACTTTGTAACCACTAGGAGAGTAAAGTGCTATGGATTGGCTATATTGAAAGTATACAAGGTCTAATCGCAATCCTCAGGGGAAAGTCCTCTCTTTGGTGTTCCAGATGAACTTCATTAGTCTGCAACTACCTATTGCACATTATCCATTTATGCAGTGTACCTGAGGGAGGAGGCTGTCTAACGATTTAGTTACTACTCTCCCAGATTAAAGAAGATATTGAGTAACCTGACTCCTCTGGGGATTTTCTGTATTCCTTCGTAGGTCTGGACTAGAGTGCTTTGAAAGTAACCTGGATTTAGTTTCTCAGGATGACACAGTGAGATGCTTGAGACCAATAGAGCTGCTGTCCTGGCATTTAGTGGAATTCAGGGTAGGAGCCCATGTGACTTGCGCAATGGGGAGCGAAGCACACGCAATGAAAAAAAAGGGTTTCCAGAATCCAGTGTGCTGAGGAAGAAACATTGACATTGCCAGCTGGGGATGCTCGGGAGCAATATGGGCAAGCCATACCTCTGGAAGGTGGGTACACATTGACACCAAGCCTGTGGCGTATGCCGCTTGCTCAAGCACCACTACTCAAGTCCTTCCTTGGAGGGAGAGAAGCCCCTTTTCATAAGAAATTGGGATCCTGCCCGGAATATTCTCTTTCACAGGGATCAAAGTATGCCACTGGAAAGTAAGAAACCTTCTTTCAAACCTTCCAAACTTTATGTTAAAGTTCAGTCCCAGTTCCACCTTGTCTTCTGAGACCAGAGTATCTCCTGCTGAAGCTATCCCACTTTGCATAAATAACAACCTACCCTAGCTGAGTAGTTTGTTATATGTGTTGGCTACGATACTTACCTGGGGACTCTCCAGTTCCATGTCACCCTCTTAATGAAGCTTTGCTTGTTTCTTAAATTGTTTTTTCTACCAAGAGCTCTGGGAGGGAATTTAAAATCTGGGGAGAGGGTGAATTGGTAAAAGGGCCTGTGCTGCCCTCATTAACCATGAAGGGAATCAACTGAGCAGTACAGATTGGGGTGGTTATGTAGCTTCTGGAGAGCAATCTCAGGAGCCAGCTCCCACAGCCCTTTCCAGGGGCAGCTGTGAACACTTAGCAGTATTATGCTGGCACTGAGGGAAGTGCAGTGCCAGTGAAAAGGGGGCAGAGATCCCACTTGCTGGTTGTTGGGATTTTGTTTGGCAAAAGCTGCTTCACAAATCATGTTTACTTCCTTAAATCATTGCTGAAATGCAATCTGATTCCAGGGAGTTTCTGAACTTCCTTGCTCCTGAAACGCTGCAGCAAATCTCAGAGTCCTAGTTCCTCTGTAGTTGAGCGCCAGGGCTGCTCCCAGGAGTGAAGAACATCACAGGGAATCTAAAGCAGCTTCCCGGCCAACAGCACCTGAGAATCAGTATAGCTTTTTCTGTTCTCTTAGAGAACTACTCCAACTAATCAAAGAAACTATATGACCTTAAACCAGAGCATTTCCAGAAATTTGTGCCTATGACAAATTTTTAAAGCCTGATTAATTTGGTTCCCAAATAAGCTGTACCTTTGTAGTGTCAGGATTTCCTGGAAATGGAAATCAGGCATTCAAGACAGCTGTGCAGGCTGGAGTCCTCCCACCTTTACACTACCAGAAGTGTGTTTATCCAGTGATGTTAGAAGTGTCAAACACACAAAACAAACACACACACACATTACAACCCACACGAGGCAAGGTAAAGTTTTTGCATTATGCTAGAGGAGCTGAGCTCCTAGAGTCAGTCAAACAGTTTTCAGCTACTGTCATTGTCTCTCAAAGCAGCAGCTTGGTCAATATTTTGAGCAACAAATGTGTTGAGTAGGAAATAGAGAAAACCTTGACGTAAGTTTGTGAGCAGAATTTGTCCTTTTCAGTTACAGCCACAGCAGCATTGCACTTTGAAACCTTTAAACATTAACCAAGAATAAAGAACATTTTCTGCTGTTTGGGACGCTCACATTACATGATCAAGGTCTTTTAGCAGTTGAGAGGATTATTCTGATTCTCTCTTTCATCTGCCTCTGGTTTGCCAGGCTCAGTATTATCACACACAGGCTCCAAGTCTCAGTAGTGGGTGGATTGCCTTTCCCTTGAGTATTAGGCACTCTTGATGTGCTTACACTTGGCTTTTTGTCCTTTTCTGCATATTATGGACAGATCACGTAGCAATTTATGAAAAGCAAGAAAAAAATTTTGTCCTGTCTCAGATTGTCGGGGAGCAGCAAGGAGGACAGGCTGCTCTGAAGTGAGCTGGGAGCCAAGGATGACCCCAGCCCAGGCAGTGCCCTCCCTGACCGGGTCCTGCAGCACCTGAGCATGGCAGGCAGAGCCAGGTGCTGGGAACAGGGTCCACCCACAGTCCCACCCAGAAAGCTCCATCAGGAGCAGCAGGAGGCAGGGCTGCAGGTGGGACTGGGCACGTGGCTGCAATACAGGTCTGAGGGGTCTGTGGGTGGGATGGGAGTGGGGATGGACACCCCTACAGCATAGCTCAAGCAGGGACTGGGGGCTCATGCCTGAGCTGACATGGGGTTCTCTAAGGCCCGTGGGGAGAGTGTATGGGTGGGAGTCCCAGCTGAGGCTGGCCAGCTTCATTAAGGTCTACTGGTGCTCTTGGGGCACTGACATTAATATTTTATTACATCTGATAGAGGCCAAAATCTGTGCATTTATTTCTGCTCCTGTTTTTGCCTCTTGCATCTGTTCTATCAGTGACTTTCTTCTTATGAGCTTCATGTGCCAGTTTCTCTTCCAAATGGTCACAATGAAGGTTTTACCACTGATGTGGTTTTTGCTCATTAAAAATTTCCACAAGGTTTGTTCCTTTTGAAGGTTCCCAAGTGCTGGAATGTCTTAGTAGGGCCACAGCATCATAGCTCTGAAATGCAGGACAAAAAGAATAAAAATAAGTACAGCAGAAAACCAGATATTTTGTGAAAGCATAATTGATTGTACTCAAATCATGAATTGCACAACTGTGTGTGAAGGCCCTACTAGATACTATTGAAAATTCCACCTATGATCAGGTATAAAAACATCCATTCACAAACTGCAATTAATATCTCTTTGTGTAAAAGTTTTAAACAAACAAGTATTTAATAGGCTGTTTTCTTATATACACAATGTATTTCAGTTTCATCTAATTAAAAGTCTGAAACTCTCTAAATGACATTTCTGTGCTTTTTAAACTGGAAGCCAAATTCTGCCTACAGGAGGCCACAAAGGCTCTAATTAAAAAGCTAAGTGAATGATGAGCAAAAAGACAGTCCATAGGAAGAGAAATATATTGGACCTAAAAAGATGCAAATAAAAGCTATTCAAGGGCTGTGGGGTTTTTGTTATTTTGATGCAATTTTTCCAAACCTGCTGCAGCTGTTGTCTTCCCTGAGCTTACAAAAATAAAAGCTTCACTTTGATTTGTGTCTCACTCAGGGAAATCCTAAGATAGCTGGTAAACAGTAAAGAGCTTGATACCTAGGAACAAGGCAACCCTTAAAACTGGGGCAACTGGCGGAGTTGTCAGGTAGAAAGGGCTGCAGCTCACTCTTGTATAGCGTGAAAGTGATAAGGACAAGAGGGTTCAAGGGTTCACACTCCCACTGTAGCTGTGCAGCTTGGGAGCAGGTAATGTAGGTGTCAGTGACGAAGATATAACTTCTTGTGAGTAATCCTATCTGGAATTCCATTGGCAAACAGGAGGACAGGGAAAAGACTTCTGAAACCTGTAATTCTCGGAAAGTGCGTGGCAGTCGCCTGGATACAGAGAGAGGTAGGTGTGTTTGCTGATTCGCATGAGGAAATTCCTAATGGTACAATTTAAATTGTATTTATTCTCCTGACAGTTATTAGTGGTTATTACAATCAAAAGAACTCTGGGATTTTCTAGGAATATAGAAGAAATGTATACCTGCATTTGAAATGTTTATTTAGCTTAAGATTTCCTGCTTACTGGTTTGATAGAAGGTTAAGATTGGTTATTCAAAACACTTTGGCTGAAGTCAGTCCACCCACGCAGGGACCGTTTGCTAACATTCCTTGGTATTGCACGTATGAGCTTTTGTGTTGGCAGCTGAGGGCTGCAGAAAGGGAAACAGTCCAGGAGCTTAAACCTCACCCTGGAAAAGCTTGTACCGTTCTCGTTCCATTTTGGCAGCTAAGACCTTTGTTGTTTTCTCTGTTCTTGTCATTAATGAGGAAATATCTGTGTCAAAAGAGTATTTTCTTGAGATTTCATGAAACCCATGTCTCTTCCATTATTCAATTGAGCTAATAGTTCACCTCTATTTGCGGTATGATACCCTGGCGAGGAGAATGAGGTCACCAAACAAATATTTTAGCTTGTGAGCTAACTCAGTTTCTCAACATGAAAAATTCAGAGGCTGTACACTATTGTCCTGATTTGCTTTGCCAGCCAAACCTAGCTTTGCTACAAGACTGAAGTCTGAAAAACAGGTAGAAAGGTCAAGGTCTGAGGAGGATTCATTCTCTATATTAAACGTGTAAATGTAGAATAGATAATGTCCATGCTCCACACAAACATCTGTGATTTTGTGGGGCACTAACAGGCACAAAGGCGGATGGGGGCATCTGCTTATAAAAAGCTAAATTAACCTTGCAAATGCAGTTTACGAAATTCAGGTTGCTTTAAATTAAAACTTAATGCTTTGAGTTTTACAGTTCACTATACAGTAATCGTGAAACTGAGCAACAAGATGCAGCGCAGCGTGCATCCTGGCCTCCCGTGCCGAATCCATTGCTCTAAAGGAGCCTGCAGATCAAATACTGCCAGTTCACGTAGCAGCAGACATGAATTACTGCAGAAATCATTTGAAACCCCAAGTGTTATGCAGTGATGGGGTATGATTTATCAGGTGAGATTTTATCTAAAAAAAATAAATGAGAGTAACAAATATTAAATGCAAGCACATGCATTTTCTAAGCGTTACCCACATTTTCAATTCTATGGTGAGGAAGCTGAAATTGAGTCTGTGAAGTGCTTGTGGTTTAGAGCCCGTGCAAACCGGCAGCAGCCACTATGGCAGCCCCTAGCAGGACAGGTACGTACGTGGAACGCAGCAGCCTTCTCTCTGCACCTCCTCACTGCTCTGCAAGGAAGGGTGTGCTGTGGGGCTTGGCGTGCTGGTGGGCCAGTCGCTTGAACTTCTCCACAGAGTCCAGGTGACAGCTGACCCCAATATGGGCTGTACTTAACCTCCACAAAGTTGATCACCTCAGCCCTAGTGCCAGCACAGAAGAAAAATTCTCTGCCACCTCTTTAATCTGCCCACGCCGTACATCCATTGCCCATCTTTCACATAGGCGTGGGACAGGCTTAGCAGCAGCACCACATCCATGAGTTTCTTGTCCTTCTACCTATTTGTAAAGAAGATGAAAGAGAGGAGATGTTGCTCTGTGATTTGCTGTTCAAAGACCTGGGGGAGGTTCATGGACTCGCTGGCAGAACTATCAAGAACCTCATGTGGCTCTTTGCCACTTATTGCTGCATGTTCCCAAATATAACCTTACCACTTGCTTTGTCCCTAAAGGTCTAGAAAAATCAAGAGCAGTGGTGCCATTCTTGTGATGCCATTCTTCTGAGCCCATGTTAATTGCTTGTGGAGTGTATTTTCTTCCGTGGTTTTGTTTCACCACAGTTAGCAGGTCCATCTCCGTCCAGGCCTCAGGCAACCAGTACTCCAGTCTTCTGTTTATTATGGACTGTCCTGGAAAGAGGGCGAAAGTGGAAAATCCACATGAACTGGCCCGGTGGAACTGGGTGGTATACATACATCCTCAAACTTTTCTTCTTTTTCCATGCTGGGGTCAAATGGAGTCTGCTACTTTTACTTTAAACAGAGGCTTTATTTTTGAAGTGTCATTGGCATAGAACTTCTAATCACAAACAGCTTGCTTGGTTTTGAGTTCAAAAAAACACCTAGGCAATCTCACTCAAAGAAAATCACAGTTTTAATGTTGCCAGCTGAGTTAGCTAAGAACTGCTCAAAGAACCTTATGAAAATCTATCCAGAAGCCCTTCAAAGCAAGAAAAAGCACAAACTGTTTCAGGATCTTACAAAAAGCAATTTTCATGGCGTTCTGAAGCCCCTGAAAATGGGGCTGTAGACTGTAAGTGCTATCTCATCCATGCCTACATATTGCCACAAATATGAGTCTGAAACACTCTAGGCTCTTCAAAAGCAAATGCGTTTTTTCATAGTATGTAAGATAATTTAGAGTTCTTTCCTTTTTTGCTTCTCTAGATAACTATGAAATACTCTTGGAAGCCTCACAGTGGAGGTCAGTATGATCTTTCATCAAAGTTCTTTAGATAACTGGAGTATTTTCCATCTTCTTTCCAGTACTCACAAAGCTATTAATCTCAGAAGGAAAGGGTATTTAAAACAAGTATATCTTGAAACAACAACTTGTCTTCACTGACCTTTACTAACAGTTCTAGAGCATCAGATACTAGCATGTAAGCTCCCATGAGAGATCTTAGATTCTACGTGATTTCCAAATGTGGAAGTACAAAATAACAGGGAAAATTGTCAAGATTTTTCCCTGGTATTTTCTACACTACTTTATCAGTAAATTCAAAAGAAGAGGATTTTTACTCTCTTTTGACCAGATAAAATCCTCCTTCTTTCAAGTCCTGTATTTAACTAGTCTTCTGTTACTGTCGAACTTGTAGCACTGGTATAATGTATGTTTTCTCTTATTAACAAATCCATGACTGTAGGATAGGATTATCAAATATATTTAGGGGTTTACTGCAGCAAAGTTCCCGTCGATTTCACTGGGAACAGTTAGCCCTGTTCTACCTGCAGAGCTGCAGCACCGGCAGAGGAAGCTGGGCCGGTGCCTTTCTGAAGGAGCTGTATAACGTGGTTAATATCTGAACTTTGCCAGCTTCAGCTGCTTCCCAGTGAGGTCAGGGCTGCAGTTGCAGGGAAAGCAGAAGGTAACAGTAGTGGTAAGTGGAAAGAGGTGGTCATAGAGGGACAGTTTCTTGCATCAAAATGCCTTGTTACAGGTCAGTTGCCAGTCTTGATGGAGCCTTTGATAATTTTACTGGGATAACTCTCTTCAAAGGATGCAGTTATCTCCACAGCTGGCACTTACTGAAATCACTTCCAGCAGTTTTATATGAAGACAGTGAGATATGAGCTTGATAAAATCTGCATTCAGAAACAAGGATTAGGTTATTCTGGACATTTGAGACAGATGGGCATGCAGGCTGCTTGCTGCTGCTGTCTGAGTTCACCAGAACGTCAGAGAACTGGAAAGATCTCACATGAGGTTGTTTCAGGTCTTCACGTTCCCTGCTTCTAGTCAACACAACTTACAGTGTCCTTGAAAATATGTTAGATGCACATAGAAAATGTGAAAAGAGCTTTATAGACTTGATCTCGCATCATCAGCTACAGGAGTATGATGCCTTCCTCTCTTTAGTGGGTGGGCAAGTAAAAGCACATAACATTTGAACAAAGGTATAATGTAAGCAAGTTACAGATCTAATAATAAAATCCAGAAATCTCAACTCCTAACCCTTAGCAATGTCACTATTTTCTGCACAGAACAGTTAAAACCAACAGCTAAGTCTAGTCAGAATAAATTTCACTGGAATTGGAGAATGAAGGTTCCCTGGATGCCAAGAAACAAATGGGAAATACAAGAAAAGCCATTCCCAGTAGGGCCAATTACCCTAAGAAAAAACCATTAGCTAATCAAAACTGCTAAGCATATTTAAGCAAGTTCTATGTTTTTCACTTGCATGACTTCAAAGTGGATAATCATTTTGGTCATCTGTGAAGAGAATGAGTCTGGTCTGGTTTTTCTGCAGGCTGGTTTTTCTCTCTGTTACAGTGGATAGTTCTCAAAAGCAGCATTATCAAGTGAAACAAGAATGGGAAAACTTGTTATAAGCTACTTAATTATGCCAGACCTTCTCTCTACCATCATTTTGATAATGTGGCTTTTAAAAATCTGCTGACATCAGTAATAAAAGAGAAAGAGCAAAAAAGTGCAACTCCTTTAGAAGTACTTCCCTGGAAATTTGGAGCACCATAAAATCTGTAGCAAACCAGAAAAGATAAAAGAGGTATGTGGGTGTGAGAAAATGCCTTGGTTTTCAACCAGTTTCTTCTTCACTTCTCAGAAGACATTATCAGTGATGAAAACCAGCCACATAACATGCTGTACCCGTGATCACCACAGGCATCCTGGCCTTTTTTCCCCATACTGTTATGGCATGCATTAGTTGATGATTTTCTAAGACTGAGAAGTTTATCAGTGACCCAGGGAGATTCCATTTTTTGCTACAGTGGACAGGATGAAACATTACAGGTATATTATTCTGAATTTATATGAAATTAGTGTCATCTTCCAGTCTGCATTATATATTTATTATATATCAGTAGTAAATAGCAATAATAAAGAGAAGACTTTCAACCCCCAGAATTCATGCACAGCCAAATCAAAACTGCTTCTCTAAATGCAAAGTTCATAAACTAAGCATTTCCTTGGTTTATTTGCTCCATTTATTTTTTTGCTCAATTTTATATTAATGGTGGTGGTATCCACTTGACAGCATGAAGTAATAGCTTTCAAACAGTAACGGTTTTTTAAAAGCCCTTGAGACCGTGTCATTGATTTGTCAACTTTATCTTTAAATGAATGCTATTCCGTAATGTTACAGACTACTGGAAACACGCTTAGCCTAAACCGGCTTTGCTGGTTTGGGCATCAATGGGCAGCCAGACGTTCATTTTTCCATGGCCCAGGTGGGTTCCCAGTCACTACGGCCTGGAAAAGGTGGAGCTAAATGGCAAGGAACAGAGCAAGGGTGGAAGGGTTAGGTAAGCATCTAGTCCAGTGGGTGCTTTATTCACAGGTGGCCAGGCAGAAATTGAAGCGAACGGTAGAAGAACTAAGCTCTGTAGTTCCCTCTTCTCCCAGGTGTCCCCTGCAGCAACAGGGAAGGTATTTCAGACAAGTCTCACACAGTGACACAGGAATTGATGCAGTTACAACAGTAAGTAGAAGGCGTCCTGCCTACAAGGTGATTATGACCATTCTTACAAACAAAATAGCATTAATGGAATGAGGCCTCCTGGAGAAGGGGAGGGCTGGAGTCAAAATACAGCAGGATAATTCTTACTTGGTGATATTGCTTTCACCTATTGATTCTATAGTGCCTATAGCGGGACAAGACAATCTGCGTGCTTGGGTTTGTCTTAGTATCCAAGCAGAGTCCTGCTGTGCAGCCTCATTGCTGCACGTTCCTTACAGCATCTGTCTCTGTTAGAGCCCAACCCTCACTGCATCAAAAAATCTAAAAAAATTTTAAGGATTGAAAAACTGGGTGAGGGTGGGTTGTACATGTTCCTTCCATCCTTTTCCTAATTTCCTCTGAAATGAATGTATTAATATTAATTTTTGCCATCTTCGGTCCATATCGATTGATGAACCAATTTGCCTTGTATGGATTATTGCTCTTAAGAGGTGCAGATTGGCCACTTTTGATAAATTCAGCGCACTGTCTTGAGGCTAGTAATTTTTCATTCTAAATTGTTGCACACAGCTTGCTTGCTTTATTTCTCATAGTTGAAACTCAATCTTTCTGAACCTCATGCTAAACACATTTGTCCCAACATACTTGACAGGAACTACAAATTGCTGTTGTCCCCCTTTTAGTTTGATAGTTACACTACAACCAATACGGGTAGAATTATTGGAATATGCCTGACAGTCACGTGCTGTTGTAGCTTGGCAATCTTTTCCGTCTTGGCAAAAAAAACCTGAATAGCTAGTTCCTTTTTTTATCTGTCTGTACTAAATTATGATGACCACAGATCCTGTCACCTTTGGTAACTGGAAAAATGAAGGTAATGACCGTGTTTCAATTTTTAGAATGCATCTGCCCTCAGTGTCTTAATGCTGTTTTGTGTTCTCCTTAGCACTCACGGCTTCTGTGGGGAAACTGATATCTTAAAATGAGCCAGTACATCATTAAATCATTCTCAAATGCCTGCTTGTGAAAAGTTATTAACATAAGAACAGTATGTTACTGTATTCCCTTCCCAAATCATGTTTACTTGAGGGAAGAGCTGATTTGCTTTGATTTGTTGGGAGTCGTTGTCACTCTTCCATCTGAACTTTCTGCACTAAAACCAAGTGAATATTCTTCAGATGGCATTTTAAAACTGCCTTTCTTCTGACTATTATGACTCACCATCTCTCAGTCTTATCACTTTATAATTATAGACACATTATCGAATTTATATCAGGACCCATTTTGAGAGTGGGCTAATGAATGGAGTTTCTCAGACTCAACAGTATTGCAATTTTCATCTAACACAAGGAAGTTTTCTTCAGATGTTTGAAATCCAGAAGTAGCTGTTACAGTAATTAGTGTTGTGATTCTATCCAATATGCAATAGAATCTCCTTTTTCTTCTCTTAATTTCCCATATTTCATCTCTAAGAACATAAGGACTGTTAGATGGATTAAAGCACATTTCTTAAAGTAACCAATAAAAAATATTTAGGGGAAGAGAGCATGTGCTGAGAGATACTTCTTACAGAGTATTTTTTCTCACATTTGGCAATTTCAGGGCAGCCTGTGATAGAAGTTACATATGGACCATTGTGATTAACAGCCCTTGATGAATCTGTCCTTCATGCCATATGTACTCCCATCTTTTTTTGACAGATACATCTTTCAGAGAAACCATTCGTGATTTGAAAGTAACCAGGTAGCACATAACATTGGGAAGGTGGTCCAACATCTAACTGTCTCTGTTGTTAAAACGTGCACCTTATTTTTACCTGAAATTTGCACAACTTCAGCTGCCAGCTGTTGACTCTTCCTGTGCTTGCTAGATCACAAAGCTTTTGCTATTTGTAAGCTTCTTCCTAGACAGGTGTCCACATATAATCATTATATACTTTTATATTTGCTCAGACAGGAGCCAAGTGCTTAGCTATACAGATCAGGCAAAGTTTGTTTTGTTTTCTGTTTTGGTTTTGGGTTTGGGTGGTCTTTTTTCTTCCAGAAGACTGAGCTTGCAGCGGGTAAAGTACCTTCAGTTTAAAAAACAAAAACAAACAAGCAAACAAAAAACCAACCAGAAAAAGGAAAATCCCTTGGGAACAGCAGATTATAATTTTTCACTGGACCTTCGGCAGACTTCATTTAAGCTGCCTAACTATTTTGGATCTCTTCCCAATTTCCTTAGAAACACTTGCCTCTGCTTTCTCTTCCCTTGTGGGAAAGTATCTGGATGGTCTAAGCAATTTGCTTACCTCTCTCAGGTTCTGACTGGGTGTTTCCTAGGGGTGAGGCTCTTTCAAAACCCAATAAGGTCTGGCAGGATTCCCCTGTGAAATCGTCAGTACCGTGTGTGGGTTTATGTATGATTGCCCATTGATGGCTGGGTAAGGGCAAAGGAAAGGAAGGAATGGGGAGCAAATAAAAAAGTTTCTCATTTTAAAGATCACTCTAATGTGATGTTGCTTTTATACAAGATAGGGACACATAAATCATCTTATGATTCAGAGTGAGCTGTAGTGTGGGATACCATCACATGCTGCTAAAAAGAGAAAGTGATTAAGAGATGCTAGAGCTACACAATACACCCGAGAGCTTGAATAATGGATTCAGATGAAGGATGTTTAGAACATAAAACCCGTGTTAAGTAGTTGACTTCAGTAGAAATAATGCATGAGCTGCAGCTCAAATTTAGTCAGTATGATAAAAACCCAAGACCTGGTGCAGATCCGAGGTTGGTGAGAAACAGCACATTGATTGGTCTGATACAGCCCAGCCAAGTCACCGTAGCTGGTGACCTGACGGTAAGCACATGGGCAGGCACTGGGCTGAAGCTCTGAGCAGCAGTAGTGAGAAGTGATAAACAGTGTTAGGAATAACTTCCAAAATGAAGGTGTAACGATTTTGAAAACTTTCTGGAGATGGATGAGACAGGTTGTTTATTTCAGTCTGTTGCAGAAATCCGGGACTGTAAAAGATGGATAATTTCAGCCTCTCAGAAAGTCTAATTTCAGATGTTATTGGCTGTAAGAGGAGGAGACACTGACAATGGGAGACCAGTTATACTCCCCTCCTCAGGTACATCAGGTGAATATGGGTAAGTGTGTTACGATTTGATGGCAAGGTTAAATTCATTGACAACATTAGTGACTAGTAATTAACATTTGCCAGTTAATGTGAAAGAAGTTGCTCTTGCCTTCGTCATGAGCAGTGCAGAGAACCCAGTTCAAATGTCATTATTGAAAAACCTCTCCATAAGAGTGACCTAATTGGCTTAGATTAAATATTTCTGCAGAGACAAAAAAGCCAAAAAAATTGTATACAGTAATGCTTAACTTTGAAAAATGGAACTACCTAAACTAAGGACTGTTGTTAAAGGAAAATGCAGTAGATGAAAGGACAAAAAAGCTTCAATTACCTTACAGGAAGTCTAAAGATATCATGTTAGTAGTTCAGAGCAACCACATACCAACATATCAAATCAGTTATATTAAAACTGCTGGCATTATTAACCAGAAGGCAAAGGGAAATCATTAGCGTAAAGACACCCCTCAAAATCATGGATAAATGAGGAAAACAGAAAATAATATAATCTCTAGGTAATTAAGTATAAAACCTCTAAAATGATTTGGTGAAAACTTGATAAAAACATAGCTATTAACATATCCTTTTTTCAAACAGATCCATGGAAGATGACCTAGGGAGAGAGTGCTAAGGCTAATAGACAATTATCAAGTAGAAGAATGCATTGATATAAATTAAGGCCATAGGAAGAACTGTATAAATTCTACACATTTGTGCATACTGGAGGTTCCCATGACTTATTTTGTTTCTTCACACAAGTTGCTCTGAAGGGTGTCTCAAATTCATTGTTAAGGGGTTTAAAATATTGAGGACAAAGAGTACAGTGACAGAGCAGTAAAACTGAAAGTCATCTGAGTTGGAAGTAACTTCACAATAAAAAACTGAGAGCAAAGGATGATGATGCTAATTCTTGCTTTTAAAAGAACAAAATAGGTCAATGTCAAAAAGTGGTAACATTTTCTGAGGTGGAAAAGAATCTTTGGATTGCTAGAGTCAGCTGAAATTTAAGGGAGATGGGTGCAGGTACACAAGCATTTACAGAAAAGGCAGTCAGGTGGAGGAATGAGGTCAAGGAAAGGGGACATAAAATCCAGCTGTTGACCTTGATAAGAATACTCAAGACCAAAAGGAAGCTAAGGCAAGGAATCAAGAAACAGAGCTTTTTGACTGAAATCTATGGTTTGGGTCATTGACAAGTAAGAATTTTTTTTCACTGGAATTTCAAATTCAGGATTTTGGCTTACATCGTTCCTCAAAGACAGGTCCTGGAAGGAAACAATGTGAGGACTCATGGGCTTGAAGCATTAGAGTTGATCTGTTAAGGCACTGGGGGACATAGGACATGGCACTGCTTTGGGGTTAGGGCAACCCTTCTGCAGGGTTCCTGTCACAAAATGGGGAGCAGGATTAGCACTACTGATCCAGCAAGCCCAGATGCCAAAGCAGCTGCCGGTGCTGGGAGCCCTTCATCCATCTGAATACAGAGACAGTTTTGTTTTCACCAAATCATTTTAGAGGTTTTATAGTTAATTACCTAGAGATTATATTATTTGTATCTGACAGGATACAAAGCAAGGCTTGGTCAGCTACATGTTTCTCAGTTCAATAGTTGATTTTTTTTCCTAATAACCATAATATATTGAATTTATCTCAATGCTTAGCCTCCTGAAAAGGGATGCCTCACCCTACCAAAGAGATAGTTTTGTTTGGTTTTTAATGATGTTGCTAAGTTAATTAGAGAGCAACACTAAGTCTATTTGGCTAAACATGTCTGAATTGCAAAAGCATAATACATGCAAAATAATTAAATTACTTCTTGGGATAATATCCAGCATGCCTCTTTAAAGATCAAAACGTACACACATCTTACTTAATTGCAAGATGCAATGAGCCAGCCAAATATAAAACTAGTCATGACTGAAAGACTGTCTCAGAAAAATTGCTTTCATGGTAAAAAATTATGACACTGTCACAATATATATTTATAAGTAACATTTACTCATAACATTTATGGAGTGGAAAGGTAAATGGTGCAAGAGAGCTTTATTCCTTTGTTTTGCAAAATGAAGAAAATTTTCCTTCATCTCACTCCTGATTCTAAAGAAAATAGAGACCTGAAACAGCAGCTGAGAGGAAAAAAAGCATTTGATTCCATCCTACACAAGCACCCATCTATTTTTTTTTCCAAGCTACATCTATTCTATATATACAATCGATCTGTTCTATTTTTTCAAGCTACAACATATCTTCCCGAAATTCTTAATAGAGAATTTATTATGAAAGAATTCATTCTGACCACAACATGCATCACAAAATAATACCATCCACTATTTCAAAGGCATGCAGGAAAAATCAAGGTACATGTGACTTCTTCCTCTCAAGCCACAAGCAAAAAAACCTCAAGTCACCAAGGACTTGCCCATTAATTCAGGAGTCTACCTGTTGTCTGACCATCCTTTCTGGGACAAATTCAATCATGAAGGTTTATCAGAAGGGAATGCCAAAATCCCTGATTTGATGCCTCTTAATCTTCAGGCATCACCTCTTGTGTTTAAGGGCATTTCTACGCAGCAGGTGGGGAGAGCCACGCTGCATCTGCCTATGCTAATCCCAAACCCACATGCACCGGGAGGGTGATACAACAAATTCTGAGACAGGGTAGGGCCAGAAGCAACAGATAATTTCGTGAATGAACAGAATATTTGATGAATGACTGTACGATCAATGGCTCCCTTGACAATAGCTCTGCTAATGGAGATAGAAGCACCCTGGAATTCCCTCTCTACGGGATAAACTTGTCTTCACAGCTCTGCCGGAGGAAGCGACTGTGTGAGGACTCCCCCGTTTGCTTCAAGCAAATTCACACATGTGATCATGAACAGACAGAGAAGATGATCTAAATGAACCTGGCTGACTTCTCAAAGGAGGTGAGTGTGTCATTTTTTCCCCCTGGCAGATCTACAGGGACAGTAAAGCGCACCTTGCCACTAATACTAAGTAACTGGAAGAGGTAAAACCTTCAAGATAGATGTTTAATGGCAGAAAGAGTGCCTTTGCACTGCGTAAGGAGTTATATTGCTGAAAATGGTGTGAGGAGATAAGCTTATCTTAGGTTATAATAGGTATATTATTATATACCTATACCTCCTCGGTATTTCCTATTATCTGTCGCCCCTTCACGATGCTGGCTTTTGGTGATACTCTTCTTCAGGTAGTTTGATGCATTGTATAGGCAGGCTTGTTGCCCATCAGGCTACAGATTGTACCAGGCATTCAGGCATGTAAAAGGTGATGTACTGTCTCTACTAAGATCTTGCATGGATCTAGCTATAAACTCTTCAGAAAGTAAGCTCTATGAGTATATTTTGAATGGTTTTGGGTATCTGAAATTCAGTAGTGTATAATGATCGGTTTGTTGGAGTTCAAAATGATAGCTTTGCTCATACAGTAGGAACAAAAGAATTGTTACAGGGTGGAAATTAGAAAAACAAACATAAATAAAAAAAGTCATTTTATCTTCTTTACTGCCTTGTACAAAGCTGTGCATGTCACAGTGAAGTGGTGTACATACCAGTGTTTTAAAAAAATACAATGCAGAACTTGTTGCTTACGGAACAAATATCCCACTTCTCTGCAGGCCACAATCATCAGTGTCCCCTTCAGGTACAAATACTTTAATCAGCCATTTGAAACAAGAAAGAATTGAGCTGATTCTTAACACAGTTGAGAGTGGCGTGGTATAGATTCTTCCAGAAGAACTCAGTACTTCTCCAAGCATCTCTTCAGATATTTTGATTTGAACAAGAACATCTAAAAATCCAACTCTGTAAGGATGGAAGTCTGGGGAAAACACCACTGATTTTACTGGGGTAAGAATTTCAGTTTTCATTTTTGGCAGCTTGATATAGTTTCTCTGATCAACAGTATCTCCTTCCTTTGTATATATGCATATTTGGGAGACTGAAATTCATTCTGTTAACAGAAAATCTTCTAAGGAAGCAGGAGCTAATCTGAAAGAGACGCTTTATAAAAACCAGACTTCATGACTGTGAATAAAATTTATGAAATAAGTATAATTTTCTACATGCAAGCTTGTCATATCTGGTAACTGTTATTCATGCAGACAGGCTGAACAATTAAATATGCATCTGTCTGCTTTGAGCTCAGATGTCTCTTTGCCCATGTAAATGGTCATAAACCACGGCATTTCAATGCTTAGATTTTTAAAAAATAGATTCCCATGTTTTTGCCCCAGAGCTTGATGTTGCTTCTGCTGATACAAGTCTCTTCAAGAGCATCTGTTGCATTGGGTGGAGACCCTAGTTCTGTTCTCATCAGATTTGATTTCAGAAGGGGCAAGAACTTTTAAAATTGTGCATGTGTCATTTTGTATTACTGCCTTGTGGACTGCCACAAAACTTTGACTTTGTTCCATTTAATATGGTGATACTGTTTGAATTTCAAGCACCTTATTAGGTACAATTGGTGAGATCTTGGGTTTGAGTTTTTGAAACTACAGCACATTAGTGGTGATATTGCTTTATTTTCTAAATTTTATTTCTAAAGGTTTTCTTTCTAAATTCTAAGAATTTTAGGTTTTTTAAAGGCAAAGGAAATGGGGTTTCTTTGAAGAAAAAAATTAGAAGCACTGTTGCTATATAGTCTACCTACAATTAACACTTTCTTTGATTCTTAAAACATGGCCTTCACCTGCTCTTGCATGTTTTGGTTTTTTTCCCCACCTCATTTTGAAAACATATAAATCTGAGTTCCAGCCACCACCTCACAGACGTGCCCTAGATCAGCTGCATGGGTAGACAAAGATTTCAGTCTTCAGCTACATCGGACTAACATTAATAATGGAAAGAAACGGTGCAGGAGGTGTTGTAGTCTAGGGATATATTCAGGGGTATAGGACTGCTTGTGCAAGGCTGCGCTGAAGCCTGCGCTAACCTTGTCTTTGCTGTTGATACTATCCTTGCTAGCTCCAGCAAAGGTCCAGTGTGTAGGCCCTCCTGTGCTGGCACAAAAACACTTAAACAGCCCGCTGCATCCATGACTGTGGGCTGTCTGGAGAGTTCAGCGTGGCTAAAGTGGCTCCAGGTTGAGCAGAGCACATTGCGTTCTGGTCTGCCCTTCACTCACCCCTGCATCTCCTTATTGTGTACGTTATTGCTGAGGTGGCTCCTACATGGAGAGGAACAGTATAGGTTCCCTACGGACGGTTCTCAGCGGCTCCTTCCTCTCGGAGCTATGGAGAGTGCTGAGCTGCCAAGAATGAGTTTATCTTGCAACCTCAGCGCAGAGCTGCGTACCGGTAGCGTAAGGCCAGCATGAGCTCAACTGGAAAATCAGGCCGTTCTTAGAAGTACTGATTCAAAGAGAACTATTTCATGGTCAGTTTTCCAGTATTACAATTTGCAAACGTGTCCTTGAATTTTGCTCTTTGAATAGCATATTGACTGTGGAGCTTCATCATGAAGCAGGTCTAAAGTGTGATACTGAATTTCATTCTGAGATACTTTGATAAGTTATCTTATCTGAATAGACAATTTGGATGAAAAAGACAAAGTGCAATGACACAGTGACTATGTGAGAGTATCTATTAACGTGTAGATAGAGTATTTATACTTTTTTTTTTTTTTGCTTGATTTTCAGTACCTGTTCCGTTGTTTGTTTGTTTTTTTTTTTAATTTGTAGAGCTTTAATCTAATCAGTCGACATGGGGTAGGGGAAGGGGAGGAATGAAGCCAGCTATCAAAAACTTCACCTCGCGATTCTCTTCTAAATAGTTTTATTGATTTGTTTCAACTTTCTGACCTACCTAGCTCAAATGCCAAATTGATATCTGACCATCTGGCACCAACGGTTGTTCAAAATTGCTGATCACAGTTCAGATGGAGGCAATGTTTCTATTGGCATGCTGGCATGACTTTCAGGCATGTTTGCATGTTTCTCAGTATCATGACTGAGTCATGGCAGAGGGGAATAGATATTAGTGCTGGCATTTGGGTGAGAAGCGATGGAAAAAATATTTTTATAATGTGTTTTGCAATCAAGTAGAGAAGCAGCTCACCATTTATGAACATTGCAATGAACTGGAGAAGAAAATGTAAAAACATAAGGACCCTGCACCAAAAAATAGTAAGACCAGCTTGTAGGGTTTTATAACAGAAATGAAAGAATGTAATTATTTTTTTTAATGAATGTAAATGTGTGTGTGAGAGCACCAGAAGAAACAGCAGAACAAGGGTTAAGAGAATTGCCTATACTGATAGTGAAGGACACTGTTCCCAGGACACTGCTCCCAGGAAACCTTTCCCAGAAGCAAAATTGAGGCATGTATTTTGTCTGCCAAGATCTGAAGGCCTGTGCACTGATAAGACCAAAGCACAGATGCCTTGTCAACTGGGTGACTGCAGCCAGGTTGCAGCAAACCACATACCCTTGTCTTATTAGTCCACCAGGAAAACAGACACAGATTTCAAACAAAAAAGGAAAAACAGATAAGGAGACATGACTTTGCAATTTATAGACTGAAGTAAGTGAGATTCTGAAGCAAAAGACTGTCCCATAAGAACTTCTAAAGAGTGTAGAAGATCTGTCCCCGGAGTATTTCACCATTACCAGTCAAAAAAACATCAGCCATGTAACAAGGGCTCAGTAACTCGTGTCCTCTATGCAGGTGTTCCTGGCCAGACCACTTGGGCACACGTCCTGATATTTGTAGGCATGTGGATGGGAGACTGTGAGTGAATGAAATCTGGGACCAAATGCTTGCAAGTTGGTAAAATCAACTTACTTGGAGGCCCTATAAACAAATATTGTCTTCCCTTACACAAGGTTTCACATTTACCTTTGTTACACTACCTTCTTACATATGACATGGACTCACTGCTGCTGGCAACTTCACAATACTGTCCACTTTACCATTCCTATCTGGTAGGATAGGATTAAGTTAATTTTTTTCTATATTCTCCTACTAAAGAAAATACATCACCACTGCCTTGGTCGTTTGAGACATGCAAGCGCATCTCCATGGCTCCTTACAATGACTCTGTGATAACCCTCAAAACACTGAACTGTTTTCCTGAACTAGAATGTTAGCTTCAGCATCATCATGATATTCTTTTGTGTTTGTTGTTTTGTTGGGGGTTTTTTAATTGGCTTTTTGTATAGGCTGAAAAGACTCCCTTTCCGGGGAATTAAACAACGCTAACCATTTAGATGTTTTACTGAACTTTTTTCCAAGTCTTTTAAAACTGAAGGCTGCCTGAACCCTTTGTATGCTGTGTGATCAAATACAGCCTGATGTCATGACAGCTTACTTGACCTTGTGTGACTTAGTTTCCAGAACAGCTGGAGCACAAACCCATCAGAAATGCCACAGATCTATGCAAACAGAAATGGTGGAGCCCCCTACGCACAGTCTCTGCATGCTGAAGAGCATGCCCCAACATGCCTTATACAATCAGCCACAACACTTTATACCTAGGTGCTGCGCCCAGCCGTACAGGTAGATGTTTTGGTAACAATGCTGACTCGGAGGCAGCGGAATAGATACAGTTTAAGTTCAACAGAATTGCTTCTGCATCCACAGAACACGATAATGGTCCCAATTACGTTTCCGTGTGCTGCTGTGCAGCTCTATTAGCTTCAGCAGGATCCAACGAACTACATTTGCCTGACTGCTTCTAGCATCAGAAACTGTGTCCGAAGCAAGGTTCTCTGCTGTTAAACTTCATGGGCCCAACTCAACCCACACTGATCTGAACTGGTTACTGAAGTGAGATTTTATATGAGCTGCTGCTGAGAGTGGGAAGACTGGTTTAGGCTTTCAAAGACTATGGTCTTACCGTTTATATGACACAGGAGCAATAGTGTAAATACAGCGACTGTATATGCACGTTCCCACCCTCAACCAGGGGCTTTCCTGTCTTATGTCAAAATGTGGATGTCTTCCAGTGGTGCTGGAAGACATCTCATCTGGCCAGCTGTTCATTTGCTCCCTAGTCATATCACTGTCGTTGACACACCTGTATCATAGGCAAGGACAACTGCATGAGGTGCATCTGGTGGGCATCTGTCTGCGTGATGTGACACATACAAACATCCAGTTACTTAGCTGAGGTGGATGTCATGTTGCTTGCAGAAAGGTGATCATCTGATGGGACAGAGCCTCAGCATGTGTTTTTGAACACCTCCATCAGCTGTCTGTGATCCAGCCTGGGCTTACCGAAGCTGAAGTTTTATCTCTGCTTTTTACCTGCTGATGGAACAAAACACATGTCATTAATTACATCCCACCTAATGTTTCAAAATAGACTATAGGGTTGATAGACACTGAATTGCAATAGTTATAAGGGCAAATAAAGTAGCAAGTCAGATGTGGGGGTATTTTTTGAATTAGCCTTCCCAGTAAAATATTTTATTTTGTTATTGCACTGGTTAACAGGTAAAAGCCAAAACTTAGTTACTTTGATGTCAAGTGACTCAGTTCCCATAATAAAAAAGTACTCACTGAAAGCCAACTTTTTCTGGACCAGCTGTACCAAAAAGCATTTTTACACTGTCAGAAATTATGCTTCTGACTTTAGTTCTTATAACTTATAGGTTATAGGAGTGTATAAGGTCACATCTCTTGAGCTATAAACCAATGGAGATCCAGAAAGACACTTTATTTTATTTTATCTTTTTCCCCAATTAAATGTCTCATCTGGCTGCACTAATTTCAGAAGAGATATGCCAGGGACCATCAATTATGAACATAAATACTCCAAGAAGTATTAGTCAAAATAAGTAATGGGGTACTCGGTAGTTGAGAGGTACCTTTTCCAGCCATCTGCAAGGACCAATTCAAGGCTTAGTAGCACGAGATGCAGCACTTCCTTAGAGAAACCCCCCCTTTGTCAGATACAGCCTGTGTCTGGCCGTACATGGGGGAATGAACAAGGTTCACATGAAAGAGAACTGCAGAGGATGAGCTCTAGAACAGACGAATAGTCCTGCAGTGCTCTTTCCAGACATAGGTACAATTCAATCACAGGTACACTTGTTACCAGTTTTCTTGCATCTGTTTTTAATTTTGTAATTTTTGTTCAGCTCTGAGTAATTTCAGTAATTTCTGTTCTGAGATTCCCTAAGTTTTTACTTACCCTGTCTTTGCACTTTCACCTTCATTTTATCTTTTTGTCTCTAACTATTTCAAACATTTATTTCTATCATGCAATTGCTTCGGATTTCAAACTTCATCTGATGGCAGCATGTTCCATCTTCTATACTTTGATTTCCAATTACTTCCCTGTGGCAAGAACTTTACAGCATTTCAGATAGGAACTGATTTTTAGATTAAGCAGCAAACAAACCTTCAGAGATCTCTTTTTCTCTTTCAGTTCAGCTCTCATGATATTATGAGATGGCAAATGGTCAGTTCACCTCCATTATTTAGATATAACTTGATTTTGTCCAAGTCTGTATCATCAGATTTTACTTCCTAGGTTTTGGCTCTTGGGTCTGGCTTGCCCACAGCATACAGGTTTTCTTTACTTTTTTTTTCTTTTTTTTTTAAGCAACTGATGTCTGTCACCCAGAGTGAGCAATCAGCTACAAAATGCCGGGGGAAGTTTGCCACTTTGGCACCACTCCTTTCCAAACACAAAGCAGGCTGGTCTTACAGCGTGAAGGCACAATTAACTCTCCTCTCTTTGATTTTAGCTTATAAAGGGCAGCATCTGCTGAAATTACAAGCCAGCATACACATTGCCCATTGTTTTCCATAGACAAGGACAGCCTCTGGCTCTGGAGCACTTTAACTGTCGTAAAGTCTGCCCCAAATAATTTCTGCCTTACCATAACTGTATATTTGGAGCGTGATTGCTAGTTTTTCAGTTTTACATCACACCCTTCTTTCCATTTGTTTTCTTCCCACTGGATTGTACCTGGCAAAGGAGATTTCCTCCCATGGATGCAGCATTTGGCATCAGCAGGCCTTGACCTGGTTCTTACAGCTCCATGGAAAATATAAGTCTCGGCTCCTGACCACCCTGTTACGTATTTTGGGTAACCGCTCCTCCCAGCACCACCAGTGATAATCCGCCGTTCCCACAGCAACGCTGCGGTCTCCAGCCTGACCCAGAGGCCATGCCTATTAGCAGGCAGAGCTCGCTCGTAGGAATGCATTCCGTTATCGGTGTAGAAGGTCACTCTTCCCACAACAATACTGGCAACTAAGTTACAGAAAGTTAAAAGAGAATTAAGTCTGGGTTTAGTAGCTACCTAAAAAATTTAAGTCCATTTTCATGTCTTCAACTAGCATTTCTCTCCCACGCATCCATCAGCCAGCCATGAGGCTGAAGGTGGGTCTAAATGTTCTTCCCAACAGCAAAATCCCTGTGGTTATGGGTGGAATTGAAGGGGTAGGTAATGAATACAAACCCGCTGTAGAGACTTGCCATTTCACTCTCCTTTGTACAGCAGCATCCCCTACAACACGAGTACTGCTTGATCTGGTTTGCCTTGGACACTGACATTTGTGAATGTGCAGTCTGTCACCTTTGCTTTGCTTCTTTTTATAACAAAGCCATCTTAATTCAGTGCAAACACTGGAGGGAGGTTTTTCCATTCTCCCAGGGGCTGAATCTTATAATTTCTCTCGTGCTTGTTACTGCCCTTTCTAAGACAAACCATTTTTTTCGCTCAGTGGTGCATCCTTTTACACACTGTCTAGCTCAGGACACTGTAACTGCATGTCCTGGTATCACAACAAAAAGTCAGCTTGTTGTGGAGTTCATGAAATTAAAAATGGTACATAAATGCACTTAGTGATGAAACTTCACATGGGAGGTCTTGACTGAGTAGCAACTGCACCAAAGCATTGTAAATTTTAGAGACCCTTATCACAGATATTAAGCGCAGCTCTGTCTTTGCTTGCTGTTCTCATTGAGCAACAAATACCAAGTGTCCTAATTGAGCTATTTTGTTCTCTAATTCTCTTGGCTGTGCTGCCTTCTTAAACACATCAGAGAAGAGTACCAGCTGAAGGATCACACCATTCTTTTTGAACAATCACTGAGGTTAAAAGCTATTCATTTCAAGGTGTTGTACTTAGAAAACTCAACAACAATAATGACACCCTGGAAACATTCATAAAGCGATAACATGAGTCTTAAGAGGTATTTTATGTCTCCATTTGCCATCCTCACAGAGTGTAAATATCTTACTTTGAATATGTTAAAGCATACAGTGAACTCATTGTGAGGTAACAACTTACTATTTTAGCTCTGCTTCCTCTTAATCATCAGTTCAAAGATTCTTTCAGACTGACCTTTTCAAATGTCAGTGTCCAAAGCAAAATATAAGGGCTGTCTTAATGCATCACTGGACTTAGTATGCACAAAATCCTGACCCAGAGTCCTTTGAAACCCATTAGAAGGTTCCCATTGACTTAATTGCTTTAGGTCAGATCAATAATTACCAGAGCTGAGGCTAACTCCAGACCTCACATGCAAGCACAGACCATCTTTTAAGAATATCAGGTCCAAAGGTGGCGTTAAGCTAGGAGCTCGGTCTCATCTTGAGTATTTGCATTCCATAAGGGAATAATAATTTACTGATTGCATTTTTTATACAGAGAAGAAATACATGGGTCTAGAGGGAGGGTTGAGGTGAAGGTGCTACTCAGGATCTGAGATTGCACAGAATGGCAAAGAGGAGTCAAAGAAAGCTTTCAGGAAGAAACAGCACTCAGACTTCTGGTGTTGTTTCCTTTTTTCCCACACCTCACAGACAAATGGCTTTCTGGCTTTTCATAGTCCCAAGTGAAACTCAGTGCAAAGGAAAAACGCTGCATTTTCACAGACTAAAGCTAGCCACCTTTATAATTACTCCCAGAAAGAAAAATTACCTAGAAGAAAATTACATACAAGGAATTGCAGATATGGGGTGATTTAATCTTTCCCTTATTATGCTATTTTTGAGACTAAAGACAGTGAAAGTGAAGCGCTCAGGGCTCCAAATTCTGTCTGCTTTTATCTTTGAACAGCTCTGCTGATCCTGTGTCTTGAAGCAGAGATGTGCTATTTGGCAGTGGGTTGCTTTTATGTCAGATATGTTTCGTCTCCCTCCTGAAAATCTGGCTGTGACTTAGACCTACTGAATAGCTCAAGATGATGGCAATTCAAGCAATAAAGCTCTTCAGATAATTGATACATACAATTCCAAGTGAACAACAATTTGTGCTGCATCCAAATTTGCAAGTACAATCAGATTATGGAAGTGAACAGCACTGAGCGATGGGGCTCTGCACAGCTGCAGAGACTGCATGGGTGACTGACTCTGGGACCCGAGCAATGGTGCACAGCACCGTCCTACTGCTGTACCACGAGGCAGAGCAGAAAGTGAAGATGGCACTGGAAATAAAATTCTGGTGACCACCTTGTCAGAAACCTCAAAAATTTCAGACAGCAGAGTTGTATAAGCAAAGATGGTAATGAAAGGATGGTGCAAGTGAAATAAAGATCACGTTCAGTTGTGCAAATGATCATTACAGTCTCTGTAGGGGGTCATTCTACTAAGCATTATTTTGGTTTCTGTGGAGATTTTCATATGATTCTTCCATGCAATACAGGCAAACTTCTGGAAAACCAAAAGGCTAATTTATTATTCCTAAGGAGTAGGTTTTTGTCTGCTTTGGGAAGTTTTGCCTGCTTTGTGAATCTAAACAATCATTAGGCTTTTTTGTGTGTAAAATGCTAACTTCAGCCCAGATTTCTTTACAAGTTCAGGATGCTCAAAATAAAGAATAACTTCCCAAATGGTTCATATACCTGAACAAACCCTAAGGCCAACCTCTCTCCATCACACGATTGCAATCCAATATCTCTTTTATCTGCCTTGCATTACAGAAGTGTTGTTTCGTTGTGGGTTTTTTCTCCACAGTTCTATTTCTAGCCCATTTTAAATGTCAACACAATAGAAGGTTTTTTTTAAAAATTGGTTTTGGTTAGACAAAAAATCAGCAATTGCTCTGTAGTTGTTCACATTTTTCAAAATGCTTTGACATGGAAAAACGTTTCTTATTATTTTTTCATCTACTAGATTGATCCTAAAATGTTAGCTACAAGAGATCCAGTGCAGAAAGTGTGGTTATTAAAAAGGCTGGAAGGTATTTTATTAGAGGTAAAGGTGCATTTCAGAGACATTTTATTTTAGTGTGAAAAGACTCTTAGGCATTATATTGTCTTAACTTGTCTACAGTGAAGCGTTACTGATTTTTCCTTTTGAGATACTAATCTCATAGCAATTACTAAATATATGCAGTGCAAAGAGGAAAGCTTCCTAAAAATCTGCTTGAAGCGTTACATGCTAAATACATAAAGACAATAGGTTATACTTTCAAAATTAAACTTCAAAAAATGCTTTTAAAGAAAGCTATTCTCTCCAAGAAGGGATCTTCAGTAAGCAAAGGTGGGTCTGCTCCTCACAGCTCTGTGTAACTTGGGGTGTCTGAACTTGTTTGGTACCCAGAGGCAAGTCTGGCATCAGCACAGAATCCAAGCTGGCTACACTGTTATGAAAATCCTGCCCAGAATCCTGCACTGTGCTACAGACACTGCTAAACCGCTGCCAGGGGATTCAAACCAGGGATTTGTTTAGTGCTCAACTCTGACCACAAACAGGATCCAGGAAGAGAGGGAGATGTACAACACAATGACAAGTGGCATTATTATCTTTATCTCACCAAGCATTGGTTTGCAACCAACAACGGGCTGAAGTGGAGCCTATTTAAAAACAGTGCATGGCCAAGGTACATCTGTGTGGCTGCGAGGGGGGGACAGGGGACAGCCATGCTACCTTGTCTCCTGCCTTTTGAGCGTGTTGGTTCCCTTCTACAGAAGCCTGTGGAGAACAGCATGGTACAGGTGAAGAAGGACAACATGCCATCATGCTATTGAACCTTGTAGAGGGATTGAGGGAAAGCCCTGTGAGTACGAGCATCGTGCTTTGGGAATAGGTACTCATCGTCCCTTGTATGGAGGCTGCGAGGTTCGGACAGAGACAATTTGCAGAGAAGTTCTGAAAGCCTAAGATGTCTGGATCCAGCCCCCAGTGATTTCTTTTGAAAATAGTGTCATTCAATGTCAAGCATGAGATGAGGTCATGGTTTGAACCAGCCAGAGGTGGGGAGCTGTGGCAGAAGAGCTTTGCCTGCTGGGTACAGAAGGATGGACCTGCTCTCTGGAGGGGTTGTAAGGGTCTACAGTGTGGCTGCAGTGAACTTCTGAACGGAATGTCTTTCCAAGGACAACCCTCAGGAGCTGGCTTGTAGAACAATGGAGATGTGAACAGCATGAGGGGACTCTCCATCTGGCCCTTTGAAAATAAACCTGAGATAGGGTGCCTGCTGCGCTGGATTTACTTAGCCAGTTCCAGTAACTGAATTTTCTGTTGTAACTATAAACAGTTCTGGCTGAATAACAAATTAAAGAAACAAACCAAGGTTTGTTTCCACTTACTTTCCTCTTTACCTTTCCCATCCTCACTGCTCCATTATCATTCTCATTTAGGGCTACCACTGATGCCTGGGATAAAGCCTCAGAAACTCAGAGGTCATGTATTTGCTGCTTTGCTTTTCTGCATCATCTGTTGCTCACTTGTCTATTGAACAGACTACAGAACATAAACCCACATAGACTGATGTTAAACAACAGATTGGGGGACAAGTAGAATAGCTTTTCAACAGAGAAGTCTTTCAAGAAAAAAAAAAAACACCAACAAGCAACCTGCACAAAAAAGCAACCTGCACAAAATGTTTAACCTGTTCTTGTGCTCCTGCTCATTTGTCCTGGTTTTATGCTTAGTCCATACCTGTAGTACCAAAGCGAGGGCTTGCATCTCAGCCTGTCCCCTCTGTCAGACCAGCAACTCAGCAGTTGGCATCACTCTCTTGTGAGATGACTGGAGGCTGGCTGAGAGCACATCCTTTACAAACTGTGTTTGTAGTTGCACTCCCTGTGCAACACTCTACAAAGTAAGAACAAAGAGAGATACAGAAACAGATGAAGCTCAGGGAATAAAGTTTGATACTGGTATCAAATATTTCAAAATTTAGGAAAGCGTAAGAATCTTGGCCAGGTGCATGGCATAGGAAAATCTGGCTTACAAGGGACTTAAAAATAAATGACAGCATCACTGCTCTCCAGTCAGAGAGGACATGGGTCTTGGGGATTTTAACATCTAATTAATATCAAAAGTTATAAAACTCAGAGAAAACTTGAAATGCAAACAAAGTAAACCACAAAAACCTGCAGTTTTATTCTAAAAATGGAGGAGTGACATTTCCATTAAAAAAAGCTTTGAGGAATTGAGACGCAAACATATAGTGTAAAGGTAGAAATACATAAATTAAAAATGTAGACTTAACATATCATCTATAAGCACGTAACTCCAAAGAAAATTCATTGATGTTCCATATTAACTCTGTACATAACACAATCAAAAAGGCTTACCCAGCAGGCAGTCTGTTTCTCATCACTTCTTGCTAGGCAGAGCGTTCCCGTTCTCATTGCTTTTCCTGAAGGCAGCAGCGCAGCGATGTAGCAGGAATTCTTCACGCCAGGTTCCAGGAGGACTTTCTATTTTGGGTTAAGTACATTGAATTCCCTCTTCTGCTGATCGCAGAGGTTCGTCTTGCCTCCTGTTGTTTTGGCACTTTGTCCACCATTTTATGTTCCTACTAGACATGCCACTGAGCTGTGTAAGAGTCCTTTTGGCGTTGAAGTAGATAGGGGACATTCTGTCACTCACATTCCTTACTGTTTTCTCTGTAATGTTCGGCTGCCCAAACTCTGGGTCTCCAAATTACTTCAGGTAGTTTCTAGTTAAAACCACTGTTTTAAATTACTATCTTCTTGTTAGCATGGTACAGTTATATCCTCCTCCTCCTGTCTTACTTACCCTTCTTTCTCCCTACATGTTTGTGCTGATTCAGGACCATATTAAAATTAAAGCAGTGAAGGGACATGGAGTGTCTCAGCTCTGTGTGAGGAGGGGGATGTCACTCAGAGACCCATGGTTGGTGGGATGTCCCGTGGTGATTTTTCAGATGCCCGTGTGACTCCTAACTCCAGCTGTTTGAGTCTCCCTACTCCCACTCTGTGGAGTCTCTTACCTTCTTAGCAAGCTATTCTGGAGCTACAGATCTCCCCGGTGCCTGCCAGCTCACTCAGAACTCTTCAGACTTCCCCACATCACTTCACCTCTCCAAAATCTGATTTCTGGGTCTCCCAAGATCAGCCCAAACTTCTCACAAACACCTCTGTCATTGATATTCCAAACGCTCCCCTATTTTGCTCTCTTCTGATGGAATAGCCCCACTCTGTCAAAAATCCTGCGCTAGATCACTTCCCCAGCTCTGATAATCTCCACCACTCACAACCCCTAGGCCCATACTTATGTCCCAGCTCACCTCCCAACTTGTCAAACCTGCCTGCTGTACTGCTGACAGCTTCCCGTTCTCCACCTGCTGCTTTGCCCATAGATAGCCGATGGAGCTCTAATTTCACAAACACACTCGCACTGCTCCCTCAGCTGCCTGTACCTGCTGCCATCTCCCTTTGCCAGCTGCCAGCCCAGCTGCTGGGGTCCTGGATCCCCCAGCCCGGCCAAGCTTCCTGCAGCCAGCCAAAAGCCCACCATCAACATTCACCACAGCGCTGATTAGGACCTTGAGGGCAAAAATAGGGACTTTACACACAAGAAATACGTTTCTGAAGAGATGCAGTGTATAGAAGGAGAAAGACTTTCGCCCTTCACCACTCCACTCAAAACACCGTGAGCCTGGGCAGCTGCAGCCAGCGCGGTGAGGCTACCCCAGCTTTCAGCCCAGCGCTCTCGACCGAGACATTTGGCGTGTTATGAGCACAGTGAGATGTATGGTGAAGTACATCACAGCACGGTGTGCTGCAGTGCTTATCTGAACGCTTGGGCCTTCCTCTCATAATTACCACTAACTGAGAGTTAATCAGCCACCACATCCAATTCTGACCGCCCCAGTTATCCAGCAAGTAGCCTCAAAGGTGTCCCAATTAAACACAATGTAAAGGCTATAAAATATGCGCATAAGCTTGGCTTCCAGTGAGACCTCTTGATTAAAAAGACATCATTACTTCACACCTCTGCTAATTAGCACTGACAGTTCCTCTGATTTCAGAAGAATTTGATTGCTTCCAGCATATTACCACACTGACAGCTAATGCAGTCCTCTATACTGCTCCGAGTGTTGGTCCTGAGAACAATACTGCAAAAGGACCTCACGTCACCTCTGACAGTTTTGCTAGGAAAGACTTTGGTGCATAAATATTCGACATAGCTAGAAGCTCTCATATTGAAGGAACATAACTACAGAACTGCAGAGAGCAGAAATGTCGTTTCTGCAGTTTACATGATTTTTATTTCCTTATTGCCCCGATTCTGTATATCCTGCTCCAATTCTTATTGCAAGTTAATCACAAAGTGGCTATTGATGCACAGTGTAAAAGGAAACAACCAATCAGTATAACATTAAAACGAGAATTACAGCTCAAAATTTACCATGTTCTTTTAATTAAACTGTGCAAGCTACTTCACAATTACACAAAACTAAGAGAAACCTCTAAAACTTACTGTTTATGATGGCCATACTTAGACTCCACTGAACTGAAAAAATAAGCAAATGATACAGATTCCACCTGTATGTCATTCAATCAT
The DNA here is from genome assembly GCA_035590215.1 of Microhierax caerulescens. Classification (NCBI taxonomy): domain Eukaryota; kingdom Metazoa; phylum Chordata; class Aves; order Falconiformes; family Falconidae; genus Microhierax; species Microhierax caerulescens. The sequence continues at coordinate 63,283,075 of JAVJGJ010000060.1, read as the reverse complement.
AATATGGGCAGAACAACTGAACACAGATAAGTGTTCCTAAATTTCAGGCCCATTACTTAATCATGTCTTTAATACGTTAACAAACAAACAAACAAAACACCTTCATCTTTTTCATTCATAGAAACCACATTTTCTCCATAGGAAATTGCAGCTAAAAAGATGTAAAAGAAAGAGTGGCACTGCCTCACATGCAGAGCATTACCCACACAGAATCCAGGAAGTAGGGCACAGCAAGTTACTTGTTTTTCTATCTTATTCACAGTTCAAGCCTTACTGGAATTAGCACAGAGCATACAGTAATGCCAAGTAGTATGTATTAAAATATAGATCCTTCTGGGAATATTTAAAACCTTTTGAAGGATTGTTACAGTTGTGAAATCCATGATGGAGCCATCTAACTACATGGGTTTTCATCTTGTGCAGTGTTTTAGATACAGAATGCACACAGAATTTCTGCCTTCAAGTGAAAAATACACGCAGAGCATGGTGTGACTTTTACCCTGCCTTTGGCTACAGGTGAACAAATCCGGGTGAATTGTAGCTATAGTCGGTGCAATAAGTCAGCGTTCTTGCAACACAGCCCCCCCAGCTGCTAACCTTGTCTTTAAAAGGCTGAGTGGCATGTCAGCTTTGAGAAGCACCTTTGACGCTGATGTCTCCCCCAGACTGGCTGCTGGCACCGAGCAGCACCAGGCTCCTACATGATGCCTCAGCAAAGCCATCCACAGCAGCGAGCTCTGCTTCCAAAGTCTGACCCGCTGCGTGCGAAAAACTAATTGACAGGGCGCACTACACTGTTCCAGCATGCAATACTAAATATACACAATTACTCTGAACAATTTAATGCATCTAAATAACTGAGAGAATTCTTTATGAGAACCATCCTTCTATCCTTGTTGTGACAAAAGATGTGATTGCCTGGCAGCTTTCTGTTTTTACAGATCTGCGCTTTGAAACACATCTTTGAAACTGCACTGTTTTTTGTAACTGCATCTTGCCTGAGAATGGACTTTAAAGACTGAATCCTAATGCCAGGGTCTTCCTCCCGTTTGCTAGTTGTCTTTCATTCTGTAAGTACCTGAGACCATTTTCCACATAACTGGTAAGCATTTTGGAGGGAAAAAGATAAGACTGTCCTTACGTTTTTTTAATCATGGGTGGGTTTTTTCAACCATAATGAGCTTTCAGACTACAAAGGAGAGGTTTTTTACAGTTATGTGGCTTTTACTTGAAGTTTATGATAAATCAATGAGGTATACATACCAGTAACTGGAGATGGAGAGCATTCAAGTGCAGCAAAATTTGACAATCTTCAGCTCTCATTTATTCTCTTAAAAGTCTAGCAGCCATGCAATCTAGTCTGCAATCATTTTGTGAACAGTGTGCTATTTGTATGGCAAAACAGCTTACTATTTTATCACACATTTCCTAGATTTCAGATAAAGCGGTCTTCCTCGCACTCTGACCTGGGAGTAGTGGAACATATCCAATTTTGTGCAAGTCCAGACGGGATGCAAATCCCTGTGATTCAGATTCAGACTAAACATGCTGCTGAAAGGAAGCTGCTGCAGCCACTGAACAGCTCTGTGTCTCTTTCCAGTGGATGTAAAAGAAGCGAGAGGATTAGCCCAGCAGTTCATGCCTTCATTGCAGATGTCCATAGTTAGATAACATGAATTCTACTTGAGTAGAAAGCAATGACAGAGAAGACAGCTAACTAATGCTAAGAAAGCAGTGATGGGGCTGATATCGGAATTATGCAGAATTAGTCAGATGAGCATAATAAAAGGGAGATTTAAAAGCAGTAGAGATGCAGGGAGGAATAGTATGAGGGCTCAGGAGAGCGGTTTGCAGTGGAATGCATTACTATAGCGATACCAGTTCAGACTATGTTCCTATAGTCCATTCTTGGTTTCAAGTCCTCTGCTTCAGCAGTGCAGAGAAACACAGCTTTCCCTGCGAGCTGCCCCAGGCTCCATCTCCCAACGCCGGTTCCTGTGCACCAGCAACCCGCCCAGATGTGTTCAGTGGCCCTTTAATCTGCCCAGTGCTAAGTA
>JAVJGJ010000060.1:63259271-63272398 GCA_035590215.1 Microhierax caerulescens | reverse complement strand
AAAGTCATCATGGTAATATGTGCATTGAGACAGGAAGCATACCACAGGAAAAAAAAAGGTCCTGTAACTGAGGAACTGTTTTCATACTCGTTTTGGATGAATCTCTCTCCGTTGTAACGGATGCTCTGTGTGACTGCGCACGTGAGCACAGTGACAGTTCCATTCATCTGCCATCACACCTCCCTGGATGTTGACCTCTTAGGCACAGATCTCTTACTATGCACAAGGGCCACCTCTCACATTATATGGTCCTTTCTGTTCAGTGGATCATTCCTTTTGCTATATTTATATCTGTCAAAGTAAAACATATACAGTAACTCAGAATTACCTGTGTTAAAAATGTTATTTTAGAAGGCTTTTGCAATCAGTTTCACAACAGAAAATTTCAGAAGATGGTAACACTTCCCTCCTTTACAGTGGGAACATCACCAAAGGGAGAAGCTGGATGCCAACAGAGATTTTTTTCCTAGAAACTAGTGAGCAGTGCCTGAAGAATTTCAGTATTATCAGGAATAGATAAGTTTTAAATACATTCCAGTATTGTGAAAAAGGTCAAACAGCTGATGAGAAAAGGGAGCTGTGGATGCTCAGGGTCTGTCTGGATTTGATGCAACAGACCTCCATAATCTTCACATAATTCAAAGCGTAACAGGCATCATCTTGCTTCAGGGATCATTCTCTCTGGGGTAGATTCTGTCTCTTTTACAGAGTAACCCTTCGCTTCTGGAATGAACATGGGCAAAGTGGAGGAAGAACCATGATGCAATTTTCTGTACCACCTTTGCTTTTCCTTCATGTTTCTCTCTTTCTTCCAGGATAGTCTTACCATCTTTCCTGATGTTGCTCTTCTCTCTTTCATCTGAATCCATGAGGATGGGAATCCGGTTCTTTTAAATGGGATGTGAAGTTTAAATGGGCTCCTGTGAAGCTTAGGCTGGGGGGAGTCCTCACTTCATCATCAAGTAAAGGGAGGGAAACCCACATGTAAAGTCATGAAAGAGTAAATAGTGAAATCTGAGCAGGTCAGTGTGCTTTGAAGTCTGCAGTTTCAGGAGGGTGCAAAAGTGAGGAAAAATTATATATTCCACAGTGCATTCAAGATGCAATTTCAACCTCTGCAGGAAAACGAGAAAGTTCTTTGGAGCAAGGCTGAACCCAATGTTTCAAACTGAACAGCTTGTTCTAGTAATGAATTCTTAAACACACAATAATATTTTTATCTCTGCCTCAGCTTTAAAGCAGAATTTAGAAATTCTGAGAACTCACCTCTCCTGGATGACACACTCTGATCCAGCTAAACAGGTTTCAGGGAACTGTGGATGAAAGTGTAACTATAAGTCATTAGTGTCAGGACATCTTCAGTGCTTTATGGCTTCTCAGCATTATAAATTAGCTTCTCAGCATTATAGGTAAAGTGTAAGTGGCTAATTTACAACGAATAAAAACAATAAAAGGAATGTTATCCTGGATGTAACTCCAGAGAAGCCAGTGAGCAGGCACTGGAGTGGAACTGAAGTGATAATGTACTATTTTCTGTGCACACCTGCAGTTCACCTCATGCCAATGGCATATTTCAGATCAGGTGGAGGTATGGCACATACGCCCTTTCTGGTTTCATTTGTGCTTTATCTCCCTCAAGAGTCCCATTATAGTCAATGAGTAAAAGTTATGGTACAAGACATTATTATTAACATCAAAATACTAAAGGATAAAAATAACGTTATTTATGGTTTGGTGAACCAAAGAAGCCTAACTCCTACCCTTGCAGTCACTTGTCAGCACCGTGCATTCACTTCCAGTCCCTCTAAAATTTACTGTACTCGCAGAGAAAAGCATACCCAAGAAAGAAGAAAAGTGACGTGTTTATGAAAGAAAGAGCAATATGTTCTCACTTCTTTCTGTAAAGATCAGCTTTGAAGTGAAATCAAATTGATGCCATCATTTTGTATGGTAGTTAAAGGACTACAGAGGCACAACAGTTTTATCACTCAGCAACATTTTGCATACGATAAACATATTCAGAGAGTCATATTTGTGAAAAGTAATATGGAATTTCTCAAATCCTGCTTTGCTCTCAGCATCCTGGGTGACAGCCTCCCTGGCTCTGAAACAGTCCGTGTGTGTCCCTGGGGACTCAGTGCTGACAGGCAGCCATCAAGGAGCCTGGCAGCATCCCTGTGTTCTCCAGGAACACGTAAGCATCACCAGAGCTGGGCTTTGGAGCACACGGATTCCACCCAGTCACTATTTTCTAATGGAAAACTATCCAGATGGAAATATTTTAACCAGGTCGGTTAGATACACACCAGTTTTGACAGAGCAGCCCTTTAATGCTCCGTTTCTTTTCCAGCTTGGGACCAAGGTGCCAGCAGCAGTGAAACTGTGTGGCTTTGTCAGCATTTGCAGAAAGCGAAGAGGCTGCCTGCAGAAATGCTGGTTCTTAAATTTGCTTAGCCTGACTGTTGGGTGACACTATGCAAAAATCCAGCCAGTCCTACTGCTGACATTAATCTATCCCTGTCACTTTGATCGTTCTGTGACTGGAAAGCAGAAAGTCATTTGTTGAGGTCTGAGAGAAGGAATTAACACTGTTATGGAAAAACTGATGTGATTCATACAGGGCCTGATCCTGGAAGAGGTTAAACACCCTGGGTTGCTACTGACCTCCGATGGGAGCCAGGAGATTTACAGGCTCATTATTCCAGAGTTTCTCTGGCTATAAGCATTTAAACGTACCTCCTTTCAGCTCAGGACATGATACCATAGTAAAAAGGAAGACAGACAGAAAAATTGTTTAAACTAGAATGTTGTGTTCTGCTTAAAATAAAAGGATTCTGCTTTTTAAAAAACAGTCAAGTTATTATCCCCTTCCCCTCCACTACCATATGTCTTTCTCTTTTAACCTGGCAATATTTTAACAAGCTGATAACAGCAAGAGAAGAGGAAAAAAAATTAAGAAAACAGAGTGAAAACACATTCAAAACTGTCCTTTTGAGCACTGAAACAAACTGCCTGGTGAACTCATCAAATACAGTGTCAAAGGGGTTTCATGTTCATTTTCTGTAGCTTTTTTAGATGTTAGCAACAGAACATTGGGTTAAATCTTGGGTTTAGCTATACTGTATGGCTCCATGCAGTGTAGGAGGTGTTCATCTGCAATATCTAAAATATCACTCTGCGCATCTAATAATGCAGAGTCTGCCCCATGACAGAGGTTTCAGATATCTAGTGATGAGCAACTTTGAGAGAAAAAATAATAATAAAGCCTTTTTCCCTTTTATGAAATCTGCTTTGGTTTAACTCTCAAAAGAATACATCTCGTGCCTTTGGGGATATTTGTTCATGTCACAGACTAAGGCTCACACGGCTTATCAAAGTGCTGAAGTCTCTACATTAAAGAAGCTAATAAAATTGCCTTTTTAAGGAATTTTAGTCTCATAAACTTGAGTTACTCTTGGTGAGGGGGGCATTGAGCAACAGAAGCATAGAAAGAGGAAGAAAACATTTTGCTGGCCTCTGCAAAATACCTCCTTAAGCGCCCGATGCACAACCATAAGCCTGGCTGGGGAGGAATCCACTGAAACCAGGCGCTGCTGAAAGAGCAGGTTCTCTGCCAGCCGGCTCAGAACAGCTTCAGCCCCCCCGACTCAGGCAGCCAGGATTCGAGCAGGTCACCCCTTCATAACGAATGCCAAGCTCCATCACTTTGCACTGGCTAGACAATAGCCAAAAGGGCACGTCCCTCTGCTGGGACCCATGGTATGCTGGGCTGTTTCCCTCAATTTCTGATGTGCTTTCTGGGCTGTTGTCCTAGAAACCAGCAGAAAACACATACCTAATCATATAGAGTGTTTCTCAGTTCTGTCTATACTGCAGTTCAGTATGTTTTCTGAGAAGGCAAAAATATTTGCTTCTGTGTAGGCAAAACTGCCCGGTGGATACTTCTAACTTGAAGCACCTGTCTGCTTAGTATGAATGAGAAATAGAAGGGAAAAAAATACGGCTTGAGAAAAAAATACTTAATGTTTGTAAAAAGTTATCTTTGAAGGGTTTGAGTTCAGGACAATTTGAGAGTATAATGTGAGCTTCTGAGTTCAAAGCTGTTGTTTCCTGACTTGTCTGATTATTTACATGAAATTACTGTTTGTGACATTATTGATGTATAGTTTTGGCACTAGTTCTCTTGAAAATGAGAACCAGCTGGGACAAAAACAGACAACAAAAGGTGATGTACTCTATGATTATGCTAAATAATCATCATCAAAGAAATGAGTAGGAAATTCCTTCAGTCTATTTTCTCAAACCTGTATAAACAGTTCTCCGATGATAGAGAAATGGTGACCTGGAGACACATTTTGAGGAGTTATAATCACACATAGCTTCTGTGCTATGCATAAAGACACATGCAATGCTGACATGCATTGCTATACCTCTCCAGGCTGCGTTGACTTCTGGTGTAACTTTTTGTTACAACTTTATGTAGTGTGCAACACAACCAGGCTTTGATTCATTAATGAAGGTCCTATAGAACATGAGGGTGAGAATCCTGGACATCACCGCAGTACTGATTGTTAACAGGAATTCGTGGATAATTATTTGGTCATCAATGCTATCAAACATTAAAGTATGCAGAAATCTATGACTTAGAAAATCCTAGTATGAATCATCGTCATTCCCAATCTCCAATCCTCTGACCTGTAGTCCAGTTTATGGCCTGGGCTCAGCACCCTGACCTAAAAACCCAACTGACACACCCTGCTTAAATGCACAGTTGCACCTTCTGCCCTGTGGAGTCCACAGTGAGAGTGGCCTCAGACCTCCAGAGGTCCCATCTCAGATCTGAATCACTCCCTGAAGTGGTGCCTCTATCCATCAACTTAGGGATGTGAGTTTGCTAACAGACACACCTCATTTAAGTGACCAAAGTTAAATGCAATTATTGAAGGCCTTTGTTATGCTTCTGTAAAGTCATGCAATTTGTGGCATCTCACACCTGACACACAAACACCTTAAGCATAGCATGTCTTAAAGGACCCTGGTTAAAAGACTAATGTGGACAAATGAGCTTATAGGTTATTCATCCAGACTTTCACAAATGAGGATGCTGGGATGCCAATATTTCTCATTCCTGAATACTAACGTAGGGCATAGAGCAGTGGGAGTGAATTACCACAACTGTAATCACATCGGCAGGATCATCCCATCCTTGCCACCTCTCCCCCATCTTTCACCCCTGGTACCAGAAAGTCACAGTGTCTGAGTTTCTCCCTCCAAGCATTAGACAAGCACTGCTCTACTCCAAAAAGGACTTGTTGCTGCTGAGGCTATGCCAGCCACAGCTGTAACACCTTTGACTGTTGCCTCAAGCCAAGCGTGAAAGGTTGGAGCAAATGACTTTCCAACATCAGGCTTTTATAAGAATCTCCAAAATGATTGTCCTGAATTTCACAAAGTGCTCTGAAGAGCAGGAAAAACCAACAACAGATGCCCTAGTTTTACTTCTGTTCACATACCAAAGGATTGTGCTAGCCTTTGTTGCCCACTGTGACCCCTGGCCACAGCTCTGCAGGTTGCAGACCTGTATTCTCTGAGCGCAGCCTGCATTACCTGCTCCCAGAGACACGTTCTGCTAGAGATCGATCCGGAATGCTGGATCTAAGCCCTGCAGATTCTGGTTCAGACAACCTCTTTCAGTGGTGATTCCTTACCAGAACCTATGACTTAAACTCTTCCAGTTAACTAACCCTATGTATTGCGTACTTTTAAAACTCATTTTTAAATGAGAAAGCCCAGCATCTCACAAAAATAGTATCAATTACATCTCTGCACTTACCTTCATCTACCTAATTTACAAACGCCTCAAAGAATCTCCTATGAGATGAGATCCATTCTCTACACTACTTTTGTGGTAGACATTAATTATATCCCTATCCTTCATATGTCCTTGAGAAATGGGAACGTGTCCTTGGTTCTGTCAGGAGCATTTACCAAGCGTTCTGCTTTTTCTGGATCTCTCTTAACAGTTTCACCATCTCAACCTACTGAGAAAAGCACCACTACTACCATTTGTTTTGTTTTGTTCTGAAATCATCTTATACTGCTTGTCCTAACCTGCTAAGCATAAGGAGGTTTGTGTTGTCTTGTGTTTCCCTGTGAATTTTTATCAGTTGTAATTTCTAGTGTCTATTCCAGATCCACTTTCTATTTGGAACACATCAGTCGCTTACTCCTGTTGATTTTGTTTCTTCCTGATCCGGAGCTAACCTTATACTTTTAAATGTTCCTTTTCTTAACTGTGAGGCTAGAACTTTTTGTTCCTGCAATAATCTGGTCTTTTAAAATCCTGTTTTTTCCTGACAGCTTTTTAATTTCTTCTTAATCAGTTACACTCCACATTTCACTAATAATTTTCCCTGAATTTGATTATTTGAAGCAGCATATACTGCCATATGGGTCTGTTGTCCACTTGCCCACACTGGATGCATACAGGTCTACTACAAAGCATTGACTTTCCAGTTCAGTTACAACTTCATTTTTCTTTGCTGTAATGAAGCTTGAAGCAAAGTAAAGCACAGGAGGGTAGACAACTTCTTATCAGAAAATTTTCTTTTTAGCAATTTTTAGAACTTTAATGATACTTTGCAGCAGTGCCTGCCATCATCTACCTACACCTTCCAGACTGGGAACCTTTGCAGTCCAGTTTTTCCTTCCATACATTACCAGAGTAAGTGCGCACACAAGCATTCACTCAATCCACTGGTGCGAATCTACGTTCTGTTGCAGAGCCCACCTGCGCTTCCTCCTGAGCATTTGAAATAGTACGTTGATTCATGTGCTTTCAAGATGTTGTAGTTCTAAGTTATCAATGCTATCTTTAATATAGAATTTAATTTCCTCACTATTTCCTAAATAGGTTACAGATAGAGATTTTAACATTCTAGACAAACAGATCCTCCCATCAGGTTTCAGTAATGCAAGTTAAATCAGATTTCTTCTCATCAATGAGAATTACCAGTTCCCCTAGCTCATTAGTCAGTCTTGTAGCATGGGTAAATGGTTTAGTGAGAAATGGCTTGCCTTCACATTCCTTGCCACATCAGACCACTTAGTTTATGACACACTGAGTTTCAACAGTACTGCCTTTGCTTCTTTATACCCCTTGTTGATGTTGCTGCTTCTCTTCCTACTTGTTCAAGCTAGAACAAGGAGAAAATCAGCTCCCTGTCAAGTAGAGCCTATTCTGGGCAGTTGCACCAATTCCCAGTAAACTGTGACAAAGTTCAGTGTTCCACAAAACCAAAACCTTCTGTTTCTACCAATCAGCTGTCTAACCACTCATCTCCAAGATGTTTTCTCTTCTGTTTTTTCTAAAACCAGAATGATCACATGAATTTTTCTCTTTGCTTATTTTCTGTACCTCCTACACCTTTATCTTTTCTATGTTTCACATAATGTTTTTTGTTCCCCTGTGTGTTTTCAGCACAGCAAGACTTGCCTGACTGATCATCCCATCCAAAATTACTGTTACATTTCTATATTTTTACACTTGGAAAACAGGACATTTGTTGTCCCTCATTCCTTTATGAATATTCTTTGTATTTATTTTTATTTAGACTACAGAAAGCATCTCTTCCTATTTCAGACATCTTAAGCTCTTAGTTCCTGTTTATTTCCTACAGTGAGGATGCTTGTTGAAGAAGTCCCTCTAAACTTCTCCTCTGTTTCTCAACAGGTGAGTCAATAGGTATCTGATACTAAGACAATACCATTAGGTGGATAAAGCATCTCTTAATTACAGATCACTAATCCACTGACTCAATTTACAACCAGTTCCCTTGCCACTGACCTTTTTTTCTATGGAGTCTGTGGCAATGAATTCCAAATCCAGTTGCCAGAAAAGCAGTTCTCTAATTCTGCACTGTGCTGAACTTGGCATTTCCAGATGACATATCCTCCAGAACAGCCATTAATTTGCACTTTGGGCATCATAAATCTCTCCAGGCTTTTAACAGAACAGTATAACAGTACAAAGTCAAGTTGCAGGAAGGGCTTCTTTAACACTCAGAGTGAACGGCTCCCCAGCCCCTTTCCCCTTCTACCATGAGGTCTGTGTAATTTAAATAGTAATAATGAACATTGGGGAGAAATCATATATGTACAGAGCCAGACCCCCATTGATCCAGACCCTCACAGCAGTATCAAGCAGGGCTGCATTCATAATAATGTTTTAAAGCACTGCTCCAGAACATTTTCATCGATGGACCTTGTCACTCTTTTTCATGTCTTGCAGACCACTGTGAAATTAAACAACTCTAAATGCTGTTCAGAGTTGTTGGTGAGACCACAAGCTCCCCCCAGAGCAGAGCCTCTACATGTATTGCTGCTTTGTACAATTCCTGCTGACCACTGCCCGTGTCTCCTGGGCCAGTGACACTTTGCAGAAGCTGGCTTAAAGAGCTATAGCTCTTCCTACTAGCACTCGTGAGACAGTGGGTCCTGAGGAGACAGATACAATCTCTCAACTAGAGTCTGGAAAACTGCTTTAACTGAAAAGGAGATTTTATCAGACACTGTTGTAAAAAAAAAAAACCAAAAAAAAACCTTCTCCTGTAGCAATACCTGAGTACATAAGCTAGAAAAAAAAAAAAAAACTAAAAAAGGTGAACATAAAGTAAAAGCCAAAAAGCTTAGCGTGGGATTCCTGCACATTTTATCTCTGACATGACTTTACTATCTTACTGTCCTTGCTTCTATAAGGAGGCAAACGACCAAAATAATTAAAGTTATCAATGGTCCCGCTGTGAAGCAAGGATCAGGCTGGATATCGCATACTACCCATTGCAATGGAGACTTTATATTCCAAGATTTACCCTTTTAATTAAAAACTTGGGTCATAGTCTCCCTGGCTGTATTGCCAGGTTTCACTAAATGGGTTTAAGAACCACATCCTTAGAGAAATCTGTTTAACGGAGTAGAGATCAGGCTAGCAGTAAGTGCTACCGTTAGTGATAACCCAGCAGGGAGTCCCTACTACCTACCTCTAGGTGTAAGAAGCAGCCCTGGTATTAGTTCTTCAGGACCCTCCTGCTTCTCTGAAAACAGTAACAGAACGTGCTGCACTTGTCTCCCATCTAGTGTCACGAATCTCACAGCAAGCCTCGCAACGTGCAGGTTTTGAAACTCTGTGCTTCACTTCACCTCCGGACATATACTTTTATTTTATTACCTAATTCATTCACTCATCAATGCTTCAGACTAAAATCAATTGTGCCACTTTTAAGCTCTTTGTTGTAGGAGGTACTTTTGTGTCAGGCTACTGAGGGAAACAGTACAACCCTTGGTTTAGTGACAAAAACATGGAAAATAGTTAAATAACTAACTTGTGTAAGTTCATGCACTAGCTGGTCTTTGCAGGTCACAGATTTTCTGTATGATAAATGCAGGATTTCAGCTGCCTGCATATCTGTCTGTGCTACAAAAAGCTACAAAATTATCACGGGACAAAACACAGCACACACAGAAACACACTCTGAATTTCACACACGGAATTGTACCAGAGAGTCACCTACCCCTCCAAAGGGTTCTGTTAAATTTCTAGTTTCTGAAATTCTCCTCTCAGACCAAAATGAAATGAGTAATGAAACCATTGCCAGGAATCAAAGATGGCCCACAGGAGGTTGGGTGAGACCTGAGACTAATTTTTAAAGAGGAGCTGGAGGAGACTTCCAAAAGCGATGAAAGCGGTATGTGATGTTTTAGCAGCAAGGCTTGACTGACAGGCTGCAGACAAAAGCAATGCCTTTGCTGTTGAGGCAGCATTAAAAAGTGTCCTGCCAGGTTGGCAAACTCGGCTGCAGCAGCAATTGGGGACTGCAGAAAGGGCCAAGAATAAGAACTGCCTTCAGGAACAAAAGTTGCAGGAGCACCGCAAAGCTGGAGGATTTCAAAAGCACCCAAATCAAATTCAAGGTCTTGAATCTTTTCTTTGAAAAGCCTTTTGGTCTGGGCCTAGGTTATCTAAAATATCTGCTGAGATGTGGAAAGGCCCAACAGTACCTTTTACAAGTGCAGGGTTTCCTCTTTCAGGGAAACATCGTTGTCTCAGGTGCTGGTCCAGCCTGTGGATTAAACTCCCCCAAGAACTGGGAACTTAGAACGATATCCTCACCTTCTGCTCTAAGGTCCAGGCAGATTTCCATCTATTTTTACACACTCTTAAAAATCAATCCCAACAGAAATCCTATCAAAACAAGGCACTTTACTGAGCACATTACAGTCCCTACAGAGAGGGTCAGAGGACAAATATGTGACAGATGGCAGTTACAATGCTTAATGCACTGGTGAATGGTCCTCAAATACCGTGATGATAAAGGCTGTAGGAGAGCCAATACAGAGGTAGAATAGAGGATGCTGGGGCTGTACAATGAGGCATTGACAACGGGAAGGATGGCTGCAGCGTGAGTTCAGTCCATGGAAAAGTACATGCAAAGGGTTCGGTTACCTCTGCCACAAAATCACACACCGCTGTTAAAAGGGTTTCAGCGATCTCAATCTTAATACGCATGTGTTTAACAGGCTTTAACTGAGGGGGTGACTTCCTAGTTTAAAAACTTGCAAACCTCAGAAAAGTCTTTTTTCCTCCATTCAGTTCCCTATGTCTGTGATGTTGTCCATGTGATACTTCTGTGTTATTAAAGGGCAGCTGGTAACCTGGTAAGTCTGATGAACGTACAGCATGAGGTAAGTGCATGCTCAGCTGCTAAGTACTCGGGTACAGATAGTTTCACCCAGGCAAATATATGTAAAACATTTGGGCACTGCTTGCAATTTAAAACCAGGGGCAAAGGAAGAGGGGCAAAGAGAAATAGCTTTATATTTCATCTTATTTGCTATACTGTAAAGACTTTCCCTCCTGCTTAATGTGGAGATGGAGGCAAAGTTAGAACGTGAAGGAGAAAAGGTCAAGAGATTCAGTAATACGGTGCTGGGTAACTGAAGCCATGTTATTAGCTACCTCAAGCTTTTTTTCAAAGGAAAAATACCAACCCCCACATCTGGGTGTTCCTCTTTTTTTTTGTAATAAATCACTGGATATTTCTAACCCCCTACTGTGCCCAGAGAGTCTACGCTAATCCTTGAACATCGTATTCTCTCCCTGCATAAATCATGACCCTTTTCCAAATTCAGTAACTCCAGTTGCACCTTCTGTAGTCAGAAGTCAAAGTCTATAAAGCAGTTATGGGATTTAAAGCTATGGAAAGATAATGGTTGTTATTTTTCTATTATGTTATTACAAATCTCTGTATTGACTTAAACATGTCTGCTGCTAAAATCCTGACCCCCCAGCGCTGTGCTGATCGACTGTTGGTAAAGTTTTCCGTTCAGACGGCACCGTTCGCTCCTGATGGAATCACCCCAGCCTCGTACCAGCAAACTCTTATTTAAATTCCCCATTTACCAACTTCGCTGCGTGTGTCCAAGATCAGCTGCGCACCTGGGCACCCGAACCCAAACCCGGCATTGCAGCACTGCCCCGGACCCATGCTGCACACAGGCGGCAGGAGCCACAGAACCCCTTCTCCGCTTGTGTCGGCTTAGGGACACGGGAATGGAAGAAGCAGAGAGGGTAAAATTTGGAGGTTAAATATCATGTTTTACATTGTGAGGAGATGGCAAAAGAAATGCATTTCTTGTGGACCTGATTCAAAAGTCACTGAAGTCAATGGCAAGACCTGGTTGACTTTAACAGGCTTCAGATTATGCCACTAGCATTACTCGGTCCGTTATTCTGTGTCCTCGCTGTGGATTTATGTGATATTGCTGTAATTTCCACTATATATTGCGTTGAACCTCTTACCCTACTGTTATAAAACAACTGCTCCTTTTGCACAAGAGTATATTTGGAAAAGAAACTTGAAAGCAATTTCAGTTCCTCCTGCCCATCTTTTTCTGACTGATCCAGCATTATTGCAAAAAATTTAAAAGTTCTTGTTTCTTTTGTTAATACATGATTTCTAATAAACACACGACTGTATCATAAAAATTAGATGTTTTAGAGAAGTCTATTAAGAAATATTAAACGAGAATCAATTTGATAGGTGACAGCAAAAATAGCTTGGTTATTGGTTCCTCCAACCACACAGGTTTTTATTTTGCTCTGAATTCAGCACTGCAGGTAAATGCATATAATACTCAGGGGCCCAGTAGAATTAATATTCATGTGTGACTATACTGCACATGAAAATTTATGGGAAATGAGTCCAAATGTCGTCCTGTGCCGATATGTACACACAGTCTGTCTCATAGTTTTGTGTTAAATGACAACCTGAAAAGGTTCAGCCTGGTAAAAAAAAAAAAAAGTAGTGAAAGTGTTCCAATAGAGGTGTTTTGTAAATGTATACCTTTTTTTTTAACTTAAACTACTTTCCTGAAGCATATAAACTAACCTTTTCATTTAAAATAAGCCATACTGAGGCATTGTCAGTTTCAAAATATTTGCAGTCATTTTTTGAATTTTAAGACCCATTGAGTAAGAAGAAGAAAGTGGACAGGAAAGAGAAAGGCTAAGAAAAATGAGATCAGCAATAAAGGATTTCCAAGGAAGAGAAATCTAGAGTAGCAGAACAAACAAATAAACAAAAAAAGATGTCTAGACACTTTGTAAAACACAGTCCATTAAGACTAAAACCTCCTGTGAGACAAAAATCAATAGAACTCCCAATTTAATAAAATTTCAGGAAAAGTGTTTATGTGGTCAAAACAACCTGTATGGCCATTTTCAGAATGAATTTTCTATTCCTCATTTAAGATAAAATCTGGTTTGGAACTGTATTTTTCCTGTATCAGAAAAGGAAGGGGAAATTACGTGAGATCAAAAGTACTGGCAAAGTTTCCAAATGCCCAGGGCCATTTCCCCCTGGCACTAATTAACTGTTTGTGATGATTAGGAATTCACAATCTCTTTCTTTAGCTGCAAGGGTGAAACATGTGTAACTTCACACACTTTTGAAATGAGAAAACTGTTTTCCCCCGCCTTGTTTCTGAGCAGGGAGATCCAAGGAAGGATTGTGTGAGCAGTTTGGGGGGGGTTCATCCCCCCGTGAGGAGTTCGTTGTTCCCAGCATTGC
>JAVJGJ010000060.1:63231645-63259171 GCA_035590215.1 Microhierax caerulescens | reverse complement strand
CCCCGGGAGCGGCTCCTGCCCCCCCCCCCCCCCCACCTTAGTGCCAGGACCGGGTCTTAGGACACCTCCTACCTACTTCTGGAGCAAGATCTACTACTGTACTTCTGTAGTGCCGCTCTGCAGCCACAGCCTCTTCACCTTCCGTTCCTCCAAAGACTTGCCTGTACGTTGCAGTTACACCTGTCCTGCTCATGTGCTACGTCCCTCCATGGAGCAGAGAGGCAGCCAGGGAAACTTGGTTATCAACCTGGTTCTGCGGATTTCAACACAGGGATGGGGAGAGCATGGCTGGGAAGGGGCAGTAATGGGGCCTTGTGGTAGCATCATCTTAATGCACCAGTAACACCCAGGGCTTCTTAAAACATCGCACAGTCACACACTGGTACATGTAACCTTCAACACCCCGTAGAGAAGGACATTCCAAGACACATCGTTCTGAAAAACAGCTCTAAAGGAGAGGGAAGAGAATAGCTGAAGGCAGGCCAAGGCAGGGACATGAGCAATCGCAGATGACTCACTGAGGCGCAATGAACTCATGCTCCTTCCAAATGAATATGTCACCCTGCTTTAGAATATTGTAAAGTATTGCCTTAAATAAGAAACTAAAATGGACTAGACTAGACTACTTAAACAACAGATCAAAATTTTTTGGGAAAGCACATAACTTGTTATTAAAGCTAAAATTATAATTCTTAAAATGTGTCATACTTTGTTTTTTCAATGTTAAAATATGATTTTTTAAATGAATAAATATAATGACAAAGTTTGTACCAAATATAGTTAAGCTGCTAGACAGAGAGAACTGAGAAATATTCTACCATTCTGCGGTGAAGATTTTTTATTTTCAACAACTAATTAATGATTTAAAAGCATTTACTAGCTGACATAAGTTTTCCCAACTGTTGTCTCAGCCAATGAAGACCGTGACTTCTTATAAACAAAGCACTAGCTTCAGCTGCAGAAGTGTATGTGATATTTGGTGAATTTAATGAACCAACGGATTGTCTCAAACGTTTTTTAAAAAACTTTATATGGCAACTTGCTGATAATTAAGCCCAGATTCATCAGGGAAATGTTGGATCCTTGTTTTATATTTTGCTGCTCAACAAAGTTGAAAAACAAATAATCAGAACGCGCTATTTTACAAGACATTAGTGCTCTGCATTATCTGGGGATTTGCTTGTTCTGTGACATTTAACTTCTTCCCACTGTTTTTTAGGCCAAATGCTATTCTCAGGGATGGATGTGTCAAAAGAAATGACAGTGAGAACATATGCAACACCTTATGTGTGTCTGTAAGTGGAAAAGCAATGCTGTGCGCGTAGCAGCACACTTAATGCATGACACTGTTACACACAGCATGTACCACAAAACGGCTTTTCTGTTACGAACTGGCTGTGCTTAAGAAGGTAACAGTCAAACCCCACAACTTCATACGTAAGTGGTAGTGCTGAAACAATATAACTTGAAATACTTGAGTCATGCGTTTTTGTACGCAGGTTTGGAGTAGTCCGGGAGCGCCAAATAACGTGCTTGGCTAAAAAAGGGTAAGGATGTATGGCTAGAACTGCCGTGTAACACACAGCCCCCCCCCCCAAACGGGATTCAAAGCTGCAGTGAGCAGAAGTGCTCACTTCTGGTTATTTCTAAACTGAGCAGCAAGAGTCACATCAGGCTGAATTAGATACAGAGGAGTTGCTTTGTAATTTAACAACACCCCACACAGCTAAAGCCAGCCCCTCACCTTCAGAAAACTTCCAAGCGGTTGCTGGTGAACAGAAGGAAGGGAAGAGACCGAAGAGGAGGTGGAGGGAAAGAAGAAGGCAAATCAGGGCTCAGGCTGCGATAGCTGTGATCACCGTGAAGGGCTCTGCTGGAGACACCCAGTGACACCCACAATAACCAAAATCTTTTTTAAACAAAGACGTCTCCAGTGACAGCTTACAGGCTTAGTCTTGCCCTGACCCGCACAAAATAGCCTCATCAGCAATTAAAATCACACTGTCCCCCATCATAAATACCCATTACAGTCTGGAAAATTAAAGCCGATACCCGTTTCCATAGCAAAACGCAAGTTTTTGCCTTAAGTCTGAAGTAGCGTGTTTTTATAGTAATTAAAACAAAATCATACACAGGTAACAAAAACAAGGTTCTCAGGCTTTATCATGTTTTTATGTGAAAGTTGCAATTAAATGAGAACACCCTAAACTAATGTAATTTCAAACCAGGAGACCTGGAGGGCCACTATTTCATTCAGGAACAAGATGATTTATTGACTTGAGTTGAAAAGAAAACTTCCAAGTTTTCAGATTTGTTATGAGATGAGGCTATTCCTACGGCTGCCAACCAGCTGGATATAACGTGCAGGCCAACTGCCAGCACGGCGGCATTTTAGCTCAGAAATGCCAATTTCCTAGATTGGTAGCAGCACTGTACATTCTGCCCCTCTTGGATGCTCTTCTGCTTTACACATCTGTTTCAGCAAGATCCGGTGTCAGGTGCTGTTATTTCTGTCTGTCTAGGAAGCAACAAGAGCTTTCGCTAGCAGGAACGCATCGCCTCGGCCAGCAATCACACGTCCTCTCTGCAGAGCTCGAAAAAGCAGTGGAGGGGTCTGCATGGCAGACCGGGACGGCGCTGTGGAACAGCACACCAAGCCACGGAAAATGCAAGGGAAAAAGGTTGGTTTGCCTGCAGCAAACGACAGACAGCAAGTGTTACGTAGCATTAGAGGACAGGACCTCCAAAGATATTAAAATGCCTCATGTCCTGTGGTTTCAAAGGAAATTAGACACCTGTACTTTTCCACACCGATCACAGGTCCAGCAGATCCAAGTTTAAGTGCCAAGCTGCAAGGCAAGATAGAAAGCATGATACTGATCTCCCACTTAAGAGCTTTTTCCTTAAGATTAATTTCTTAGAATCTAAGCCTCCTAAGCTAAATCTTAAACAACCTTTCAAAACCCTTAAGTTTAACTAATAAACCTGAATTTGTAAGCATGGATTTGAAAGGCCACGGTAGTACATGGAGAATACGCTTTTTGAAAGGAGAATGGGAAAGAAAGAACAAATCACAAGGTGTCGTTGGCGGGAAGGCTGACATTCTGTGGGTCAATAGATGTCCTCACAAGCCTTCAGACCAATTTCCTATAATCACAAACCTTCAGACCAATTTCCTATAATCAAAAACCTTCAGACCAATTTCCTATAATCAGAAAGCCTCTCCAAGCAAAAACCTCACATAGCTGTTATCTGCTTTATCACGCTGTTTCAGCCTGATGCCTAGGACACTACTGGCTTTAATAATCACAGCCAACCACACTGCGCAGAGCTAAAAGACATTTCTAGCTGGGATGTTATTGACAGTCAGATCTATGAAAACTGGACGTAACATTTTCTTCATTATAGCAACAGCTCCCACTACATCATTGAGAACTGTCTTTAGTTCCCTTTGGAGGCACTCAGTTCTGTCGTGCCGTCTCTTATCATGATGAAATTAATTTTGAGTGTAAGCCAGGCAGCTCAGGATGTTTCTTCCCTGCAGAAATTTGAATTGTGTTTGCAATCTATTAGCCTTCTTCCTAAGTGCTTAACAGCAACTGCCTCTGTGGATAGTACAGAGTGTTAGAAATAATTGAGATGATGTCTATGGTAAATTCTCATTTGAAAGAGGAATGTCCTCACCTAACCTCAGGACTCCAGGCTGCAAGCCCACAGCTTGGACTGCAGGCAGGACAGATAGGGACTCCACAGAGTGAGTCAGTACATCAGCACGGACATTTAACTTGGACTGGGGTGAGCCGCTGCCTGGAAATGTCGGCTTCTCTTCACTGAACAGAATGCTTGGACAACCAGCTTGGACTAGATGTGTAATTGTGACAAGGCAAAAGCTAGATGCAATGAGCCCTGGCCCATGTGAGAATCGTAATGAGCTCACAGCAAAATCTGCCATTAAGCTGATAGCGTTTAGAGATTGTCTTATTACATCAACATGCTGTTGAATGGAGCTATAAAGTATATTCTTGAAAAAAGCACTTCCAATTAAGACAGATTAAAACAGCAGACCGAGTATCGAAAGATCTGAGTTTCACTTTCAGATCTACCACTTGTGATGTTATCCTCAGCAAGCCCCTTAACTTCAGTTCCCTGTTGCTAAACTGGTATATAGTCGTAAGGCTTCATTCATCATCTTTGAAAGCTGTTCTGAGTTCTTCAGGTCACCTAAGGTGCTACAAAAAGAGAAAGGGAAATAACAATAATTGCTAGCAATGGGAAAGAATTTGCATATATTTCTTTGACAGCCCCAACTGACTTTCACTAACAGAACTACATTTAAAAAGCAAGCAATTATATTCTGTTCTTTGATATTTTATATGTAAAAACCAAATAAAATGTGTCTTTACATTAGTTCCTCCTCAACCAGAGCTGGAGCTGTGTATCAGTGATTTCCAGGCCATCATGGCACAGCCTAGAGCACCTCTAATGAGATTTACAAGTGCAGACTGCCTGCTTTGTTGGATTGTTTCTAAATACATTTTTTCCAATTACCTTCTAAAATGTCAGTTTCTCATGCAAATGAAACACGAAGCTGGAAAATCCAAAGGCTGGCTTGCGGGGGTGGAAAGGAAGGGGAGTGAGGAAGCAAATCAGTCCCTGAACTATTTGCATCGCTTGTTGTGCAGCATTGAGACAGAAGCAGTAATTTAACAGAAGTACAGAGGAATCAAAATACTTGACATAGTATATGCTTCTCAACATAGCGCATACATTTAGGCCATTAATGGCAACTGGCAAATACAGAAACCAGCACTATACTGAGACACACAGCAAGGAGGTTTGTTTGATGGGCAATGAGCATGTGTGTGTGTATGTATCAGTCTGGATCATCACCTCCTTTCTGACTTTCAAGGACTGTAGGCAAGATCATGAAAAAGGATGCTAGATGTGTTTGTAACAAAAAGAATAAAAAAATAATTTATTTTGCTTTAATCTTGACAAGTGTTGGAATTATTTTCCTTTAAAGTAAAAAAATAGGTCACTCTGTCTTAAGAACCTCTAAATTACAGGCAAGTCTAAAAGCCAATGTATTTGCAGTTTGCAGTCTTCATTTTCAATAAGTTGCTTTTCCACTGCTTTATACAGAATCCACTTCATGGAAGTAAAAGTACTTTGAAAAGGCGATGCCTTTTCAGAGATAATTCAGTTTTTAAAGCCCAAAGAACAGATTTTAAGGGCACTTAGGCATCTTTTTTGCTTTAATGGGGAACAGATGCACAAATGTCTTTGCAAACATAGCTGCTGATTTTGACTTTGCAACTGACAACAGAGTTTTACTGGACTCGCCACAATGCTACAAACGGCTTACACTTACACTGAGAATCTCATCTCCTCCCTGTAACTTTAAATCAAAAAATGCAGATTCATTATATGAACTTTTCCTGCCCTTTTAAATATTTCAGTTTGTTGCCAGCATGTATTGTGTTGCATCGTAATGAGAAAAATCTGCTAAACCCAGTGCGGTGGTGCTCTGTCTTGTCACTGTGTCAGGCTGATGAAGACTATCATTGCACGGTATAACTTTCAAAATGGAAATGAGACTGGTATGCTTGAGAGCTCTCACGCTTGAAGTAGCTGGAGAAGAGGCAGAGGGAGTAGACATCTTCCATTCTATATGCATTTTTTTCCTTGGAATGCGTGGCTTTACAGTTACATTACTGAAATAGGAACTTGCATCCAGAATAATGTCAGTATTGCTCGCTAGAGCCGGGGGATGACAGCTAGTGGTGCTGACACGTCTCATTTTCTACTTTTGGCAGCATTAAGGATTCAGCATGGAGAAAGTCTTGATGCCTTTTATGCCTCTTTTGCATGTTCAAATCTAATGTAGTTACTGTTCTCTTTTTGTGTAGCAAAACCAACCACCTATTTTACAGCCATACTATGATCACAGGGCTGGTGAGAACATAATGAAAACTGAAGATGCAAACCCAGATAAGGACCTAGAGCATTATTTCCATCTATCCCACTTGAAACTTCGTGTGTAAAATATTTTGCTATCCAGCTACAGACACACAGAGAAATTAAAGGAGAGCTGACTGAGCAAGGTGCCAAAGACTACCAGCCAGCTTTCAGTCAACCATATGCATAAAACCTTTGAAATAAATCTTATGCCTGGAGCCAACAGACCTACTTGCTTTTGTGTAGAGCAACAGGGAGATACCTATGCTGAGCTAAAATTGTTAAGTACGTAAGCATTTCAGACCAGAGCATACAAGATGAAAGTTTCATTGCAACCCGGCAGGTATTGAATTACCCACTCCTTGCAATACTTGGAAAAATCAGCACTAGTTTAGGTGTCTTCTGAGTCACGGTGCTGAAAGATACTGTTCTCTTCCCTGAGTACTCTTCTCTGCTTCATACCTCTCACATCTTCCTTTCTCAGACTCTACAACACTCATTTCCTTCTTTCTCACCTCTTCTAGCTTCTGTCCAGTTACTCACATCACAAATCCTGACTCTTTCTGGTACAGGTACAGCTGCTGTCTCTGTGTGTCCAGAAAAATTTAAATTTCTGAAAAGTCCCACAGAGGAGGAAAGGCATAAAGACTCAAAAAGTGCAACCACTGAGGAGAAAGAAACGACCGAGCAGTGAGAAGGAAAGCAGGACCCCTGGACTGAGGCCAAGACTATGGTAAGGACAGAAGGTGAAGAAAGTCTGTTTTAAAACTGAAACTTGGGAAGGAATCTATAGTATCATGATATTTATCATGATATAGTATCATGAGCTTTCCTTAGCATTAACCTGTGATTATTAAGGTTGAATGTTTCTCTTTGCTTTTTTAATTTCTGTTCTTTTTGACTCTCTATACAGAACTAACGTTTGTGTGCCCTAGGACTTAATTAATGAAAAATAAAGTCAAATGTAAATAAAGTGATTTCCACTTACTTGTAGCTCATCTGCATTACCTGTAGATTTGTTGAATCCATTGTCAGCTCCTCATTTGCTATTATCACCTGAATCTTTCCTAGGAAGTAGGCAAGAAAAGACAGACACTTATATTCTAAATAGACTTTGTAGCTTTAAAATCAAGTGAAGTATGTTAAAGAGAGACTAAGAATGTGTAAAGGCACATTTCAGTGTCATTAGAAAGTAGTGTTAAGTCTGCATTCACTTTTGCTTTAAGGCAATCTATTAGCAGCAAGACTGCCAAGTACAGGTGCTTGGTAACTTTTCACCACAAATAATACACTCTGCTTAAAGGGAGAGGCAGCTATCTCATACATCTTAAAAAATGTGAAAATATCTTCCCAAAAGGATGAGTCTCCCTGGAGTTAGTTAGGTATTTCAGATAAATCTGAAACATGCCTACATTGCCAGATTTGTAGGTGGGTGAGTACCTGGCATTACTTTCCAAGACATATTTATGTCCAGCAGGTGCCATATGACCGTGTCATAAGCCTAACCCGGCTGTCTGGGAAAGAACTCACTACAACTGCTAACTAATATGCTAGAAAGTGTTTAAATCCCATCCATTCTGTTGAGCACCGCACATCTGTTGTGGGTGATGTGTCAGCTGCGTTTACTTTCTCAGTGCATTGTTACGACGCATTTAGGTTGTCACTCAATTTGTCTCCTCTCCAGAATCTGAACAGAAAGTCAATGGATATGTGTTTATCACCACTACATTTCCTCTCATCAGCAGCATGATTGATTCCATTTGTATTTTTAATATGGCCCAGGGACAGAAGTGGTGATTGAGATAGAAAGACAAAGCACTTTTCTTTTTTGTGTACATAAAGGAAATGTGTGGCTCCAGATACATGATTACTAACATAAAACACCTTGTATCTGCAGAACACCTACATGGCTGAAAAAAGTCAACACTTCACCAGATGTTAGAAATCATAGTGCTCAAAGAAGTTTGTCTCTAACAAACATACTCTATTTTAGGGACTGCAGATTCCTTTTACAAATATTTCCATTGTAGACTTAGAGTTTACTTGATGTGACTATAATGTCATCATGATAAACTTTTTGGGAGTGCCTCTACAGAGGGTACAAGGGATGGGTGTCAAATATTTGGGTTGTCACAGGTACTGGGGATTTTAGATTTGATCCCAGCTGAAGATTCAAAGCAGACAACAAAAATTAAGCTTCTAAACAATGGGCAATGTTTAACCTAGTTATATCTTAATAGCTTGCTAACATACCATAAGACTTACTCTAAAAAAAAATTGGAAATAGGACCTTTATTCCCATAACACTTTGCATCAAAGATTAAGCACAGAACTCTCCACTCACACCTTTCAAAGCTCTTAGCAAAAGGGCAAACAAGGTGAAACTAATTAATTTGTACTGGAGAGGGAGTGTAGAAAGAAAAGACAGAATAAGGAGAGAGACACTATTCTTTTACTTTCATTTTAATTTGAAATCTCAACATCATATGCTTCGTTGATGAAACAAGCGTGTAGGATATATGAAGCATGTATTATTTATCATTCAAGCAACATTTTAGCCTTCCATAACTTAATTTATTAGTTCTTAGAAATGTCTGCACTAGAGACTGAAATTCATCTGATGAACAGTCATGATTTTCCCTCCAAACTCTCATTTTAACAAGACTCTAAGAAATGCGTTTCAGATTTCACAGGGACATACAAAGAAACTATTCCTAGCATCACAAGGTTGCCCTTCTTGCTGCAGCTGACTGCAAGTTTCGCTCAAATTTCTACAGTATTTTAAAGATAGATTCTGCTTTTGGTTTTTACATCTGAACTCAATTTTCTGTAAAAGGAAATTAATAGCTTGCTGAAAGAAACGAGAGAAAAAAACATGATTGTTTACCTTGTTCACTCTCTTGCTGTGGTCTCACACATGCAGCCTTCAGGGCATGTTCATCCTTCATGTCAGGCTTTCAGGAGAGGCAATCTGGGTAGTTTTTACTTTTCTACCAATTGCCATGGGGAGTTCTCTAGGAAGTGAGTCCTACAGCTTTCCAATCAGAGATTAACCTGTAGCGTTTCAAAGCAATACATTAGACAAGTGCCAGCAGCTTGCCACTTCACTTTACTCCTTCTTTCAGGTGTATTAGCTGGGTGTCACCACCTCAAGGAAGAGAACTAAGGTGGCATTTGGTGTTTCATGGCTTGGTTCCCACCACTGGAAGAGGGGTTTGCCTAGAAGTACTGCCCACCGAGATCCAGGTGGCAGAGAACTCGTAAATCCTAAAAACCCAGATACCTCAGGGGAGCAAGGCAGTCCGTACTTGCTGCACAGCCCAGACTGCTCCAGGCAGGAGCACAGATACACCATGTGCCATAGAGCCCTGGACGTGAAGCAGCGCTTGTGCTCGAGTAACTCTTCTGTAAACCGCGTGCTCGCACACCTGCGCCTACCTCCTGAGCGCTCAGCCTCCACGGCCCCCGCTTAGTCCAGCACGGCTTGTCTGGTGAAAGGGCTCATGAAAGTTACTCAAGATTACAGTATCTTGCTTAACCCTAACACGGGTTTTCTTTCTTTTCAAAACACAATACTTCCTGCAAGCGATGCCCAAAAGGCCATCGTTTTTCCCCACGCTAATTACCTACCTCCCTTTTCTCGCCCGTTACTACTCCGTGTGGGTGGCATGGTACAGATACGCACAGCTCCGCAGCCTCTACCGTGCAGCTGGATCTGGTGCCAGTCCTCACACTATCAACCCATGTATTAAGACCAAAAATTCTGCAGGGATAAATGTAGCCATTTGGGTCATACTTTAAACTGGAAATAAGAAATCTCTGAATCTTTTGCTAGCAGAGCAAACTAGATTTTTATTAACAGCTTTCCAGCACTGCCATTTAGCATCTGAGTTGCATACATAGATTTTTCCAGAGGTTAAAATATTAATTCTTGACTGTTGTATTTGGACATTGAAAATAAATATTCATATAATGTAGCAAATTCTTATTTACTTAGTAGACTGTTTCACTTACTCTGTTAGCAAAAGGACTGTGCCATTTCCCAGGAAAAAAAAAAAAAAAAAAAGGCACCTCCTGGCTGGAGGGTATGGAGCAAAGGACATTATTTGCTTCTAGCTGGCTGTGACTGCCTGGAACAGCAAACCTAGAGCTGCAGTGTAAGATTTCTGGCTCTTGCATGCCACCATCACAGTCCTCTGGTCAGGTGCCTCTGTCCAGAAAAACATGTCTCAACTGAGCATAAACATGCATCGTTTAGTGTTCTGTTAAGTCTGACAGCAAATAGTGGGAAACTTTTTAACCAAGCAAACATCGTAGCTCGTGCAGTTTCTTATTTACCACAGGAATCAGACCCTTTTGCTCCAAATAAGCATCAGCTTTAAATACATGCACACTGGACAGCAGACTGTGAAATCCAGCAGAATTTGGCTATAACCAGGTGCACATGCAGAATTCCAGAGCTTTATCCATTAGGAGCAACATGGGTTGATGGGAAAGAAAAACTGGGTCCTAGGTATGCCATATGAACAGGGAAGTCAGTAATAAAACCATGGACCGATTCAAGCTGTGGAACACTACAGAACTGCATATCCCGGCATCCTCAAAATTAATTCCAAAACCCATTTTTGACAGAAATAGACACAACTATAAACAGAAAATAAAGAATGGCGTAAGTGAAGACAAGAGAAAGTGACCACAGATTCTGGCAATGAGTATTCCAGAGACATGAACTGGACCTAAGCAGGATTATAAACCTGTAAAATACAAAATACTAGACATAAAAACAGAACTCATGGCATCTAGGTCCTAAAGCTCCCTGTTTTGTATTTTTTAAAAAAAAAAAAAGCTCTCATTGCAAAATATGCTGAAAGATTTTAATAAAATTTTAAGTTAAATAAAAAGTTTCTTATAAATGTCACACTTAAAACCTGCTTTAAGAAAAGGTTACTGGGTGCACTTACCAGCATATGGAGCATACTCATTTTCCAGCATCGCTTTTGCCTTAATACAGTGAAGACTGTATTAGTGATTGTTGTCATGACATTTTCCCCTGCAAGATTAAAACGTTTCCATTCTAGCATGCACAGCTATTATTGAAATAACGTCATTTGAGAGTTATATGAACTTGCCCCTTGCCTAGGATAATGAGTTGATGAAACATTTGTATGAAGAACAATGTTTCATTTTAGCAGTAAAAATATGAAGGTCTTCACAATGGGCTTCATTGCAACTTGTGCACGACTTTCTCTTTATTTTCACGTTCTGATGTCGATGAGAAGAAAGTGCAGTTGTGCTGTGGCAGCAGAGTGCTAAGTGACTTTCACTCTGCGAACAGCTTCTGCAGGGTTTGGCCATCAGAGAGTGGCAGCAAACCCCAGCGGTGCCACCCCAAACACTCCTCCAGTGACTCTTGTCTACTTGGCAACTGCCCCTGTCCTCAGTGCCTGCTGCCCGCACCCCTCACAGGGTTTCTGTAGGACACCAGCTGATTCCAAGGCGAATTTACTACTTTAACAGAAGTGAAATTCACAGCCAGCAGTAGCAGCACAGCCAGTAGTGAAGGCGCTGGATTGCTCTGAAGCAAAACTTGCAGCGCGAGGGACAGGTAGCAGAGTCGTTGGTTCAGCAGCTGGGAAGGCTTCTGCCTTTCTCCGTTGACTACAGAAGGTGGGCATGGTGATCGCATTCTTCTCTTAGCTGCCTCAGATAAATGCCCCAAGCCTTCACAACATCTTTCCCATGCATGCATATGCCGTGCTGTTCTACTCTAACCATGGGTGCTGCTGACACACTGCACCTTGGGCATTTAAGACCTTGAAAAGCCTCGTACAGCAACAGAAGAAAAAAGGCTGTTTTGCAGTATACCTGGGAAAGATATTCCAGGAAAACAATTACATTTTAACTTACGGGATGATTACTATAAGCCAATTCCTAGAGATCAAAGGGTGTTTGCTAGGTTGCCCTTCCTAAAAAAAAAACCCTGAAGTTAATGTGAGTGAAAACATGTATGATATAAACCACCAGAAGCAGACATAGTTTGCTGCTCCATAGTTTGGCATGCACCGGTAACAGATCAAATCATATTTCTGATCATCCATTTTTATCAGAAGCTAGGATGTGTAATGTTGTCTGTGTTTACTTTTGTTAATTCTGACTGTAGTCTGCCAGTGTTCTGTTCCCCATATTAAAGATATAATTACAGGCAAAATATATTCACAGCCTAAAATTCAGTGGCCAATAAATTGAAATTGCAAAGAAAGGGCATTAAAGTTCAGGTATTGCATGTTAAGCAACCCTGAAACTGACTTTTGTATGGAAATAACAATATTGCACAAAAAATATTTTAGGAACAGTGATTTGAATAAAAAATCAAGCATCCTCTGAAGGCATTTCTGGCTAATATTGTTCAACCTTAAGGGGAACCCTCATATAAATATGGTTTTCTTCATAAGAATATTTTTTAAGGGAACAAAAGGGTAAATGCACACGAGTATGTATTTGCATGATTATTCACTTGTATAGGCTGATTGACTAACTTAGAAGTTCTGAATTTAAAGGGGAAAAACAATACATTGTGCTTTAGGTGTTGAATTAAAAGTGCAATTAGTGAATACTTGAAGTGAGTTTCATTAAGAAATTTACATACTTGTTATATTCCTACAAATTATTTAAATATTATTCAAATACTTTTAAACTATTAACAGATTGTTTTGAAGCAATGAAAGAATATGATAACTAAGATTCTTTTTATTACAAATATCTCACCATTTTCTCTTTGCAGCTTTCAGATAAATTACTTCCAATTTGTACAATATGCTGTTCTGTTTGAAGGCATGCTGTTTCATTTTACTTCAGAGAAATTGTTTAGTCTTTCAAATTTGCTCTAGCTTTGCCTACCTCTTATTTTTTATTTGTCAAATTAGAGCAACCTAAGTGTCCTATAAAGATATATGAACTACCACAATGGAGTTAAAGCTGAAGTGTGTATGTACATATATATAGATGTGTGTATATATATATATCTATATATATCTATCAGGCTTGGTGCCTATCAAGTGCCTGTCAGTGGGAGATGCTCAGATAAAGACTGTCCAAAGGGTGGGATTGCATCAGTCAGGTGGTGGGAAAGGTTTGGTGGGAAAGTGGCCATTTAGCTTGGGTAGGTCAACCCATTTACACGAGAATTTTCTGCCACATTAGCTATAGCAGAGTACAACAAGGGATGCACTTGGTTGTTCAACATGACACTGACTTTTTCCGATGGTCTTCACTAGAAAATGGACAGTCAGCAAGCCTGAATCAGTATATTTTTTATCACTGGCTTCTCTGGCACAAACCAGGGAAATTTCTGCAGAATGGGGAACCTTGGAAATCTTGCTAGTTGGAGCAGGGCTTCTGGGCTCTCTGCCATGTAGCTCGTTTGTAGTGGAAGGAAGCTGGAAACGGGGTTTCCAGCCCAGAGCTAATTCACCAACCTTGTCATATGTTTAAAAAAAAAATTTAAAAAATCATTCTGCTTATCTTTCAGAAAGAACCAGGCCAGGGTTGCTATTCCACAGGAAAACTTGAAGAGGAAATAGGAAGCTTTCCGTTTCAGTCACCTTGCAAGAGAGCGAGCTGCTGGGCAGGGTGGAAGGGATGCTGTGCTCCCCAGTGCCACAGCTGGTTGCATCTCCTTTGAGAAAGGGGTCAATTAAATCAGTAGCAAACAGAATTTTGTAGCTTCAGAAATGTCCCTGCTGAGGCTGACAGAGTTTAACTATCTTGGTTAAAAAGTCGATACCCCTCCTGAAACAGTGATATTGTCATAACCTTCCTAGATGTGGCCCATTTGCCATGTGTAACGTGGGACATTTACACATAGGACATGTGTAAACTGGTGAGTCTGTGAGGTTGCAGTGAGCTGGGGTGTGACACAGCTCTAAAATGAGGAACATACATACCCAAGTGAGGTGTAGTCTCCTAGCTTTGCAAGGTCAGTCACTCCACGCTTACCGCTAGAGAAATCATTGGGGGAATTCCATAGGTCAAACACAAAAAATGTGCTGTGGTAGGTATGTCTTCAGCTATGGAAAGGCTTACAAGAAGCACATGAAGCCTGGCAGTCTTCAGAGGAAGAGACAAGACAAAAACTTTCTCAGTCTAGGTGAACATCAAGGGAAATAATGTTGCCCAGGAAAACTAGTTCATGGATTCCACTGTACAAGAAACTCTCCATGCAGGAATAAAAAATTAGCTCTGTCCAACTAGTTCAAATCTTGGGATCAACCTTGGAACCTGAAGGTGGAAAATAATGGAATTTTTTTTCCATTCTTGCCAAATCAATTCGAAGACATTCAACATCAGTTTCATATTTGGTAGTTTTCAAAGGCAGAATTATTACCTATATTGTTGAAGGCCATGGGAAACCAAAATATCCAGATGGTGATATACACACTATATATCACAGAACATGCAATTCTATTTCTATTTCTTGGCTCACAACAAATGAAGAAAAGGTGGATGGCACGGATACTGCAGGAAATGGGACTGGAAAACCATCAGAATTATGATTATTACTATATTATTAATAGAAGATACTACGGCCCACAGGGCTGAAAAAAATGGTGATAGGCATGAGGAATAATAAACAATTCTTTCTTTATGCAATGGGTCAGGTTTAGGAAAAAAAATAATCTATTTTACAAGCAAGAACTATAGAGAAACCATTTCAGTCCAATAAAAGTTCGAGATACATTTTTTTTGTGGTTCAAGAAAGCTAATTTTAAATACAGAATCTGTCTGTTACTAATTGGGTTATTTGGCTTAGCAGGCATGTTTAAGACTCTCAACATATGCCCTAAACCTAATAGTAATTAATCCAATAGCAGAATTGAAACGACTAGTAACAACGTTTACAGATGGAGAAGCACAGGAGACTCAAACATGTGTTTGAGATTCAAAGCCATTTGCCTCTGTCTCAGCAATACCGATTGCCTCGCCTCCAGAAGCACGTCGGAGCTCACATCGCTTAATAGAACATACTAGATTCAGACTTAAAACTCAAGCCCCTGCCAAGTCGAAAACCTTCAGGTGTTCTCAAATCAAGTGCACACACTCAGCAGAGGAAACACATCCTCTGTTTATCTCGGGAAGAGACACGCTAAGGTCAGACGGCAGGTCTCCCTTTAGCCACATACGTGGAATGACCACAGTTGTTCAAAAGCTAGTTTTGACCCATGAATTTCATCAGAACTGCCAGAGCTTTCCTCCTAAAATTATACCACTGCCTGTGTCTAGTGGCAGGTGTATTAGACTCCAATTTCCAGGTGTATTTTGGGCAGCAAAAGAAAACAAGTGTTCACTCATAGCTTACATTATATACAAATATTACCTAAAATAGAAGTGTCCAATGGTAGGAGCTCTGAGCTTTTTAGGAGTTACACAGATTTAGTGACAAAGAGTATTTGTCACCAGCTTGGGATGGTGATTTGGGATGGGAAACTGCATTCAGCATCAGGCTTTATCCTGAATGTCCTACGTAAACTGAGAACAGTTTTCTCAGGGTTTGGGTAGAAGATTTTTACAAAGGTTTATCCAAGACAGCCAAAATAGAAGTAGGAACATTTTGCAATTTCTGTCTACGGAAAGGTTAACATGTAGGTTAATAATATTTTTTCCAAATCAGGATAAATTTATTGTATATATCTGATGGATTTGAATTAAAAAATATTGGGACATACCAACACGATTCTATCTGTACCTGAAATTATTCATTCTGAGTGATTGCATTGACCCAAATGCTCTGTGATTAAGTTCATCATTCAGCAGATTTTTTTTCCCCTTTGGACTTGGTACATCGGGTACTCAATAACTCCAGTTATCATCACCATACATGAGTTTATGGGACCTGACAAAATGCAACCCAGAGTCCTGATGGAATTGGCTGGTGTAGTTGCCAAGTCACTGTCCACGATATTTGAAAAGTCATGGCAGTCAGGTGAAGACCCCAGTGACTGGGAGGAGGGAAACTTTGCGTCCATTTTTAAAAAGTGTAGAAAGGGAATTACCAGCCTGTCAGCCTCACCTCTATGCCTGTGAACATCATGGAACAGATCATCCCAGAAGCTGTGCTAAGGCACATGAAGGACAGGGAGGTGATTGGGGACAGCCAGCATGGCTCTACCAAGAGCAAGTCTTTGCCTGACCAACCTAGTGGCCTTCTACCATGGAGTGACTACATCAGTGGACACGGGAATGGAAGAGAGATGTCATCTCTCTGGAATTCTGTAAGGCCTTTGACATGGTCCCCCACAACATCTGTCTCTAAATTGGAGAGATATGGATGTGATAGATGGACTGTTTGATGGATAAGAAGTTGGCTGGATGGCTGCATCCAGAGAGTAGTGGTCAACGGCTCAATGTCCAGGTGGAAATCAGTGATGAGTGGCGTCCCTCAGGGTTCCATACTGGGACCAGTACTGTTTAATATCTTCATCAGTGACACAGGCAGTGGGATTGAGCACACCCTCAGCAAGTTCGCCAACAAGACCAAACTGAGTGGTGTAGTTGACATGCCTGATGGATGGAATAACATCCAGAGGGACCTGGAGAAGCTCAAGAAGCAGGACCATGTAAACATCATGAGGTTCATCAAGGCCAAGTGCAAGGTCCTGCACCTGGGCTGGGGCAACCACCAGTATCAATCCAGGCTGGGGGACAAAGGGATTGAAAGCACCGCTGAGGAGAAAGTCCTGGGGGTACTGGTGGACAGAAAGCTGGACATGAGCCAGCAATGTGCAGTCACAGCGCAGAAAGCCAGCCGTATCCTGGTGTGTGTCAAAGGAAATGTGGCCAGCAGGTCGAGGGAGATGATTCTTCTTCCCCTCTGCTCTCATGAGACCCACCTGGAGCACTGCATTCAGCTCTGGGACCCCCAGCATAAGAAGAACATGGACCTGATGCAGTGAGTCAGGAGGAGGCCACACAGATGATCAGAGGGTTGGAGCACCTCTCCTGTGAGGACAGGCTGGGAGAGTTGGGGTTGTTCAGCTTGAAGAAGAGAAGGTTCCGGCAAGACCTTATAGCAACTTTCCAGTACCTAAAGGAGGCTTGTAAGAAAGATGGGGACAGACTTTTTGGTAGGGCCTGAAGATAATGGTTTTAAACCAAAAGAGGGTAGATTTACATTAGATGTTATGAAGAAATTCTTTACTGTGAGAGTGGTGAGACACTGGCACAGGTTGCCCAGAGCAGCTGTGGGTGCCCCATCCCTGAAAGTCTTGAAGGCCAGCTTGGATGGAACTTTGACCAGTCTGGTCTAGTGGAAGGCGTCCCTGCCCATGGCAGGGGTGTTGAACTAGATGACCTTTGAGGGTCCCTTCCAACTCTAACTATTGTGTGATTCTGAGATTTTCTTGTCTTCTCACTGGGCAGAGTGTTTTTTTCTACAACACGTGCAGAGGCATTGCTTCTAGTGGTGAAACACCATTTAGTTTGAAGATATCTGTGATAAATTACAGGAATTCTTTTTTTTCTGGAAGCACTGCTTAGAGAGGAGACTGGGAATTTCAAAAAAACCTTCCATAGGGAAGTGAGATGCCAGTGAAATGCACTTAGGTACATTAAACTGAGTTGATATGACATGTTTAAGTTTGAATGTAAAAAATTAATCTCCTGATTCATGTGAAATTAGTTTAATCTAAAATGTTGCAAATTTTAACAACCTGAATAATCAGAGAATGTAAAAACACTCCACTACAGCTAGAAAAGACTGAGAGGTATCATTATTAAATGCTGTAAATATCTCAAGGTTTAAAAAACCAGAGAGAACAGCTACTGAGCTAGAAGAAATAAACAAAATTTAAACTAAAGCAAATAAATACAAACTATCCCAAATAAATAAAGACTTTAAATCAGAGGAAAGTGTGAAATGCAACTTCCAATATGTGCACCCGGTGTATGAAACACAGCTCTTTTAAAGATGGAGTGGTATACATATGTACAAAAAAAGTTTGTTGTTTATCCTAGAATCATAGAACAGCCCAGGTTGGAAGGGACCTTGCAAGGTCACCTGGTCCAGACTTTTGTGGGAAAGGAAGCCTAGATGAGATTATCTAGCACCCTGTCCAGTCACTTCTCAACAACCTCCAGTGATGGGGCTCTGCCAAGTCCCTGGAGGTTGTTCCAGTGAAGGCTTATTCTCACTGTAAAAAAAAAAAAATCTTTCTTATATCAAGATGAAATAACACCAAAGAACTTCATGGCACCAAAGAACTTGATAAATCAAGATCCCGGTGCATCAACAACACAAGCTGTCTCTCTCTGTCTCTCTTTCCTAATAAAAAACAATTGGGGGTGTCAAATCAGTTACCCAAGAAAACTATATGTTTTGGAAGCTGAATTTCCTGTTGGGAAAGCCATTCCAACATGTCTTTACCTGTACACCATACGTCTAATTACTTGAGATAGCTACAAAACAGGCAGTACAACCTTGAGCTCTCTGTCTCTAATCCTTATCAGTAAAATGCAGCTAGTGAATCTTTTCTTCTCCCTTAATATTTTCTCATGCTTTCTGGGGGTGGATGAAGATATATTTTATTCGCTGCTGTGTTCAATCTGAGTTAAATATCAAAATACACCTGAAAACCTGGCCTGTGTTCTTGCAGCTGTTTCTTACTGTGTATTCTTATAGTAACTAGTACAATGAAACTAACTTTGCTGAGTTTATAATGAATGAATAGCTTGGGGTTCCCAGCAAAATACCTCCTTCCTAATTAAAATTAGAACCATCTACACATAAGAAGAGTATTCCAAATAGCTGAAATGTTTAAAAAAACCCCAAAAAACAAAAAAAAACCCCCACACACACAATAAAACCCAAACCAAAACAACAACAACAACAAAAAAAAAACCAGCACAAAACTGTGGCTGTTACTTTTAAAGAAGCAATGCTTATTACTTTAGCATCAGTTCTTATAGCTGCTTTCTGAATCTTGTAGCTTTGCATCCATCTGTTGCAGCTTCTTTGCCTCAAATACTCTGCACAAACTCACAGAACTAAGACCGAATTCTGGCAATATCTAATAAGCTGTAACTGGTTTTGCCGAGCAAGTCAACTAGCTTAGTGCTTTTTCCCTGTAGAGGTAGACGTACTTGTATGTCTGATGTTCCTCTTAGAACAAGCTGCTCAGATAATGTCACTGCCACTAAAAAATGTCAAGGACACACATCTGTTTAAGGTGATATTCCCTTCGTTAAAATGAATGATTGGCTCATTTTTGAGTAAACTGCATAATTGGCTGCCTCTGTGTAAAACCCTCACTCTTCTCTCTTAAGAAAGAAGCACATCCCTCTTAGTGCCCAACGCACAGATCCCAACCGCTGTGAAGGTGACTCTAATACTTCAGACCAACTAATATTGGCTGACCCTGACATCATGCTGGCAGGTTTCCATCGCCATCATAAAGTTCACTAGTCAAGGACTTGTGAGCATTTCAGTTTGAACTGTGTGTAGAGGGCTGACTTTGTTCTACTACTAAAAAGAGAAAAGAACAGCTCTACAGGGTAGGACAATTCAATTATACCTTTAACTTCAGGTGAATAAAACTTCTGAAGTTTTCTCTCCAGCCCCAGAGAAAAAACGCTGCAAATTTTATTCTGAATCTCCTGACATCAGAATAAGTCAAAACATTTTTGTTGTGCTGAAAAGGATGGCATATGACAAGCTATGCCAAAACGGCACATAGGATGTGTGATGGAGAGATAACACACGATTGATTTGAATAGAGCCCTGGAGACATGGACAAGAGCAGTAATTCCTAGATGCCACACAAGCCAGTGTAGGACACTAATGACCAAGAGCTGAGGCTGGTACCCTGGGGTCCGAGCCTGAACTCTCTTTTTAGTATCACACAATCCAGAGAGCCCAGGCACAGCCCGTGCAATGCAGCAACAACCAACGTGCTGAAAAATTCACTGTGTGCCCTGAAGCACTGCGTTTAGTAAAACTGTGCTACCGCTTGGGACTTACAGCAATCACATCGAAAGGCCCCCTCCTTCCCAGAAAGGTTGTGAGATCCCTTCCAGAGGGCAGCTGAATGCTCAGAAGCTCCGACAGGAGCAGGTGCCCATCCCTCCCTGTGCAGCACATTTCACAAGCAGTTCAGTCACAAACTCAGACCTCGGGAATGACAGGATGCTCACCTTTATTTTTGTTATGAATTTCCTGCTGAAATCTGGTGTTTTCAGACGCAGCCCTTAACGATGTCAACAGTGATGCACTGTGCTCTGCCACCCTGGAAAGAGAAGCTTCTTAAGAAGAACAGATAGCTACCCAGCCGTTAGCTGATCAGCTATTAATTCTAGCTGACCAACATTCATTGACACGCGGACCACCCAAATACTTCCTAAAACTTTTGATTGTTTGATTGAGGTGAATTTAGCCAATTTACTAGTGAGCAATTGGTTTTCACAGCCGATGTTTTTTCAGCCCTTGCTTGAGCGCTTGTTCAGCTGCAGGACACAGAGGTGGATGTTTGTGGGGCTGCGGCTTTATTTGCACGGTGTCCAGTAAAACAAAATCCTCCTCTGTGATTGTGAGCAATAAACACAGACAAAAAAGGAAAGGTAAGTCTCAGGTTGTGCTGCTGAGTATCTACATTTTTAGCTGCATAAAAATCAGAGCACATCCACACAGAATGCCTTTCAGAGGTGGAGAATCACACAAAACCCCTCTGTTATCCCCTTCACAAAACCAATTGATTTTCAGACTTCAGCATTTCAAAAAGCACAAGCATCTTCTGGGAACAGACACTGTGATGCCTGACACAACCAGACTTCACAGAGTAGCATTACTGATAGCTTAGAACAAAGGGAAAATGAGAGATTATTTAAATCAGGAAGGGCTCGGTGAGGCATGTAATTGGGAGAAAACCTCTGGTGAATGTCCACTGCACCACTGGCAGGAAAGGGCACCGTCTTAATGATTTACATGAATGAGAAAAGACAATTTTATAATTCCCAGAACTACACTGGGTTAAAAAGCTGAAAAGGAATTGTTAGAAAAGCACAGGAATCATCTCCAAAATCTAAAACATCAAACTAAGGAAGCCCGTTTCTACTGGATGTATTGGAATATATAAAGGAAAGCGGGAAATAATTTATGGGAAAATTTAAGATGTTGAGCTTTGCTCCTGGAACCCTGGAAAGGAAAGAGGAGAGCGTGAAGACACAGCTCGTCATTGATACAGTGACTGGGAATTACCCATCATATTGCAAAGATGGTGCAAGGAACCTTGCAGAGAATTTTTCTGTCACCCCAAACCATTCTGCAGACCTACATGTGACAGTGTGAAGCAGATTTCAGCAATCAGTTCTGCTTTACTGTTCCTAAAGTAAAAAGCAAAGCATTACCTATGACCCTCCTAAACTTAGAATTGCAAGAACCGTTCAGATCACAAGGATAGACTTACTTCAAGCCACTGTTACTGTACAAATACCGCATCTATTAATCATTGACTGTGTCCGATGATCCCTTTTAGCACCATGGAAAGCCATAACAAATACCAGTTGCAAGTCAAAGAATCTGGAAAATATATGTTGAATAATTTAAGCAGTTCAGAAACCTTGTTTTTCCTAAAGCTACAAAAGATGTCCAGAAACCTTCAGGTTGAGCTATAAGTGACGCCAAAAGAGATGATGGCAATTACAGAACACTGCTGTTGCTATGTATACTAGCAGGACTTTGATTTGTACCTTGAAGCTGTCTAATTGACTATGCATCACATTCATCTATATGCCAGCTGCTCACCTGCACCGTCCCTAGTTGCAAATAACAACTCTGACATGCAGTAAAACCCACATATTGCTGTTGCGAATAGATACACCCAGATTAATCTGGAACACGAGACACTACCTCTCTATTGCACAACCTACTTTCCTGTTTCCTGGTTGGGGCTATTTATGGTTGTTAGAAGCACTTTTTAAAGGGACCATACAGAACTGAATATTACACTCCTGTTTTATGGCACGCGTTCTGAATTTAACAGCAAGAAGTCCTGGGGCTTATTGATTTGGGATGATGGAAAGCAAGCTTGTGTGTTTTGGTTGGTTATAGGATGTTCATAAACCACCAAAATGATGTTGTTGTGGGGAAAAAAAAAAAAAAGTGCAATTTTGGAATACATCAGATTAAGTATGTCCACTTGCACATAAGCAACTTCAGTTCAAGACAGATGAAGCCAGAGAAGAACAGCTGCAGAAATGGATTCATAGGATAATCAATAGAGTATTGAGGCTTTCTGACAGGAAGAAGCCAGAAACAATTTGGCTGTCATATCAAAGGAACATCATCTCAAGCACCCATAGGTATAAATTGTGACTAAACACAGGCTCAAAACCAGAGATTGATGAGCATTGTCTCTAGAAGAGCCTGTTGGTAGGAGCTGTGAGAACAAAGATAACGTAAGATCTAGATATTATCAGATAGATAGATAGATATATTAAAAAAACAATAATTTCCTCTGTTTAGGAAGTGATTTTATACCTTAGCTACAGTAGCAGAGGACATGACTCAGTAATGCAACAGATCGGTTTCAGTCCCACAGCTATCACATCATGGCAGAGCAGTTAGTTTACATATACATCCTGTACTAGATAATGGAATTTAGTGTACAATGACTAACTAATAAAACTAAAAAAAACTAATAACTAATAAAAAACACCTCATGGGAACTCTACACCCATACTGGCATTTTCACGTAAGCCAAAGGTTCCAGCTTTGTGTACATGCAACATTTGCCTATATATCGCAGAGCTGCCAAAGAGGACAAAAAGAAAGAGATACTCCGACACTGCTGTCGGCCGCGTGGCCAGTGGTCCTTCTCGGTGCAATTTGAGGTGATAAGCAGACAAACGCTGCAAGAGCAGCACTCCTCCGGAGAAGGGCAAGCCCTTGCTGTGGACATTCTGTCTCCATCAAAGACAGAATAAAGGCCTACAGGAACTACTGGTCTAACCCCGCAGGGGTCTTATGCCCATAAATAAGAATCGTGCAGCCTTTTTACAAAGAACTGCTTCGCAGATTCTACCGTTCCAGGGTTTTGCAATGAAAATATTTCCTTGCAAAATCAGGAAGAGTTACTATGATGAAGTACAAACAGCTCTATAAAATCCTCAGTAAAACCAAGTAAATCCAAGCTCAAATCCGTGGTATCACAGTCTGCAATGTGTGAGAGGTGAGATCCTTTATTTTTACTCTACCTTTCAAGGTCTTACAAGACAAAGGTTAAAAAGACAAAAGGAATCCTCCTGCCTCCCACAAAAGAACTGTTCACCTATAGCGAGTCTAAGACTGGTTCCAAGAAATCATTTAAAAAGTTAAAAGCTAGAAGCAAAAAACAGAGATTTATTTGCCTCAAGGTTGGTAGCTGGCTGACTACCATGCAGTCAGTCATGCACCATTAGAGGAATAAGATCCCAAACCCTGAAACAGACTCATCTTCGGTATCAACTTGTATATAAAAGTATCCTGTTATGAACCTGGGCCCCTCTTAGGGAAATACACCAAGAGCAATGAAAAGCAGGCGCTCAGACTCTAGTGTTCCACACAGGATACACACTCAAAACCCATTTACAACCCATAAGCTCCACACAACTGCAGGTTCTTGGCTTCTGCAAGAAGTTTTCTGTTTGGAAATGAATCCACTTCACTGCCTAATAAAACTGAAAAGAAATTGAAGAGCTAAGTGAATACTGAAGCACTTTTCTGAAGTTCTTAGTTAAGAAGCAGCATTCACAGCTGAAATGTTTTATGAACAAAACTTTTCCCTGGATACAGCGTTTCTTATAGTTAATGCATCTGTTCTACTTCATGCACTTCTCAGCATGGATATACATAGAGCAATGCATTTACACCTGTTCCTGAGAAACTTGGCTTCTGAGACACAAACAAAATTTCCTTTAAAGGGAGAACAGAAAGATGGAAAGGGGTGCTTTACTGTTTCCTTTCCTGCCTTATTATCAGTTGCTTGGAGTAGATTGTATTCACAGGGAATGGAGAACATGCACATGGAAATGAATTTGCTTGTGGTGTTTGTAACATGCAGATAACCTTGTGCTGACTTGTTAGCATATCACAGCTAGCTTATAAACCCTAAGCAACACAAGAGCCAATACTGAGGTCTGCAGGGACAATTAAACACTTCCCAGGTATCCTTGAAGATCCAAAAGAGATTGCTTATGTTGTGAACAAGTTTGACAGCAGAGGTAAAACAGACACAGTTAGTAGCTGGGAACCTGAAGTCTATGCTAATGATATGTCAAAAGTAGTGGAAAGTTTTCCCTGCAGGTGGTCAGGCAGATGAAACATCATAAATTAGCAAAAAAGAACTCTGATTTGAGCCTTCTCCTCATTCCTGTCTTAATAACTCACGTGGAATTAATTTTCTGCAAGGAGAACTACACAGAAGCAAAGTCAAAATGTCACACCTTAAAGCCTTTTTGACATCTGCATTTTATGCAAGAAATATTCCCTATTACAAACCTGACTAGCCTCTTTATGTCACTAATACTCTGGTATTCTAGCTGACTCCTTAATTAACTGACCTTTAAATCCAGTTTTTAAAGCAAACTAGTCAAGTATGAAGAATTAGAAGGTCATATATATACATACATATATATATATATATATATATATATATATAGGCACTTTCTAATCATTGTACCTTCTTGCAATCCCTGGCCAAGAGGTCTGTGTATCCCATGGGTTATGTGAAGATGTTACTTTCAGTCAAGTTGAAAATAAGGTGAACCTTTTAAAAAAAGTTTTAAATGGAGTTGTGTGCTTTGATAAAGCGTGACCACCTTTTCCTTTCACCACAGTTTTACAGCTACTCAGATGTAGTTACGAATTGGTCTCTTTTTCTGGCCTCTAATAAAACTGGGCTCTATTGCTTGCCTGGAAGAATAGTTCCTAGAATAATTTCCAATTGCTTTTCACTCTAAAACAAGCTTTGATTAATTAACAGTTGTTTTACATAATTTGATGGACTGTATTTTTGTTTTACAACAATTAACTTCTCTTTAAACAGATGGCTCCTGATATATTACACAGCCTTGAAATCTTCTATTATGGTGGATGTACCTAAATGAAATCCAGCGTCATTTCAGTAACATTTGCCAGGTGGTATAATGCTTTAATTATTTTGTATTAGGATTACAAACTTATCTTCTTTACATGATTAGAATTGTTCTGCAAAATTTGTACCTAATGTTCAGTTTATGGCTGGGAACACTGAGCTTAAGAATGAGCCACTTAGGCATTAACATAAAAGATGAGAAACTTAATCCTTTAACATATTTAATTGCCACTTATGTAAAAAACAAGATGTTTGTTTAATTTTGTTCTTGTAAATACCTATTTCTTAAATTAAATACTTCAGTGTGCCTTTCTAAAGCACACTGGCTAGAGTCACCTCAGATGTCCAAATGAAAATTGAAATACTCTACGTTCTTAGGCTGATCCAATACATATGCATTTAATTCTGGGCAGCTGCTTTCTAGCTCTAATACGGTCACCATTAAAAAAAGCCATATACTCTGAAGCAATTACTATTCCAGAAGGAAACCAGTGATGAGAAATTCTGACACTGTGGGCTCTGGGAAGTAGTGGAGCAATCCAGCAGAGAAAGATGCAGGTGCCTCTCCACCGAGGTAGCCAGGTAAGCGTACCTCTGATTTCTGAGTCATCGGAGTCCACAGGTCCCCCAGCATTCTGCACCTGCAAGGACTTACTCATCCAAGAGCAATCTCAGATCTGAGTGTATTCTGTAGACTGGCGTGGTTTCTAGATCTTCCTGGATCTAGGTATTTCTAGTTGTCCCCAGTCCTGGGAACCAGGGGCAGAAATAACCCCAACATTAAGTCAAGGGGCCAACACCGCACAGGAGTGTCCCCTCCATCTTCCTGAGCCTGAAGTCAGACATTTTTCCCCATGGCAGGGCATGCTGGAAGAGCTGAAGAGAAACTGTGGTGCTGTGCTGCAGCTAGAGAGTGTGTGAATTGCCACTGATTTGGGGCAAAAATCAAGAAACAAAGGCTAATGTCCTCTTTACCTCCACAGAATGCTTTGCCCAAGACATCAGTGTTGACACACAAGCCCAGGGCTGAGATTTACTGTATATCTAGAGCAATGTAAGTACTTTGTGGACAGGAGCTATTATAACCTGCCATCCCGAGCGAGCCTCCACAGTGGCAGAATGGCTCTGCATAGCCCCCAGTTAGTCCACAGGCTAGCCAAATATTCCAAGGTAAACAGCCTGTCACAGACCAATACCTGCTGAACTAAGTGCTAAAAAAGACAAGAACAAATACAACCTGCTCCCCACTGGAAATCAGAGCAACGCCAGCGCAAGGAAAATAACAGAAAGGGTAGAAATGCCCAGCTAAAATCACTTAGTCACAGAAGCAATCATTCGCAGCAGGCCCAGAGACTACAGAAGAGAGGTACTTGTACGTTATGTCACCATCTTCCCCACGTCTTCTTATTTTGCAGGCCGGAGGCTTTGTGCAGAGTTGTACAGCTGGTGTAGTGCCACGTCCCTGCAGACAACTGATATCCTCCTCATCTCCGCACACGGAGCCGGCAGCGCTCGCTGTGACACTTACCGAGCACTGCTATAAAGCAGGGCTCCTGCAGGGGAAAGGCAGAGCAGACACAATATTCGTTACTATTAAATATCCATAACTGAACTGGAAGAACATTTTGTTTTGTTGTTATAAAATGCATTCCATGTTGGTGGAGGCACTGTGGAGATCACACAAGGTAATTACTCTCAGCACGCAGGAAAAAGGAGCCCAATGTCCAGCATCTCACCTCACCTGCTGGAAAATTCTGAGTCTAAATACAAAAATGCCCAGAAGGATAGCGAGAGTTCTCACACACCCTGAAAGGTCACCTTAGCACCTTAAGGTCAGCTGTGTAAGAAGACTTACCCAAAGCAAAATGGCATCTGTAATGGCTAAAACTGGGGGTGAGTCACTGTGAA
This sequence comes from Microhierax caerulescens, assembly GCA_035590215.1. Taxonomy (NCBI): domain Eukaryota; kingdom Metazoa; phylum Chordata; class Aves; order Falconiformes; family Falconidae; genus Microhierax; species Microhierax caerulescens. The sequence goes on along the minus strand of JAVJGJ010000060.1, from coordinate 63,232,187 downwards.
TTCCCCGGACGTTTCTGCATGGCTGAGTCTGTCACAGACACCAGTCTGCCCCACACCTCACCAACTCATCTGTTCTAAAACTGGAAGTGTCAGTGGATGGCACGCTAACCACTTTGTTATCCAACTCCAGGCCTGGACGGTTTGTGTCCTTCACTTCCCTGCTCTGTATTTCTATTCCCATCCCACACGAACAGCAGGATAAGCTGGTATTGAAGCCATGGGCCATCACATGCTATCCAAGGGCCTGAGCACTCGTTAGCGATAGTATTAGACATCCGAGGGGTGCAAAGGCAGCACTCTTCTCCTGTCAGTAGCATTGTGCTCTGTCTCTGGGATGTTTCTACAATCTCCAGGTAAAAACTTCTGCCTGCAGCATCCTTGCTGCTTACGATGAATCTGCATGTAAAGGAGACATAATGAAGGTTCACCTACTCAGGTCATGACGACACGTGCCATTCTTACAGTATCCAAATCTCTTGCTACACAGCCACTAAAGAGGTGGCCCTTCCAGGCACTTGCAGAAGGCTGATATGTCAGGAAAA
>JAVJGJ010000060.1:63214189-63231545 GCA_035590215.1 Microhierax caerulescens | reverse complement strand
ATCCAAATCTCTTGCTACACAGCCACTAAAGAGGTGGCCCTTCCAGGCACTTGCAGAAGGCTGATATGTCAGGAAAACACCACCAAGTTGATGATGGAAACCAACACACACACCAGCTATCACTGACACCTCTTTCCTCCCATGGACACAGGACATCCTCACAGAGCACTGGGAAACCAGCTGAGTATACGGGTAAAACCCCCCTGCAATTCAATGCACTGCTGAACTGAGCCCCGACAAATGTCCTCAGACCCCCCATACCTGCCTCACCAGTACATCTGTTTATTTTCAGGGGTGCAGATGTAATAAAAGCCAAATCAGTCGTGTTCTGCTGTGTCTTAGGTACTTTAGCGCCTTAGTCTTAGAGCTTACTACTTACAACTCTGTAACCTTTTCCCTTAACCACTGAGGCAGCATTTCCAGGGACCCTGTGCCAATATTTTCCCCTAATTCTTTCCATCCTGTTGTACTATTATTGTTGCTATCAGAACCTTGCATTTGCAAATCTTGATGGTGGTGTTATGGCAGGTTCTCATACCATGGGCACCACTAGCATGAGAATCCCCTCTCTCCTTGCTTCCTCTTTTCATTCCCTTTTTTTTTTTTAGATTTTATAAATATATATATATAAGAAAGATCCAAAGCACAGTGCACAAGAAAACAGTTAAGAGCCATTTAAATACTCAACAAATATTATTCAATAATTTCTGTGCACAGAAGCACAACAACCAAAGAGTGTGCAACACTGGCACCTAATCAGCACACTCAGTCAGCGCTAATAACATTCTAATTGGGAACAACCCAGAGGGAGTTTGTGAGAGTGCTAACAAAAAACATATACAGCATTAGTGGAAAGATGTCAAAAACTCATCAGAATCTTCTTCATCATCATCAGAGCCTGCTGCACTGGAGAGAGCTCCCAGAGTGGGGGGTACTTGTCTGGGACCCTGCTTTTCCCAGTTGGACACTGGGGAGAGTTTTTCCTGGTTTTATTTTCTGTCTTTCTCTTTTGATTTATTTGTCTCCAAGAGCAACTTTAGAAGATCCATCATCTGTGGACCAACCTCACTCATAAATCTTTTTTTAAATGAATATGTCTCAACACCCTTCGTGTAACAGTCTCCTGGGCTACTCCCAGGTACCACCATTACAAGTACCATAAGCAGTATGTTTCCTGCTCTCCAGCAGCAGCGGTATCTCTGTACACATGCAGGTATGTATAAATTCATAAATATTTATTTATGCTTGCAGATATATTATGCAAAGTGGCAAAAGAAAATCATAATATTTTTGGGGAGCACCCCTCTGTTTCAGTGTATCAGCATTGACGTCTCAAGAAGGTATCCTCCTTTGACCTATTTTGATTTTTCTAGTGCCTTCTTTTGTCTCTTCTAACTTCACCTCAAGTTTGTAAGTGGCTGACACCAGGTGGTTATGCAAAACTTTCTTTGATTGCCCTGATAAACTTGTGAAAGTGAGTACAACATGCCTTCCTAACGTTCCCCACAGCCACATATCCCTCTCTCTGCCCTGGAAAAAGTAACCATCTTTACCCAGTTTACCTTCTGTCTTCAAAGTTGTGGTTTTGCAGTGTTGCATAGTGAAGCATTGAAGAATATCTGAAGATTAGCTGCCTCCTCTTGCTTAAAGGTGGCTGAAAACAGCACATTCAAGCCCACGTGCATCAAATGCAAGTCCCAGATGATAGGATGACCACCCAAGCCAGTGGTCATCATCTGTCCAATTGTTGCTCTTATCAATAGATCCTCATCTTCCCAGAAATCCTCAAAGCTCCTTTGCAGTCAGCTGTGTGCTGCAGGCTGGGTCACATCTACTACGGGTTTAAGACAGAGGCAACTTAGAGCAGAAGGGCAGATTGAGCAGCACCTAGAAATTTCTCTCTGCCACCCACCTGCATTAAACCGACACCAGAGCCCAGAAGCAAAGAGGTAAAGAGACTCAAATCATGCAAATATTTCACCTGAGTATGCACTGCACTGTCTCCACTATGAACACAATGGCAGCAAGTCAACAGACTTAAGAGACTAAGGCTCAAAATTGGGCTGAAACCACAGTGAGGAGTCTCCTAATATGTAGACAAGGCCAGGAATAATGAGAAGGTCTTAACGCAGCAATAACATTTCTGGCAATCGTAGGAGCAATCTAGTATATGCACCTGGAAAGGCTCATTACAGCGTCTCACCTACAAGCATCCCTCAAATGCTCTTTTAATATAACTCAGATGCAAATGAAGTTGGCCTAAGAGACTGGTAAACCTTGGCACTTCAACAGTTTTGCAATTCTGCTCTCCCAGTGAGAAAGAGCATCGCTACCACAGCTGCTCCAGCAAAAGCTAATGCAAAGGCCACATAAAGCTAACTCTGGTTAAATGGGCACAGAGGAATCCACTATCTACAAGGTTTTGCAGAAAAAGGCCAGTTGAAAAACAGAGCAGATGATAGGATTTCCACTTGAAAGTCTTGGCTTAATTCAGCAGATTCCAAAGTAGCCAGTCATATATGAAGCGTACAGGATTCTTTCAGGTTTTCCCTGTAGATTTTCTGTGCAAAAGCAGGCTCCAGGCACTTGCTGCAGGTGAATGAGGTTGCTTCATTTTAGATGCCTATAAAGGCAAGGCAATTTTAGGTTAGATCTCTGTACAATCCCTCTCTGTGGGAAAGGCCATATTGTAATACATCCTTCCCTGCCCCCTGCAGCATTTCATAAATCCTGCTCTACAGGAAACTGTGTGTTTCAGCTGTCATGTTCCAAAAGCTTTCAACTGCTACAAATTTTACCTCGATCATGATATACGCAGTCGTAACTATTCATTTCAATAAAACATGCTTTCTTACTCTCAGATCTAAAAATAGGATTTCTAAATGTCATGTTCCAACAATGAGAAAAATAACATTATAATTACAATCATGTTATGAATATAATTCTATAGTTTTGTTTCCTAAAGGGATGGAAAACCAAGCCAAATAGCATGATACAGAAGGCAGTTTCACAGAAAAAGCACTCCCCAAAATGCTCATAGCACCTCTTATGGTTTACTAATATAGTAAAACTTGCTGACAAAAGTATTGTTATACAATAACCAAAATTCAGGTATATGTCTACTATAGATTATATTTTAAAATATACATCCATTTAGCAAAACAGCAGATACACATAAAACTGTCTTTTCAGGACCTTGGAGTCTTTGAAACCTATTGCCTAAGCCAGAGTCCCCATTGAAGACCTTGCTCTGTTGTAAGGACATCAGACACATCAGAGAAACTGGTACCAGAGACACTGATAGCAGAGAAGCTGCTACGTTTCTGTACCTGAGGATCAGTTTCCTCCCCTTCTTGGCCTCGGGTATAGCCCAGTCCTGTAAGTCCACCTATATTTGAGGAATGTTCCAATTTAGAATTTACTTAGGTCATGGGCACACGGAAGAGGAATCAAAGAAGTTTCCTTGCTGCCCACAACAGAGGAGCGATGCACAGGAGATGGTACCCTCCCTCCAGCAGGTTACCTCTGCCCTAACCCAGCTCGTTTTACCTCCATTGCAGTGCTCAGGTTTTCCTGGGCATCTTGTTCTCTCCTGGGGCTACCGGATCGTTTGCACTTGTCAGGTACCAGAGGCAGTAACCTCCACGTTTCAGTCCAGAAGCTCCTTGTTTTAGGGCTGCTTCATTCATTTCAGTCACAGCTTCAGCCAAACTGTGTCCTCAACAGAAACGTAAACCTCCTGCCTGCCAGCAGCAGGGATGCTGGACTGCAGGACCCCACTGCTGCCTGCATGCAGCCCTGAAACTGTTGGCAAAAAATCCGTCTTAAGGCTCAAAGGACTTCTATTGCCTCAGTCTCTTTTGTTTCCTCCTCTTTGAAAACAAACAAAACAAAACACCAAACCAACCAACAACAAATAAACAAAAAACCCACCACAAAAATTCAAAACAAAAAAAGAAAAACAAAACACCTAACTGAGGTGGTGTTTGTGTGAAGGGGACATTGACCACGACAGACAGAACAGACACTGTCACATCACCTCCGTTCCTGTCCCACAGGATGAAATCCTGTTCATCAGCTTCTCACTTTTACCTTCATCCCATAAATCGAATATGGGGACATAAAAAATATTCATCTGACTAGTAATGCTCTGGAGTGGGTTATGGTCCTTGCTTACACAGAGGTGATGGGTTATTGCACTTTTGATTAAATGATTGTTTTAGAAAGACAGCCGTATGACATGCTATACTTCCTCTGATGGACTGCACGGGAAGTGCAAGATGTGATCACACATTTGTCAGGCTATTCCAAAGGCTCTGAACCTCATTTAAAAACAAACTTGTCATTAAAAATAAAAATGAAAAAAAAAAAAAACCCAAAAAAAACCAAACCACCAGTATCTATAATCCTGTCAGACGTATCCAAGCATCTTTTGTAACAATGTTCCTCTCATACAAATACGCATGGGTGGATAGCTGAGAAAATCCTCTGCAAGTACCTGGCTTTCAGAAAAGTTTCAAGAAGTCGTACCCTTCTGGGCTCCTTCTCTTCTTTTTACTTCTTTTTCTTTGTCCTTTCCCAATCTGTACAATTCCCATGTATTTAAAAGAAAGGTCTTCTACACAAGCACAGTCTGCATAGAAGTCCAGAAAGCAGCCTGTGCTACATTGTCACTTACATTTTCATGTCCTCTAACCTGTCTTTGGGAGTCTCCCAAATTCACCAGACTCCAAGGAAACCCTTACAAAGGAGTGCCATAATTACAGTTTATATCAGAACATCAGTTAATTTTTGGTTCCTGTGCAAACAGTTTACCCGTCTTCATTCTTAGTGCGTTTACTTAATTTCCTGAAGCAAACCAGCCAAGCGTAAAATCATATTATTTAAGGAAGATTATAGGATAATAAGGTAGTCAGCGTTAGTATCATAATCACTGTCATGTGCAGAATATTGCATATTCTGTGTTTTATTGCGGAAAATACAGAAATATGCTAATGAGTAAACCACCTAGACTTTTCTAGTGGCAGAAATATGCTGGTCCTATATTTCTCTTTCTCAAGTAACTTTCCCTTTTTAAACCTCATTCAGAGAAGGAAAGTTCTAACACTTGATTGCATCAAAAGGTATCAATCTACAGAACAAAGTTTAAAGTGACTATCTCGTGTGACTCATACTGAGCCCAGTGAAAATCAACACAAGCCAAAGAAAAGTATTCCCGCTGCCTGCTGCATCTTTTACATCATTACCCGTAGATCACAATAGATCCAGAGTCAGATCTTGGAGTAACCCTCCAAAGCATCAGTGAGCCATCACCATCACGGTGAAGTGAAAAGCTAATTTTTGAAACTTTGCTCCAGTGAAATACGCAGATTGAGGCCATTTCTAGTATGAATCTTTTGCCTAACCCATCTGCCTGCTACATGACGTTAACGAATGGACTGGAACACCACCACCACTCCAGATCACCTGTGTAAATCATGGAGATGCACTGTGTCTCCCTGTGGAACTGCCTTACTTCAAAAAACTTTAAAAGTGTCCATAGGAAAATAATAAAATTAGATAGATAGCAGAGTTTAAAACACAGCTCTCACTTAGATTGACCTTGTAAAGTTGAAACATCAAAAATAATCCTGGATGAGAGTTATAAATTCAATTCTCACATAGATGCCCTTTTTTTTTTTTTTTTCAATTGACCGATGTGTCACTTTCAATTTTTCTGTTTTAAAAGGAAGCAAAAAAGCAAACGGAGAGAAGCAAGAATTACCATTAAGTACCTCAAGACAGAATTCCCATTCCAGCAATTTGTTCCTCTAGAGATATCAAGAGATGTTCTTCCATTGGCTTGCAAAAGTGCTTCAGGACATACACATTCATATTCACACTGCTCCAATTAGGAGTTTGTAATATAGAGGAACTCTCAGATTTAAAAGCTATGTGACAGATATTTTATCCTTCTCCTGAAGTCTTCTGTGCAGAGTTATGGCAAAAGGGCCAGTTCTCAGCCACAGATGCCTTTATTGGTAGAATTCTCCAGAACAAACCATTCACCTCCTAAACTTCTCCTTTGTAGTACTGAAGAGAAAATTTGTACGTGCACACAACGCCCTTCGGGTTTCACTTAACTGATTCCTCTGTTCTCGTAGATATGCCCATGCTGACGTGCTCTCTGACTTTTTCACTACTTACCACTAGGTCAATTTTCCTAATTTTGAACACAAACCTGGAGCAAGTGTTCACAGCATGCATTAAGGCTTCAAGAAACGGTATTGAGTAACTACATCTTAGTTAATCGTTGATTTAATAAGTAATATTCATTCGTGTTTCTGATACCTCTTCAAGCATATTTAAATTAGGAAGCCCCCTCTCCACAGCACAACGCTGAATTTCATTGTGTATGTTCTGTGATATAATCTAATCAGAAACTGCATCATCTATCAGACAGATCTCAGAGGCTTCACAAGGACTTAGGCATGGGATTAAAGCTTTCCTGAGAGGAATAGAATTACTCGTGCGAAAATACTTTGCTCTTTAGTGCTCATGGCTTAATTTCCTGATCCCACAAATTAAAAAATCTGTATGTCACTAACTAATCCTAACATCTTGACCTACAGTTTCCTCCTTGTGGAAAATTTTCAGAAGCACCTGAGAAATGTTTGACCTAATTAAGATTTTGAAAAAATAGAGAGTATGTGAGCTGATCTTCTTTATCATTATCCCTTATGGCAAATATCTTTTATAATATAAATGCATTATTACATGCATGCATATACATCTGGGGCTTTTACGCATTTATTTTATATATGTGTATATATACACACACTATATATATATTTCCATATATATGTACATACATCCACTTCCCATGTCCGCCTTTCTCTTCACTGTCTTAGCTACTGAGAAATTTCTCTTTTTCCCATCTCAATACTGACAGAAAAGTCTACACTGAAATAACACTGCCTTCATCTCTGTGTCCTCTCCTCCTCTCCCCTGCCTGAGCTGTATGTGAAACACACAGGGGTGCCATGCTGTATATTTCCTTATCTTCTATAGGAAAATGCATCAAAAAACAAGGGTGGGTGCAGTGTAGCAGCAACATAGAAACAACTTCAGCCTGCCAGAAGCATCATACTTACCTCACAGCACAAAACAATTAGGAGATGAGAGATGGTAAGAGCCAACACTGATTTTTTAATAACATGCTGTGATTCATTGGGTACAGAAGATGTAAAGTACGTTGCCCAGACAGTCAATAAGTAGAGCTAGACATAGTACAGCACACAGCTAATTTCCAAATAGAATTTTAAGCAATCATTGTCTATCATTTTGCCAGCCACAGACTCTAATGTCTTTGGGCCTGTCTGGAACAACTCGAGGGATCAATCAACAGCTGTCCCTTAAAAATTATTTGCCTTTTATTCATAAATAAAATTTACATAGATGATTCACAAGTCACAGAAAAACACTAAGTATCAGAAATTAGGTCCTGGTCCTTGCCTCATGGCAGATCGCTCCAGATAACAGACTTGCTCTTTCTTGCCCCTATGTGCTTACTGTTGTTTTCCTACATTTTTTAAGGCTATATCCTCAGCGTTTGACCTCCAAACAAATATAAACTAAGCCAATCAGGAAACTCTAATCCACTGAAATACGAGTCAATCCCATCTCTGAGTCAACAAATAGGTTGCCCTTGATTTCATAAAATGTTCAATTAGTCAAAGAAGTGGCTATTACCATCCTGGCACCTCCCTTGCGTGCTGCAGTTGCACAGCAGTTAAACCCTGCCTCTCCTCACTATTTGTCCATGCACACTCCAAATTTGAATACTTATTACTGAAATAATTCAGTGCTTCATTTTCAGAGTCAGCAGCAAACATGAAACCAGACGAAATTAAATTACATGTATTTCCATTGACTGTAACATCGAAAGGAAATGCCTAACTGAAAATTCTTCCCGGAAGCAAAAATTATCTCAAATCATATACATGAAAACACCCCTTCCATAAGAAACAGTTCCTCAAAACTTTACTGGGTTCCCAGCTATGTAATTCATTGAACTGCAAAAATCAAAGATCATGAACGTTACCCAGAAGAGTCCTGCAGATGTAGACAGATGTTTTCATTAAAACTCCTCCTTAGTCCAGTGACAGGAATTATACTGGTACAGAGAAATCAGTCATGTCTGTAGTCAGAGCATCTCTCCTGAAACAAGACTCAGCATCACCCCAGTGAGACTGCTGCAATACCATCCATACTGGGAAATAAAAACATACTAAAATTAGGTCCTTTGGTTCTTTTAAAGTAACCTAAACTCTCAGAGGATTTTTTAATTTGATTTTTAGAGAACTTCTACTGCTTGGAAATAAATAAATAAAATGCTTGAAATCACTGATTTCATCACAAGTGGATGGAGATTTTAGATCATGTGTCTTGCCTAAAATTAAATATTCTTCTGTGCAAAAAATTATTCCTCTTAAAAGAAAGGTAGGTGAACTGCTGTGATCCAAATTCCTCCATATGCTGCTACAAACTGGTCCTTGTGTACTACAGTTTAAAGTTCCAAACTACTGACACTGAACTTCAAATCCAAGCGGGGATGCAGGCGTGGAGAACTGTTCCCTCAGAGGTCATGTGTATCAAAAGACATCACAGAGCTTCACAAAGCCTTGCAGAACATATGAGGGCAAATGTATTTTACCGTGAACCAGGAATTGTTTATCCTTAAGGAGGCAAACAGAAAAACCTACTACATTTAGAAAAAGAGAAAAAAAAAGAAAAAATAAAAAGAAAAAAGAAAACCCTTTCCCCTCCCACATAATCAATTTTAAAACATTTGTTCGCATTACAGCACGTAGCCATGCCTCAGCTTGGAAAAAAAAAAAAAAAACCAAGTCCCTTAGTCTAGCTAGGAAACCAAGACACATCCAAGCAGGTCCGGTGAAGTATGGCAAAATACACAGCGAAGCATAAAGGGCCAGCTCAGGGGGGTGTCAGAGGTGGTGTTTTCCCTTTCTGCCAGATAGGTTAGCATGCAGCCAGGCTGAGGAATAACAGGTACCATTTTGTGAAACACTGCAGGGCTGAGAGCAAATAAAAGTACTCTAAAACAGTAAGAGATTAATATTAAGAGCAACAGAGGAAGGAAAAGCAGTTCACTGTACCCAAGCACAGTGGAAATGATATTGATAATTTGCTAAGTGTCATTTCAGATTTCACCATTGCATTTTATGTCTTTACTGTTCCCAAAACAACGTCATTTAAGCATTTGAACAGAAATATTGCAGAAAACATAGAAAACTTATTTTAATTTTCCATTTGCCTACACAGCTCATGGAGTTTTCTCCAAAATTATTTGTCATTTCAGATTTTGACCTTTTCAGATAACAAAACCAAACACTACTGTCAACTGCTATTTGGAAAACCCAAGATGCTGCATGTTTGGAATTGGCAATCTTTCTTCCAATGTCATGAGACAGCATTACTACGTCCTGTGCTTTTTCAGGAGAGTGACGAAGCACTTTGCAACCATAAACGTTTTCAGTGTAATATTTGCAAGAGTAGATATGGTATACACCAATGTTCTGTCCAGTTTTCCTTTCTGCACATTGTTTCTCTTTAGTCTTTTTAGAGGTTTCAGCCCTTGCTCTAAAATGTTCTTTAACCCAACAGTCATACTCCTCAGAAGAAACATCATTTCATGAGCAGTACTGCCTTTGCCTAATGTCCCACCTGCCTTCTACATGGAGGATGCAATGCAAAGACAAAATATTTTTATGGCACCCAAGATGGTCTCACTTGAAACTTATAGATTAGTTGAGTTCTTCAAGTCATTAGCCCAAAGCCGTATGCAGCTTGGGTAGAGTAGCTGCAAGCGTGTTTCGGAAAGGAAAGAAACTATGAAAGCAGTTGGTGAGTGGTTTAGTATTTCTTTTCTTCTCATGGCATGCGCTAGCACAGCCCGTTTCTACGTGTGTCTGTGCCTAGAGTATGCGATGCTCTAAGCAGCTACGCGGTGCGGGTATGCTGCATCTACAGCCTTCCAGCACCAGTGGTACACTGTGCTCATACTTACTTTGCACTGTCACAGCAACCTGACAGAAAGCTGAGCAAGCTGACTTGATTTTACAGCATGTGAAAGATCTACCAGAAGTACTGCTGACTGCCAGGTCACTGATTTATTTCCTCTTCCAGTGCAAAAAAAGCTTGGTAATAATTTTTGTTCATTGTGTCTACCTTATTTTCTTCATGTAAGCAGCATATGAAAAAGGAAAGAAAGGATTTTTATTCTGAGCTGACCAGAGGAAATGGGAGAAGAATGGGCTTCGGTTATTTAGAAATACAATGTTTGGCAAGTTCATTGAAAAATTGACATTATTTTCTAAAGAGATGTGTCTTGAAGGGTTAATGTTATCCCCCAAATAAAGGAATCAGTAGTGCAAGGATTTGCTTGGATTGTGCTTAAATTATATTTGTTTCTTAAAAAAAAAAAAAAAAAAAATCCACTTTGGACCAAGCTGTTATGCCAGATCAGTTATTATTCCCCCAACTCTAGCCATTCTTCTAAAAATAGCTTTCTTGAAGACCAACAAACAAAACAACATTGTTGATATTTTGGAAAATTATTCCCACTATCACACTCAAAAATCATATTAGAATCAAAGTGATTCTCTAAAAACCTCTATGAAACCTCAGTCAAATGAATCTTTATTTTTGAATATTTAGGAGCCTTCAGTGACCGTTGCAGTACCTTAGTACTTCATTCCAGACATTTCCCATTTGAAACCCTGGTCTGGTTTACCCACTCTGATGAAGTTGGATGATTCAGCATTAAGCTCAGAGTGCTCTCTGTTTTAGCAATTTGGAAGATGTGGCAAACTGCCTGTGAATTTAATCCATGGAACTGGAATATACTTCATATACTGGGGAAAAAAGAAAAATACTACAAAGCCATCCTTTCAAGTTTTAAACACTGGCACTGCTACCCTCTCGCTTCTCTCCAGCTCCCCACTTTTCCCTCTGTGATGTGGTGTGCAGAGCACCAAAACCCATTCCCTTGGTCCCAAAGGACCAAGGCTGCATACTGATGACCTCCCACCACAGCCCAATTCAAACACACCAGCACATGTCCAATGGAAAATGTGTGCCCCAAAACGCATCCCATATAGCAGGACTGCAATGATGTGACAGTCTTGTTCTCTTTGTGAAAGACTATTGCAGAGAAAAGAACAGTGACTAATTAGCAAAATACAGGACAGAGTGCAATGATGTGAATCTGAAAAAGCTGGAAATAACTACTTAGCAAATAATACAGGAAGGGGCAGCCATCGTAAATAAACTATATCTAATGGGAGGTGAGAGATTCAAGTTCACGCTTCAGCTTGGCTACAGGCGTCTTGAATAACTTTGGACAATGTGGACCAACATTTTTTAATTCAGATGCCCATATCTGTGCGCTAAATTTTACAGTTTTGTTAGAGCTAATACTTCTTTATACCTAACAGCCACTGCATCTTGACACGTCAAATACGCATTTAAAAGTCTGAAGTTTAAGCAACTCCACTTGAAAAGTAACTTTTTAGTCTTAGTGTCTCAATTTTCACATCAAACATCATGTAGTTGATGCTAAAATGTCTGTTGTGTTGGCTGAGAAACTGATGGATTAATAATAATAATTATAACAATTATGACAAAAAGATGAAAACCCTAAAATGAAATAATGTACCAAAACATCAGTGTTACAGCAAGCTTCACACTGAGGCCCTGAGGAAAGATCTTTCCATTTGACACAGCATTAATATGGCCATTAGATGGCAATTTAAACTATTTGCAATACCATATCTTCTGCTAAATGTATTTCAAAGTGGAAAAAATACACCAACAGATATGATTAATGACTTCCATCTAGCCTTATTTGGAAAGAAATAATAAATAAAAATAGATGTGGTCTGTAGGACCAAGGCTGCACACCGATGACCTCCCACCACAGCCCAATTCAAACATACCAGCACATGCCCAATGGAAAATGACATAGCTGAGGTAGCACAAATCTCATTTTCTCACATCACTGTTGTCTATGGTGCGCTTTGTGGTGTCACCTAGCTTGTTCGGGAGGTCCCTCAGCCCTGTCCAGTGCATAACTGGCAAAGATTGTACAAGCTTCACATCTGGTGTGATGGTGGACCTTCACAGCATCATGAAACATCAGAAGCAGAAGCACGGCAATCGTTTTGCAAATAAACTGCAGACCAAGTCCTCATGCCAGTTCTTTCCTCAAGAGCTATTACAGGTTTTCATCTGTCATTTCAAGTTGCTGCTGATAGCTGAAGTTTAAACAGCCTTGCTGGCTAGAGTGACGGTCACAAACTGAAAGGTACTTTTCAGCAGGAACAACTGGAGCGAAGATGCAAACTAAAGCAATGCTACAACTGACTACCGTTTATTTCTTTCAAGTCTGGTTATCCTTTGGGAAACAAAAAGTGTATGTAAAAAAAAGTAAGATTTCTACCCTATTGACAAACTCATGTGTACCAATTTCTCCTGTTTCTGTGTTATTTGCTACAATTACATTTATTGCACCTGTTTCCCCACGCTGACCACTTGCCTGCTTACACAGCACTGGACACTGCCCCGACAGAATTACAGGCAGCTGCAGACCTGTTCTAAACTGGTGAGAGATGGGGAGCTGGGGCTGCAGTGGGGCTCCATGTGATGAAAACAAACTGACAAAACTAGTGCTTTACCTAAGGCAGTGGGAAACAAATAGGAGCAGATAAAGGGATTGCCCAGGTGTGCTCCAAAACTGAGATGAAGAGGCTGCAGAGGAAAGAAGGGCTGGAATAAACTGCTAATCCACCTAAAACAGGGAAAGTCCAGCCTGAACTATTGTTTTTTCATTTTCTTATCATAGGTGAGTTCCTTGCAAAGTCTCTAGCAGTCCTCTATCTGCAGGACTTTTTGCCCACAAACTTTACTTTGGGAGACCTTGAGAGATTACAAATGCCAAATCATGTATTATAACAAATAAACAATTTTTTACTACCTAGACCAAGAGCACAACTCCTCATACATTTTCTGGGGTTTGAGCCAAAATTGTATAGTATCCTCCATGCCCTAACTCAGGCACGCTGCACCGGTAAGGAAAATACAGATATCAAAAACTGTAATTCAATTAGCGATCAGACAGGTTTGGAATGCTGACTAGAAGACAAGTTTAGAAATAGCACTTTGTACTCATTGTCAGGGAACTGGGTACTTGGCGTCTGCCTCTGCCTACCAGGTTTCTCACACAGGAGGTATTGAAAATCATACAGATGTTCTGTTCTGGCATTTTTCATTTGTAAAATGACACTGTAACAGGTGTGCTGCCATCTATGATTTAGAGGAACTCTGGAGACACCCCCCAAATTGCCTTGGAGACTGAACTGGCCTCTTGCAGTGCCAGTAATCACAAACACACATGGGGAACTACACTATCCTTGCATGTCCAGCCTATCCTTTGGTTTTCCAAGCAGAACAGCAGTTAAGCAGAGCTGGCCTAACCACCTTGTTCAGAAGACTAATGAAAGCATACTTTAGAAACTGAAACACCACGACAAAAAATCCTGTGGGGAAGTTTCTATGATCTTCAAGCAAGTACCCGTTCCCACAAACACTGCTATCTACAGAAAATACTTGATTACCTTCTGGTTTGAAAAGGCAGCTACTGGGTGGTGTTGTCATTGTAGCAGATAAGAGAGATGCTGTGCCTGCAGGCAACAACATTTGGGCACAATGCAGAGCAGAAGACAGCAAAGTTACCTCTCACAAAGGCAGCAGCTTTGGAACAGCAGCCTGGATGTTTAGGCAAAATTCTGCTTCTACTGCCATGAAGGCACTAATTGATTTCAAAAAGCCTGAGAACGTGGACAGGAATAGAGCAGCACAGATGTGCACCAGCAAGAGATGCCAGCACTTGCTTTCTTAGAGTCCTTGAGTTAGACAGAACATGAGGTAGAATTTGTCTCTACCTCTCCCTTTTCCACAGGACACTGCTAATGCACGCTGAACTCACAGCTGCTCCAGCAACTACTCAGCTTCTTTCTCTCACCAGCATTTACTGATACAGCAATATACACATGCTTTGAAAACTTATTTTTAGTCCAGAAGGTATGAAGTCCATCCATTACTACTTAAGAGTGTCTCATCTGCAAGCAGCCATTACCAATATAATACTATTTATTGATACTTTGCCCAGATTTCTTTTGAGGGTTGTATTGGGGGTTTTTTGTTGGGGTTTTTTTGTGGTGATTTTTACTGATTGTGTTCTCTTCCATTAATTTAGAGAATGAATTTATGTTTATGTGCACCAGGTTGGTTGTCATCACACACAGATAGTCATAGACACAAGGTAAGCTAGGCGCCTCCTTTACTGAATGGAGACAGAATTCCCCAGGCAAGTGGTAAGCTCATGCATCTGATTTGACTCTGATTTGAATCTGCAAAAGCTCAGCTCCTCCATCTGAGTATAGTTAAATCCTGGGTACCTTAGGCTTCCTAAGCCAAAGTACTTTCTATGAATGCAATCCATATTGCCTAGAGACATTAGCAGTCAACTTACATGCAACTGCCTTTTCAAAAAATAACTTTCTATATAAATCAGCTCCACTTGACCTTTCATCTTTTGCTGTTGCTGTTCCACAAGAGTCAGTGACATCTAAAAACCTCTTCACTGCCAACCAACACAGGTGGTACTGCCTGTGTCAGTCTAAGATAGGGTGTTTCAGCAGTTACACCTCAGATTTGCCACTACTTTTCCCTTTTACTCATATTAACCATTAAATTTTTAGGTGTTATGAATTCTAGTTTCACTTTACCATAACTGCATTCCAGGTACTGCTATTTCACTGTGCATCCTGATGCTTTTACACAAGGACATTGTCAAAAAAGTACCTATCTCCATTTGCCACTTCTGTTTCTGATACAAGACTTACATAATTGCTTTAACTTGTAGGTGTTTTTACATTGGATGTATCTTTGAACTAACTGTTAAAAGAAAGGACAAATGAGCATATCTAAAAGCAATTATGTCAAATTAGTTCACATGCTAAGTTTATCTGATAGCTTATCTCCCAGTAAAGTATTAGTTTTTCACTACACCAAGCTGGATTTTTTTTTTTTACTGAGTTCCAGAATACCTGTGTGGTGTCAATTTCTGTCTTTTGTTTTCCCAGCCAAAACCATCCTTGGTCTACGTCTACGGTTACGTCTATTGAAGGCCAAATGGATTTGCTACTCCACTATATCAAACTTCTGTTCCATTAAAAGATGTTTGTATGTTATGTTCTACTAATGACACTTCTAGGAAGTTAACTGTCAAAGCGATTTAATTGGTTTAAGTAATTAAGAACATGAGTCAAGGCAGTTCTGTGGCATTACTCCTCTCTTTATTGCAGATAGATGCCCAGATATTTGCCCAAATAAAAGGTGGCCATTCAAAATGCAGTTCAGGCCCCTGTTTTAGAAATGCAAATAAAAGGGAAAAAATATGTTAATTTGTATAGTACTGAGCCAGTCTAGCAGCTCCATAATAACTCTTCTCTGAGGTCCTGTGCAGGCAAAAAGGACCTGTTTAGCATGGATCTATACAAAGGATCAAAGTTTTTAGCTGGCTGCAACATGCTGGAGCTAAAAATCTGCCTAGAGGTGCATTCCACACTTTTTTCCTAGATGTGCAGTTCATGGCTGCTTATATTTTTTTTATTTAACATCTATAGCCTATGTTATAGAGGAGGTTAAATTAATTCATGTCATGGTCAGTTTTGGTGTATAATTGAAAAAAATCTATGTTAAACTCTGTTAGAAAAGACAGTTAACTAGCCTCCCCAGAAGGACAACTAACGACATAAAATCAAGTAAAACACAGGCTGAATTATAGATGGAGCTGTTTTCCTTATACTGATGGCAAATAATGAGCAATCAGAAGACACAGAAACAAGTATTCACTGAATATCAGTAAATCTGTTGCACTTACCTCTGAGGAACCTAAACCATTTTCCTGGAGAGCTAACAAGTTTAATTTGAGACTACTATCAGGCTTGTATTCTACATTATTATCTGAAGTATGTTCCTGCAATAAGGCTTTCAAATTCTTAAGCCCGTGTTAGTGTACTGTTTATTACATCACAATTCTTTTGCTCTTATCAGAAAATTATTACTTTAACTTTTATTTCTATATTAAATTATTATTTATATTAGCTCAGTATCCTGTATGGATTCTGTATTAAGCCAGCAAAAAAAAAAAGTTTTGAACCTGAAGTGTAGAAATTGATATAAAGTTGGCCATTTCCATCTGTCTTAATTTCCCAGTTGAGTCAGAGACAGATATACATCATTAGGTTTTGCATTATAGCTCATAATCATTCAGGATTGGGCAAATACAATCATTTCCAAACTTAATTATAAAAATTATTCAATGAGTTCTGATCCTGTGAGGACACCTAGTGAGCAATCCCATATAGGAACAAAATATTTGTTCACAAATATTTCACAAAACAAACTATTCCTACAACATACACTATTAACAAACATTTTCATCAAGCCTTTTATTGCAGACAGATATTATTATTATTACTGTTTGCATTACAGCAGCTTTTAAAGCCAGGCAGTAGCTGCAATAGACTCCCTATATGCTTTCTATATACACATAGGAAAGAGAAATCTACGTCCCAAAGGTTTACACACCAAGGGAAAATCAGCTCACACATTGTCATAAGCACTTATACAGTCTCTGGAAACATAACTTTTACGGCATGTTTTAAATATTTATCCTGGTATTATCCCTGTGACTGCCACGAGGCCATGACTGTAGGCTTTTTCTGGAATGGGAGCCTTCTGGTGAGTCTCTCTAGAGCAAGGGTGCAAGGAGCCAGCTGCTAACCAGGTGTATCTGGCACTGGAGCACTGCCCAGAGACCATCTGGACTAGCAGAAAAAATACGGCAAAAGTAGGGGAAAAGATAAGGGGAGGGTCACATGCACAGAATCAGAAAATAGTTTAGGCTGGAAAAGACCTTTAAGATCCTCAAGTCCAACCACTAACCCAGGACTGACAAGTCCACCACTAAACCATGGCACTAAGCACCGATGTATGTGTGTTTTGAACACTTCCAGGGATGGTGATCCCACCACCTCCCTGGGCAGCCTGTCCCAGTGCTTTACCACACTTTCAGCAAAGGCATTCTTCCTAATATCCAACCTAAACCTCCCCTGGTGCAACTTGAGGCCGTTTCTTCTTGTCCTGTCACTCCTAAGCCCCTGTCAGGTAGTTGTAGAGAGCAGTAAGATCCCCCCGAGTCTCCTCTTTTCCAGACTAGACAATCCCA
>JAVJGJ010000060.1:63155086-63213840 GCA_035590215.1 Microhierax caerulescens | reverse complement strand
GGCTGGTGTGAGCCAAGGGCAGGACCTGGCACCGAGCCTTGCTGAAGTTCAACAATCGGCTGTAGAGTACTGTAGCTACCAAATATGCCGTAACAATGACGTTTTAAAGGAAGGAAACATTCCAAAGAAAGTCTGTTCCATTGTGTCTACTTGTAACATCTTAAAACTTGGAAGATTTGGAAGGTATCACAATCTCCAAAAACAAAATTTCTCTTTGTACTGTATGTACATAATCAACATGTTTATTGAACTGTATATAGAACTGCACTTCCCTAAGCTTCCTTTTGTTCTCTGCAAAGGCAGTAACTCTGTCATTAAAAGCCTGCATGTAAGAGACTCTGACACTCTTCTAAATTAGTAGCTACGCAAACACTATTTATGGCAGAAGTAGATAAGGCCTTCAATTTCCACCTAATTAGCACACTAGGCAATTTCTCCAAATTCTCACTAATACTTAAGAAGTTGCCAGGTAATGCAACAAGCTTACTGAAAACCAGAAATTAGCTACAAAAGGAATTTTTGCTACATCTCATGGCATGACCATAGGGAATCCAAAATACCTGAAAATCGTGTGAAAGGAAGTACACAAACAGATAAATGCATTGGTAAATTCATTAGTTCTGACCTGTGCTAAGGTTTTGCATGCCTGCCTTTATTTTGAGTCATCCAGACACATTTACATCTTCAAGAGACTTCCAGTCTAGAAGTAGTAGCTCTGTCATGCTGAAAGTTACCCCCTTATATTAGTGGAACTAGCAGAGAACAGAGGAGTTAGGTTTTATGTATTAAAAAATGTTAATTAGGTATCATAGGAGAAATAATTTTCTTAATCTTTTGTGAAAGCCATTCACAGAATAAACAGTAATGTATATGTACAAATAAGCAAGGTTTAAGAGAGAGTATGAAAATTCTGAAAACATACTAACATTTTTTTCCCTAGCATATAAGCATTGAATATGAAATAGTACTTACTGAAATGATTGTCTGAAAATATTTTGTCAAGATGTAACAAGTAACGTAAGTAACAAGAGATGATGTTACTTTGATTTATATATTTTTGTTAAATATCTGAAGGACAATTGCTATGTTATATTATGTTGTTTGATAAGTTATTTTGTAGAGAACAACCTAAAGTAAGTTTGTTATCTGGTATTGTTTCTGCTCTGAGACTTTAAGTTATCCACAGGCATTCATAGTTAATTGAAAAAACTATCCCTTAGGGAAGGAAAACATTTATCAAAATTGCTGCAGAGATACTTTTGGCAATAATCTTCATGCCAGTAGTCACAAAAATCAAACCAGAAATGGTAATATCATAGACCTATAATGAAGTGAAAAGCAAACATTAGAAAAAATAGCAGTGAAAAAGTTAAATAATTCTGATATCAACTCCAACATCCAGTGTCTGCACCCAGTTTCCTAAAGTAAGAAAAATCCCCATTCATCACCAAAGCATCGTTGATCCTGCCCCTCACGAAGTCTGTAGCATCTAACAGGAACCTAACAGATTTGAACAGCTATCCAGGGCAAGAGCTACTCACTCATCAAAGTTAATGCCTCCTAAATGGCTTCAAAAAACTCACCCTTGACAATCATTACACAGAACACATAATATACATAGAGCTGCACATAAAAATTATAATGCCTTCTTTTATTTTAAGGGACAGGTTAAAACATAACCTCTCATTTTACATAACATCATTTGCAAAACTGTTATTTGATTAAAAGATTACTTATCATCTATCTAATTTTGTGTGGTTTACATTCCCCGGAATGATAAATACAAAGACCCAATGAGCTAAAGAATCAAGGAGTGCTGTCTGCCAGAACAGCCAAAGCACCCTCACTGCTCTCCCATTTTTCTTATTGCCTCCGATATCATAGCATGGCCAGACACCCTCTTCCAGACCCTGCCAAGCTGGGCTAAACCACTCCTGCTCTCACTGATCTATCTCCTCCTCAGCTCTGTTTGGAAAGGGGACATGGTATGCCACCCTTAAGCTGTGCACAAGTCAGAAGTGTACAGCTGAAATGACTATATGTTTATCTGAAGTAGCCGAGGAAGCGCTCCCACCATCTGCTTCTCCTAGCAAAGCCACGGAAGCTTCCAGTGCACCCGACCGGGCAAGGAGGGATGACATTTTTAAGCAGCACGCCACTTTGGAAATGAAGTGGTCTGAGTGGAGCTTAATTCAGGCACACTGCTTTGCAAATACACCTTTGCTGCTTGCACAGTAGGTGCAGATCCCTTTGCACGAGGCAGAACCAGTGGGGATCTCAGGGACTTTTCGAAAACCTGGGCACCCCATTCTTACCATTAAAAGTGCTGGGAAGCACAGCACGGGAGGCTCTGCATGGGGGGACCGAGGTCCACTGGGATTTCTAAACTCAGCCATGCCATCTCCCAGGTGGTGGTTTCCAAAGCCTCCTTGAAGCCTGGTTCTTCAGCTTGCTCCCTCACCACTCCGGGTCCAAGAGTTACTGAACTCTTTGCAGTTACAAAGGTCCAGCTTGTGTTTGTTACTTCACCTGCCTTTACATTTATCTTTGAGACCACCAAGTTGCAGAGGAAAAGGAGATACTTGACGGCTGTACCAGAGCCAGCCTACACCTAGTGCAGCTCATGTTGGACTGGATCCAAACTAAGCTGTTGGGACACTGCTGTCGTAGGAGGATTTATTTGCTTGGCTCAGGGGTGGGCCCGTATTGGTCATTTCTGTTTGCTCCAGTGACTCTCCTAAGTAAATCCACACTTGGGTTTATGAGAACTTTCATATCCACATTCTCTCTCTCCATCAGTTTAGAAAACTACCCACTTTAGTAAAGCCAAGTTTACACATCTGACACCTACTTCTATTTTGTTTGCCATTTCCTCAGTTTTCACTACAGCTGAAACACCTGAATTAACCATTACAGTACCATAGACAAATGACTCCTTTTTACAGCAACTATACACACCTTACTGCCAACCATAGGAAGTGGAAGAATAAAACAGCAATCCTTCCCTTGGTTGTTTCCAAAGCTGGATGCATTATTTCTTCATTAGAAATCAGACTAAATTATGGCATAAAAAGATAGGCTGCAAACACCAATCTTCATTGCAACCTGCAGCATCCAATGACATTGGTCTTTTTGCAGTTATTTATGAATGTGTTGATCTTCAGACTTTCATTAATTTGAATTAAAATATCTTGTATTCAACAGATGAAAGCTACATTAAAAATTTACTTTGCTCATTGCCAATGAAATTAATCAATTCTTAATATCAACTGCAGCTGAAAAAAATACATGCAAAATTCAATTACCAGGGAAAAATCACTGTGCTAGATTCTGAAGGAGTTCTATTTGCTAATGTCCATAAATATATTTTCAACATAAAAATCCAATGTATTTAACACAACTGAGTTTGTTTTTATACCCCCATAGATATTTCCCCCATGAAGTAAGATTTTTACTGTTTTATTTGTTCTTGTCACCATATCTTTTTTTTTCCAAATAAAAATCAATTAAGATTTTTTTTTTTTTGCCTACTCATTATAGTTAATTGCCTTTGTTAGCTTAGAATTTGAGCTCATGCTTGAATCTGGGGAG
Source organism: Microhierax caerulescens (assembly GCA_035590215.1). NCBI lineage: Eukaryota > Metazoa > Chordata > Aves > Falconiformes > Falconidae > Microhierax > Microhierax caerulescens. The sequence continues at coordinate 63,210,249 of JAVJGJ010000060.1, read as the reverse complement.
AACCATCTGGATCGCATGCCTGGAGAACTGAAGCGTGAGCGTCAGAAGTGAAAAAGGAATTCTCTGAAACTTTAGACAGCGTTTTGCTTTAATTTCCCTCTTTCACCACAGCTATGTTCTGCTGCAGCAAAACAGAAATGGTAAAATCATGTACTTCTAAAAATTACTAATAGGTTCTAGATATAACTCCAAGCACACATTAAAAAGTCATTCAGAATACTGAGCAAGGAAAACTAAAATGTTCATCACTTACTGGTAATATGGCACCAAAAAAACCCACAAGTTTGAGTAAAATTTTCCAAAGAGAATAGTCCCACATTGATTGAGAAGAAAACTGGACTTTCAGTTTTTACAGAGAATAAAATGAATCTCAAAGCTTTCTACAGTTCAGAGAGCAAACAGGAAATCTAAAGCCCCTTATCTTATAATCTTATTAACTCCTTTCAGCTTTTTGAGTAAAGTAAAACACAACTTCTCAAAACAGAGAAGACCTGTTTCGAAGCAAAGTCAAAATATCCTATTCTTTAACCATCAAAATAGAAAGGAAAATAACGGTTTCATTTTCCTGGTCATCTGTCTAAACACAAATTGACTGACATGGCCATACTTCCACAAAATGTCTGGGTTTAACAAAAGCAACCTTTTTGACAGAAAAGGTTGACCTTCTGTTTTTTGACCTTTTTGACCTTCTGTTCAAAAATTTCTGATCATACTAACGCTAATTATACTGTCTTTAAATGAAAAACTAGCAATAAGCTATATCCCAGTCTTTCAGATTTATATACACACCTAAATACACAGATAGTCCCAAGCTGGAATATTTTAAAGCACATAAATGTAATCATTGCTTATAAAAATGAGAACACCCTTCTAATCCTGCCAGATACTTTTGAGAAATTAATTTAAATCTAATTTTGCTATTACATTCTGAACTATCCTTGTTTTCCTTCTTTCATTGAGAATATGCAGAAAATTCTTATTTTAAGCTCAACAGTTTAGTTTTTTAGTTATATTTTGTTTAAAGACAAATTGTTTGGGGAAATCCTGGCAATTATTTCCCAGAACAGAAGGTGGGAAAGCTTCACCATTCATGTTGGACTGTGTTTTGTCATTCCTACTTGACAACACAGAGTCACATCAGTAGCTGGACTAATGGATCATTAGGGAGGGATTGGGATATCAGCACTGTTGGCTCTGCTCAACTCTTGGCTGCCTTGTTTGTTCTAAACAAGTAATCCATCTGTTGTTATTTTCTAAACTAGAGGAGGAACTAGTAACGAGAGCTAGGGAGCCGCAGTTGCCACAAACCCCCTGGCTGGACTAAGCTGGCTGCTCTCTCATCCCAATTCCTGGCAACTGACAGAAAATACTGCCAGCGTTTCTAAAATATCCAACTCTCTTCATCTATCTAGCTCTAGCTTTCATTTCTGCATTACTCCAGAACACCTCAACACTTTAGAATGCAGCAAGAGCACGTTATTGTACACTTTGCTATAGTATAACAAATACCAGAGAAATTGAAGAACAAAAAAGCAGAGGAAAAAGAAAGAGGGGGGGTGTGCAACTGTTATAGCTTCAGGAAGAAACAGCCACCTGCATCTGGACAGGTCCGATTTACCTCACTGACCTGTATCTCTTGGTACATAAAAAAAGCCACATTCCAATTTCATTTTAATACTGCTGCTCTGCGCAGCTCCACTGTTCAGTGTTCCCAATCTTGTTTCAGACAGTCAGATCAGTACCCCTGCTAACTTCTGCACCAGCCATCACAACCAGACGTTTCTGCATGCAGCCTGCGCAATCCCACCTGAGGCACATTATCACCTCTTCAGGACAAGAAGATACTTGTATTCTTTCATTTGCATTCACTTGCCTTTCTCCAAATAAGAGTTATATGGTCACCAGCAAATGGAACAAATCGTGTTGGCTCTGTGCCTCCCTTCTACCGGGGGGAGAATCTCTGAGCTGCCACATGGAGGATGCCATGCCATAAGTGCTTTAGTTTACCAAGCTGATGGGTTAAAGAACGCTTCTGCACATGGGCCAGGAGTGGACAGATGTTCTCCCAGAATATACTCTGAAACATTTTACAGAGAGGGGCTGCAAAGTGCTAAGGGCTCAGGATTTCAAGTGCTGAAACAGTGCAGTTCCTCTATGAATGCAACTACATGGGTATGGCTCAACATTGCAGATGTTCATGCTCCCAAATCACAGATAATGGCAGCAAAGTGAAAAAACAGAGTTTGCAGTTTGTTAGACAAAGATAGTAAGGTATAACAGGTGTTAAAAGCCATCAATACCACTAAACCCCTGGAAGCAAGCAAGCGACACATTATCACCAGGGATCTCGGTAGTGCTGCAGACCTACAGCCTCATCTATGACTTGCTGCAACCACCTCCACCCCTATCTCAGCACAGCTACACCACCTGCTCTCCTCTGTATCTACTGCGAAGGATGGCCTCTCCTGATCAGAAATAGGGCTGTGAGGTCCCCTTCTCACTGACCCAGCCCTTTTACACAGACCTCTGTGGAGCCACGAGAGCAAGAACCCCTTCCCGAGATGCAGAGCAACAGCTGGAAAAAGCTGACTGCATAAATACGGCACAGTCACATTGCTTGGATTTATGGCTCCACAAAAACAATCCTGTCTCCTGTCCTTTTCTTATACACATGTCCCCTTAACCTTTTTTTTATATATATAATACATGCACCAAAAGTTCCCCAATTACATTTTAAAATCTGACAGGCTGTTTGCAGTGTCCCTTGATACAGAAATAAACACTGCAATACTCAGTGAGATAAGCCAAGTCAGCAAGTTTTCAATATTGCTGGAAAAGAAAATGTACTCTTACCCTCCGAGCTCATGAAAACAAGCAGGAGAGAAGGATGCAATATTAGATAATGCTATTATTAGAAAACAAAGACTAATGGATCTTGTACTATTTAGCTCCCTACTGAGACTACCTGCACACATTTGCTCTGCTTGATACACAGTTTAGTTACTAAAGAGCTAGTCTTCAGTGATGCAGGTTTTCTTTCTTTGCTTGAGTAAAGAGCTTCTGAATAGCTCTAATCAGAATTAAAGTACTATTTGGAAAGCCTCTAGCTAAAGAATTTCCAGTTTTCTGAAATAACTGGTTATTTAAAGACTAGTTTATGAACTTCTCATTAAATCACAAAGTTCACAGTTGATAACTGCATGGACACCAAGCTTTTCAGAGTCATCAGCATGTAAACCAGAGCCAGGCAAAAGGTTTAAAAAGCACAAATAAAAAAAAAAAAAACAAGTGGTATCTTAAGTGCAAATGGTTTCCTGTTTAGACTTTTCAACTCTGCCCTGATTGAGACAGGCCATGAGGATTATGCAAGACAACACCTCCTCCAGCTGTAGTTAATATTGCACATTTGCTACCATAATTCCATATAATAAGGACATCGGTGAAGTCATGGAAGAACGTATTTTGAGTCCCGCTTTTGCAAACAGGTAATTATAACTCATCTCACAAAGAGCAAGCCAATCAGCAAGGGCAACATTCAAAACATAAAGCTGAGCTTAGAATAAAATCTCATCAAGCTTTATGAGGAAAAAATTCAGTTACAAAGTCTGGGAAAATGCAACCAAATGACCTACCCCAAACATGTCTACTGTTTGGATTTTAAAAGAAGCAGCAGCATCCTGAAATAAAATGTTGTAAAAGCTTTATCACTTATAGCAGTGTTTTATCCAGTTAGGACAGAGGAAGATCATTCCAAAAGGACCAGTGATTAGAGACAAGCATGAGGAATACATCTGTTTCTTTCATGCAGTAATTTTTCCCTTCTAACCAGGCCACCGTGACAGCTGCTCGCACCAGTAGGTCCCCAGGGCTGGCCAGGGTAAGACCAGGAGGTTCCATCAAGACCCTGACAACAGGAGTTCAAGGAAGGCCCATGTGCCAGCCCGGCTCAACTCTTGGCCTTTCCTTTAGGTGTGGTAGGAGGGAAGAAGGACCCTGCATGCCAAGTACAAGGATATTCACGTGCATCATCTCAGGAAGAAATGTCTCCTTGCACTTGGGACAGACAGAAAGGCTCAGCCCTCCCATATGAGAAGCCTCCCTTGCTGAGCACAAGACAGGCTCTATATGGAGCTCCTGGGGAGCTACTGCTTCACCCGCCACCCCACCTCTACAGCACCTGGTTTCAGGGACCCACGGGGACCGTTGCTCTCACCATCCTCCCTTGACCTGGGGGCCTTCCTCTTCGTGGCATCCACACTGCAGGTGGGTGGTGACAGCTCCTCTGCTGACCTTGAGGGAAAAGCAGCACAGGGTGACTCCAGCACTTCTCAAGGAGCCTGGGAAAGTCTCCTCGAGGGACTCCCAAGGCTTCAATGAGCAGGAATGGTATGCTGGCTGGGAAAGGGCATCCCCAGGGCTCACAAGTCAAAGTGCCTTGTCGCAGCACTCTCCAAGCTATCAGGCTGCAACAAGGTCTTTTACCATCTCATGCTGACACGCTCTTCATAAAGTCCCTCTGCTGCCTTCTCCTCACTCAGGGCATACTCTCTCTTCTCTTGCTTCTTCCTCTCTCTCTTCATTGGCTCTCAACCTCCTCTCCTACACTCCTCAGGGCTATTTAACCACTTAGTGGGAACAAGCTACACCTGCACATTGTCCATGTCAATCAACCCACTGCTGCTGCGGCAAGGCCACAGCTGCATGTTATCAATGCTGATGAACCCACTGCCTTCAGTCCTCTGCACAAGCCTTGGGGCTTCTCCATCACAGCTGGCACCCTTTCTCCCCAGCGCACATTGCACTCCTGCTAAAATGCCCTCACTGGGCCAGCTCTACCCCCACACTGGTCCAAAGCAAGGCTGCCTCCAACACCCCCAGCCCCACAACTCCCACTCTCTCCCTGTCTTCACCTTCTCCAGCCCTCCCCAGCCTCCTTGCTCCCCACACTGAGCCCTGGACAGCAGCTGGGTAAGCTGGACGGAGGTGGACAGGGAGCAGAGCTTCACTCTGCGCCATCCCCAAGGGCTTTCCCTGGCACTCAAGCTTGTCCCAAGCCAGGCCAGGAACAGACTGACATGCCAGAGACTGACAGAATTAGCCCAAGCCCTGTTCCCCACACACATGCCAGGGCCACATGCTGCCACTCCATCACTAGCAATCTGGTCTTCCCTTGCCGTCCATGGGCTTCAGTGCTCAGGACATCAGCCCTCACCTCCAGCTCAGCCCACGCAGCCTCCTGGGGGGCAGCAGGACCAGGACATGTCCCAGGACTGGGCATCAGCACCACTGCCAGAGGTCTTCATAAGCCAGCTGTATGGGCTGTGAGCCCTGGAGTCCTTTGCTGAGACGCATGGGACTCAGCAGAGCCCCAGCAGCCCTCTCCACTGCTTGGAGGAGCCCTTGGTCAGTGCCATCGGATTTAGGGCATCCCTTCTCCCCTGGAAGATCAGCATCCCCCTAGGAGAGCTCTGTTCCTCCTCTCAACACCCCCTGCCCACCTCTTTGCAAGGCTTTCAGAGACCTGGGCAGACAGAAGCTGCCCAGGCATTCACCTCCAGCAAGGATGTGTGGAATTGCTCCTTTGGATAATTCTCCTCTTCCCACTGCTCCCTGCCTCTCCAGTACAGGCACCAGCTGGTATCCCAGCCTGGCTGTATGTTTGCTGCAGTGCTTCCTCCTCCTCTTCCTCCTCCTCCTAAGCTAGTTTCCTGCAAGAGAAGGAAGAAAAATCTGTGAGCCTCCCAGAGCCCTGCCCTTGCTCAACAAGCCCCGTTCCTGGAGCTGGGATGGGGTTTGTGGCACCCCTGCAAGCAGGCTTGTCTCCTCTTCCCCTCCAGGCAGCCCCTCTCCTTGGGGACAGCTTTGCTGCAGAGAGCATGGACCCTTGGGCCATTTCCCTCTCTTTCAGGTGTGATGGGAGAGAAGAAAGGAACGAACATGTCAGGTACAAGGACCACCATGTGAATCATCTCAAGAAGAAATGTCTTCCAGCCTTAGCAGTGGGGACAAGCAAAACGGCTTATCCCTGCCTGGAGAGCTTGGAGTATCTCTCCAACAGTCATAGCCGCCTGGTATTTTTGGGGAAGAGGGACAACTGAGAGGAGCAGAACTGTGCTCTGCCATGCCCTTGAGACATGTTTTTCTTCCCTTTACACCAGATATTCCTGTTTCAAAATAGCAGAGGCAACATCCTGCTTGTAGAGATGAATGTCTGTAGATGGAGAGGTTACCTATACCACACAGGTCTATTTGGGGAAGTTACTCTCAAGTAAAACAGCATGTGGGTTTCCAGTGCATTTTTTTGGTTTCGTGTTATCTCCCCATGAGAAGAGCATCAGTAAACAGTACACTTATGAGACCACTAAATGAAGTTGCACATACTGCTTGACAAAAAAACTTCACTGCAAAGTTGTTCATATTTATAAATTTACATTTTAGTAGTTGTAAATAACTTTGCCACGCTGCATCACTATGAAACAGATCAGGAAAAGCTGGTAAATAACAATGGCTTTTCCAATAACAGGTCAGTCACACCATTCTAGTTTTCATAAACATGGGAAAAAGCAATGGCAAGGGAGTATTTGTCATTCTTCCGTAGCTTGTAGCTTTGACTCAAAACTCTGTCAAGCTCCTTTCACTGAATTTAATGACCATTGTATGCACATATGCATGTACTCACAAAAAAAACAGAAGGCTGCAATTCAGTTAAGAGTCTCACCCAGCAGAGAAACCCTGCTTACAACTCTGAAAATGCCTGATGCCTGCTTTCCTTTTATTAGAGCTGACAAAGACTTGCTCTGGAAGGTCACACCTCTGCTTGCAACTCTAAGCCTGGGGTCAGGGTGGTTTTTTTTTCCTTGAAGCGAATGCACGAAAGCACTTTACCTTTTTCCCTCTCTGCAAACAAAGCATTGTGTGGCAAAAAAGGCCAGAGAGGAGGAATGTCTCACGAAGCGAGGCGTGGCCGCTTTTTAGCTTTTCTGTTTGAATTCCAACAGATAGCATTGATAAGCCTTTCCTTTTACAACAAAAAGAATTTACTGGCTCGGTAGAGTGAATAAAAAGAAACATGCTGTAAAATACAGCTGCTGGGAGCAGTTAAAAGGTTCCACACCGTTGCTTTCCTATTGTGAATGCCTGATTTTATAGAAACAATTTCCTCAAAACTAGGAGAGAAAAAAATCAGGACATGAAAGGTGCTGTTATTCAGGGCTTGTGCCGCTTATTACCTGTATTATTGCATGAGTGTATACATATATATGGGGGTGTGTGTGTGCTTGTGCACATGTTCATATATGTATGTTTACATTACAGTATTACAGGTTTATGTTACGTAAGTGCTTGTGAGGTACAATAATCTCAGTTAACATATTATTATAAAAGAACAGTATACAGCATAGCAAAAAAATATGATTTTTTTAGCAAAACAGAAAAAAAAACAGAAAAAAAAAAAAAAAGAAGTGGGAGAACAATACTGCCAATTAAACCAGAGGCATTGGAAAGCACCAGTGTACGTCCTCACACCAGTTAGCAGAGCCAGAGGCTGGTGGTGCAGCCAGTTTGTTACCGGGGAGCAGAGCTGTTCCACTCGAGATTGCAGGCTGCCATCTCCTGGTGGCTCTAGTTAAAGTCACACCTTGTAAGAGTCATCTTTTGAATAATAATTACTTAAAACATCAGCTTTATTCGCACAGACTTTTTCAGAGTTCATCTTGCAAGCGCGTTGGTTCCAGTACATATTTTTTTCCCCCAATACCCCAGGCTCAGGTCACATCTATACTGCTTTTCAAGGTTTGGTCTGTTGCCAACTCTAATCCAAATTCAATTTGTGCGCACACGAGCCCGTGCTCTTGAGGCTTGGGTTGGGGAGGGATGGAAAACATAACAAGTCACTTCAGCTAATATTCTTTCTACCCAGGGATGCTCTTACCTGAAGCATAGTAGATGTCCCAGGTATACCGTGGCTCACCAAAGGGTTCACCATACTGGCCTAGACCATCTGGTGTTCCACCTGCCCTTGTGGCAATGGTACACAGACAGGGTTACAAAAAGAAGACAGTCGCAGTGCCCCATAGTAAGAAACATCTCTTGCGTTGAGTCATAGGCAGCCTTTGCTCAGTAATGTCTATATAGCACCGTGCAGGCATCACACCACTCCTGCAACCTACTTCTCACAGTGTGCTCACACAAAGCTCAGGCAGCTTTAAGGTCAAGATGGAACTGGGTTTGGTTCAGCCTTATAAAGCACAGTACAAGTGTAGTATATGCATAAGTAATGTGAAAAAATTGCCATATGTCTCACTGAAATTAGAAGCACAATACCCATAGTTTTCTTATTCTTCCACTAGGATGTATTGCATTTGTTTTAATTTGTTGAAAATGACAAATCTGCTATCATTTGGCAGCGTCTTTAAAACAAAATATGTTTCTGAAATATGTTTCTTAGGAGACAATTGTTGAGATAAAAATAATACAGAAGCCAAGATTTGATTCATCTCCCTAACCCCTCAAAAAGAAAATTCACTTCCATATGCACACCTGGAATGGCAAGACTAAACCCTGATTGTTCTGCTTTAAAACTACTGTCTAGTGATGTCACTGAAAATCAGGAATAAAACTCCTTAACACCAATGCAGTATTAAGAGGCAGGCATCAATTATTGCAGCATCAGATGCTCCACCTAATGTGCATCCTAAACTATTTCACAGGTCCTGTGTTATGTCACATAGCTATACTTATTCATTACCTTTCCAAGAATTATCTGCATATGTATGAGTCTTCCCAGGACCTTCATTATATTATATTATAATGTCCTTTTACACCTGGGCAGTTATGCCTCTAGGTGGTCATCTTGACAGTCTGTTGGTCGCTACTTTCTCTTCACTACTCTTCATCCTGGTTTGCCCCATGACCCCTTAAAGTTCTTGCACATAGCCCTTACCTGGCACTTCTTCACAAACCACAGAACCACCTTGGCGTCCTTTTTTAAAAAATACAGTCTATCAAAAGGATTTTATAGAAAAAGAGAATGAAAGGAAATAAATGCAGAAAAAATGAAGGTCAGATTATCACATTTAAAATCCCAAAAGAACTAATACCATCACACAGCAAGGGACAACAGCTTCTCTTAAACTGCATTTGTGAAGCAAAATCACTTTGATAATCCCCAGTATAAAAGTTTACTGGATCTATTCTTAGCAATGGAAGTAACCTTAGAGTTTAACACCTGTCCGATACTGAGTTGGGCAAAATTCAGAATGCTACAAATCTACTGTAGTCCCTACCAACAGGGAAGTTCAAGTGCCACTGTTCAGCCTGCAAAATACACCTGCAATTTACTAGTGGAACAGTGATTCTTAGAGTCACTAATAACTCAATTTATTTTTTAAAAAAAGACATGAAACAATTGCTATTATACAAAATATTTCCAACTACTTTTAAAAACAAAATTTCTTTTATGTCAGAAAGGAAATCTAAAATAAATCTGTGAAGAAAAAAAGGAGCTGATAATCTATTTTTCAAAGAATGCATTAAGGTTGGATCATGCAGCTTGAAATTTTCATACTGTGCAAGTAAATTCTCCATCCACTTCCTATTTTCTTTAAAAAGCATCTAAAATGGTCCCTGAATTGTGAATGAGACTGATGCTAAATGATGAAATTGGAAATACAGTGAGACACCAGCCATTTCCCAAGCATCGTGTAATAGATGTAAAGCTCTATAAAATTTAACTCTATGCAGCCAACCATAGAATTAATAAATATTCAGGTTGATAAGGATTAATAACCATAGATCTACATCAACCAGAATAAAAAAGACCCACAAGCAGAAGAGAAATTACAATAGCCTGCACTATTGAAGTCAAGTCACTCTGAGTCATAACTGATTGCATCTGGTTTCCATTTTTAAAGATCTTTTAAGTGTCCATTTCTGTCTGACATTGAAGAGAGATTAAACCAAAGAAAACCTACAGTGAATATCACAAAAAAAAAGGACCCAAGGGAAAGGTTTGACCTGTCTTCATTCTAAGTTTGATGATGCACTTATACATGATGAGGGTACCACTATCTCACAACCCATCAGCAGGTAATTCATAAGGAGGTCAAAGAAAGGAAAAGGCCACAGAATCATGCATAATTTAGCAATTTCATCAATAAACAATTCTTCAGATAATAAAAAAGAGCACTGAAAAAGGCATGCAGAGGAGAATGGGAACAAATACCACCACTATCTTGCAAGCAAACTTCTACTTCGTGTGCATACAGGAAACTAGGTAAATAAATCCCCAATTTGCATCAACAACCATGATAATCATGCATGGAAATACAGTCACACGTATATTTATACTTTATACATTACATTTGATCCACTTGGGTAGGTGATGATACTGCAAAAAATAAATAAAGAAGAAGAAGAAGTGGGGAAAAGCAGTAAATAATTATTTGATCACCCTCAACTTCACAAACTTTGCTTTAGTAATGTAACAGTCAACATGCAAGGCACAAAAGCAAAACCTCAGAAGAGTAAAACTACAGAAACACGTAACTACAATGGTCCAATCAGACCTGACACAGATATTCTGATTCTTGAATTCTGTAATAATAATAATTCTCACAAATAATTTCTCCCTAGTGTTTGTTGCAGTCTACCAGATTTATTTATTTTTTATAGTAGTGTGGTAAAACTAATCCTTCTAAAAGCTATTATTAGGAATTGATATTTCAAATCACTGGAGACCAGTACACCATTATTACCTTTAAAGGCTTCAAACATGCAAACAAAATAAATAATAAGTTCTATATTTTAGCTGATTCATGGTAACTAACATATTTGCATGCCTGATATTAATTTTTTTTAACAATTCCTTAGTTACAGACGGTTCCCATGATTCACTTTATTGACATTACCTTCATCCATTTCTTTAAGTTGGTGAATACATAAACTTGCCAGCTCATATTCCTTCAATTCCACTAAATACTGTCCCCTGTAATAAAATATTTTTTGGATGTAATTTGTAAAACTACTTCAAGGCATTTCTTTCAAAGTATGAATACTACTGAAATATGTGTTCATTAGTATAAAAAGAGAAAGAGGAAAAATAATGCCATACAATAAAAACATCCAAAAAATTTTTTTTTTCATCAGAAATATCTGCCAAATTTATTATTTTTTCATTCACATCATGGTACCAGGAAATTATAAGCTTATCTCTCTTCAGATTGTAGGAGTTACAAAAGTATATTTTCTTAGGATTCCACAGATAGTAATCCTTACAATCTCAAGAACTGCAATAATCTTAATAACACTGTATCTAAAATCCACCACAGAGTGATAGCTAACAGATAGATTCTGTTTTCAAGGACAATTGTTTGCCTCTTCAGATACTGGCATAAGAGGTCACGCTACCCAAACCACACTCTGGGAGGCAAGCTGAGCACACCCACTCTTGAAAATACATTATTATTGACTGGAACTTAGTAACTAATTCTCCTAATATACCTTAGGAATAGTATTCTAGCATTTCCTTGTTAGTTCTTAATGGCTTTTAAGGGGAGGAACCAGCTTTGTCTAGTAATCTATTTTTCTCTTGATAAAGGTCACTGCTTCTCACTGGGCTAAAGATGGGGAAGAAGAATAGTTCAAATCTAAATTGGCCTGGACTCAATCCTTCACACTCTTTGCATTATGTGGATTTGCAGACAAATCAGAGAAGGACCCATCTACCTGGGGAAAACATTTAAAATCATTAATGTTTTAGAAGTTCAGATTTGCTTTTTTGTCATGGCACCTATTTACTTCCTTTTCCCCAGGAACTATATGTACCTTAAAGAGCAGAATACTGTATATGAAACCAGGTTCCTGCCTCCAAGGTAAAGATTATAATAGTTGGGTGCCACTATGAAGAAAAAGTTCATCAAGCTTGAAAATGTTACGCAAATATTACATTTTTTAAAACAAATCAGAGCAGGTTTCAAAGAATACAAGGGTATCTATCAATAGCATTCCAAATGATTATTTTTTTTTAAGTGAGATATCTGTGAAGTTCTCAGCTGATCATTTTCCTACCTTAATATGCAAAGTTGTGATTTTTCACAGAAAACATTAATTCAGCGTAATGCTAAAACTACAAGTGTCAAACCAACCAATGGACATTAGGCATAGGAAAATGTAATCCTTAAGAACATTCTTCAGTTTGATCGTGTGTTTAAATCCTGCTTTTTAGAGTAAAGCACATATGCACATGCTTAAGTCCAACTGACTATATTTGCATTACTCCCGTGGGATCTGAGCACATGGTCCTGTGCTTAGCTAAATTAAGATCTGGGGACTAATCCAAAATCATTAACACAATACAAAGATTCCCCAAAGAATATCATGGCCTAGAAGTCTTAATTCTAGTTCTAATAGAGACCTCTTTGGAAATGCAATTGCTTTATTATTGTTTAATGTTCATTCAGCCTTTTACATATTATTGTTATTGTTAATATTATTATTTTAATAAACAATTTTAAATTCAAATACTTTTGTCAAACTGTATGTTCTACCTTGCCTGAGCATTGCTGGGGTCTTGCTTGATCACAGCTGTAAAATCCTGAATAGCCATAGTCAAAATTGAATGGTCAGAGAAACGTATTCCATGTTTCATAAGTGCATCTGTTCTTTTTGGGTTATACTGAAAACACTGTAATGAAAAAAATATAGTAGTGCATTGATGTTATTCCTCATTCTTATTATTTCTAATTATTAGAATTCTTAACCAAGCATAAAAATAATGTATTATTCTCATATTTTCTTTTGTATTCCTTTGTCCTTTAATGTCTATTCTCATTTCCATTAAATGTAAAGTGAAATTAAAAAAAAATGCAAGCTTAATAGTGGTTGAGAATTTGTAGACATTCCGTAACATTGAATTAGCTGGCAGAAGTAACAGAAATTACTTAATTACATACATAGCACTGATTTTTTTAAACATCATTTATTTGAAAGGATATCTTTCTCCAAGCTACTTAGAAGATACATCCAAATAGAGTTCATTTTTACTAAAGTTACACAAATTTACTACATTATTGTAACAACGCAAAAAAGGGAACTCACTTTGGCATAATCATCCATGGCCAATACCAATTGCTTTTCCTCAAAATACAACTCAGCTCTCCTAAAATAAATTTTATCATCTCTAGGGCTGCATTGTATTTCAGAGCTATAATTTATTATTGCCAACGAATCATCAGCTTGTTTCCTGTAAATTTCAGCCATTGAAAGGTTTGTATCTGAAACAACCATGCAAAATATAAAAGGCACCATTTAGCAGGCCAAGACATGTCACCTCCTTACAGGGTAATGAACACAAGCAGTAGAAAGAGAACAGTAGATTATACAAAAAGGAAGCCCTGTTTTAACCTGAGCAACAAAGCTCAAAAGTTTAGAGCAGTATCTATGTGCTCAGTCGTGGAGCCCGCGCAGCTGTAAACTCGCAGCTCTTCCTGGGTTCACAGGTACTAACAGTCTTTGCTCCGTGTAGAGCCCTGTAGAAATGGCCCATCAAACCATTTAGTGCAGCTCACAGACAAATATAAAGAGGTTTAGTTTCACTGGGCACACACAATATTTGTCCCACTGTATTCAACCTGATCAGGATAGAGGTAATTTTCTTATAACCACCGGTATGATGCCGTGTTTCAAATTTGAGGCTAAACCAGTGTTGATTACACAACAAAGTTTTAGCTCTTGTTGAACACTGCTTGCACAGTATCCAGGCTTACCCCTCACACTCTGCCCCCTCCCCAACAAGTAGGCTGGGGGTGGGCAAGAATTTCAGAGTGGGCACAGCTGGGACACCTAACTTAGGTAGGCCAAAGGGATATTCCATATCATGTAATGTCATACTCAGCAACACACACCAAAAAAAAAAAAAAAAATAGAGGTAAAGGAAAGAGGAGGTGGGGGTGTCTTCCAAGTCCGTGTCTAATTAAAGTTTCCTTCGTTGCAACCTGTGACCATTGCCTCCTGGTTTGCTGTGCATCTCCGGAGAGTCTGACTCTGTCTTCTCTAAGCTGAGAAGAGATTCCCCTCTTAGCCTTACCTTCTCCGGGCTAAGTAGCTCATCCCCCTCAACCTTTCCGTATACAACTCAGTCTCCAGACCTCTGATCATCTTAATCCATTTCCAGTGGATTCTTTCTAGATTTTTTCTTTTATATCAGGTGTTCCAAAACTGGAAAGGATTGGAGGTGCAGCATCACAACCTGGCAGAGGGGAATCACTTCCCCTGACCAGCAGAGCCTGGTCTCTCAACCAGGTGGTATCTTTCCTTTTTAAGCTCCACATTCCCAGTTTAAAGGGTATGGGTATGGCAGAACAGGGCTGGCTGAAGAACAATAACACACTGTCTCCATTACAAGATTGTTTTCAGATTTCCCCATTAAATTAATGGATAGTATTTCCATCAGTCCTTCCTTCTTCCTTTTTTTTTTTTTCCTTTTTTAAAAACACACTAAAATTAACTACTTATTTTCACCTTAGAAACTCAACTTCTGTTCCAAGCCTTTGAAGATTCACACCTGCCTTATAATCCTTTTATAATATGGATAAAACAACTGATGTAAGTTTAAATACATACAAAAACATTTGCAGAGCTAGGGCCAAAGGCAACCAGAGGAAAAACACTATGAACACTTAACTGTTAAGTTACACTTCAACAGATACCTACTTGCTTTATTTTTGTTTCGTTTAGTTATAAAATTCAGGTCATCCAAAGCAGCAGAATTTCTGCCTTAAAAAAGGTAAATCAAATGTCTATGCCAGTAAGCATTAAGCAGTGGTGGTTCTAAGTTTATCACCTACAAACAACATAAGTAAATAACGTACTTATATTGCAGAAGGAACTTCTCAAATGTAATAACAATAGTACACCAGAAATGAGAAACTTTTTGCACTGAAATTATTATTACTATTTTTTGACAAAAATTCCTACACTAGCAACCTCTTATTTAACAAAAAAATCTGAAAAATTTGACTAATGTCACTTGTTTATTTAAAAGCATCATGTACTCACAGATATGCAGAATCAGAGTACAAGTTATCAGAACATTCAGCACAAAACATTATTCAGCTGGGTTATTACCAAATTTGATCATTTCTTTAAAATAGTTATATGAACTATTTCTAGAAGTCAGAATACTTCTAGAAATACAATTCTACATACTATTCTATGACTATAGTCAGTTTTCTGGTTAGATAATTTATGAGGTTTGGAAGGTAATATGTACAGATTGCAGGTGCATAAAATAGGTACCTGTGTCCCATTAAAAAATTTAAAAATAGATAGATTTTTCCCCAAGAGAAGCATTAACAGAAATGGTGTTATAAAATGAAATTTCACCTTAAGACAGTATGTATTTTGGGAAAGGCAAACTCTAGAAATACAGTAAAATTTGAAGGTTGGCTCTCACTGCAGGACACACTGTGAGCCTCCTTAAAAATTACTGTGGCTTGAGATTGTTAGCTGAAAGGAATGCAGAAACCAACACGAAGCCAAGCTGTTTCGTACTTCATTGTTTCATTCCTCTGCACATTTCCAAGTATTCCAACTGCCTGAGCTTTGCATTTTAGCAAAATAAATGCTATTTACATTATTTAAAGGTGCCTGTTAAGATTGTTTTCAGGGACACTGACAGATTGAACGTGTTCTACTCCCACAGAGCAATATCAATAAAAAATATCTGGTTCAATCTTGCATTATTAAGCACTCCAGTACCAGGATCATGAACCCCAAAGCAGCTGCTGAAGATTGCTTCTCCAAAAAGGCAAGTGCAGTGTTAAGAGCCAAGGTGTTGCTTCAAGAGGGGATGACATCTTTTGCTGTACGATGTTATATACAGGATGAAGTACTTTCAGACCCCAACCTGGTTATGACTAGCTGTGTGTAATACAAATGTTAAATGACAATGAAAATACCATACTGAAAGTACAACACATGACCTCTCCACCCAGGTTTCACTAACATGCAGAATTATACCATTGCTTAAAGAATGCCTTTGAAAGTTTTCACAGCTTCCACAGTTAAATTATAGACTTTAAAAATAGGCTTTTTGGTTTTGTTTTTTCAGCAATGTTTTTATTCTGGTTTTCTTGTTTCTTTCTAGTTGTGCAGGGTCTTGGACAGAAGTAATGGCAAGTTTGTAGCACTATAAAGTACACAGGAAAACTCGAGTATTATTGTATAAAATCTTAGTGTCAAATGATAGTTTAATTATAGGAATACATGACTTTTCAATGTATTTACTTACTATACTTTTGCAGAAATTAAAAATGTATTTGTTAGCTTTGCCAGCAGCAAAACCTGAAGCAAAAGACTTTCTGTTTGTTTTGTCTGTCCTACCTCCAACTCTCTTTAGGAGTGTTGTATCCTGAGCAAGGGTCTCCAAAGAAACACTATGGTCCCCTAAGAACACTAAACAAACACAGTTTATTAAGAGCCTGCATCTCCATTGCTGTGGGACTAAACTTAGATCATGCTGTCATACAAAGGTAAAAGGTGGCAGCATTCAGCTAGTTATCAGCTCTCCTGCTTCTAGCTCACCTGTTGAAGAACTCAAAAAAAAAAAAAAAATGGTGCTTGATAGAAGTAAAATTTAACATTAGACTTACTTTTTCCAAGTCATCCATAGCTGACTTTAACTTGCCTAACTTTCTCTGTATTGTTCCGTGCCTACAGTAGTGAAAAGCTGAAGGGTACTCCTCCTTTTCTATTAACATAGTCAGTAGTCTTACTACTTCTTCTAAATCTTCAGTACTAACTGTTGCACCTTCAAGAACAAGCTGTATTGAGTCAACTAGTTCTAACTTTGCTTCTTGAGAGTCTGTCATCTCAGTGCCTTTTAGTAATTCAGCATCCTTCTCCTCAGAAGCAGTCCCACTAGGGGAGAAAGTCATCAAACCAGCAGTTCCACACTCCATTGACCCACAGGCAAGCAGAAGTTTCTTTTGGAATTCCACCTCTCACTTTTGCAAACTTTTCAAAATCTAACAAACAAGGGATGCTGGGGCTCTGATATTGTTTGATTGCTGAAGACACCTTGATACTGAATTTATCATGAATAGGAAGCCTTCCCAGAGACTCAGACCTAAGGAAAAAATATATTCAAATTAATTAAATGTTCCCAGATATATTAAAGATACCAAATTGTAATCTGCCAGTCAACAACTATACAAAAAACTATTGTTAGCTTTCTTGTCAATGATAATTTTCTTAACTTAGCAGCCATTTATCAAAATATATTATTGAAGCTGCATGTAAGCAGAATTGTTCCAGATTATTCGTGTCCCCTGAACGTTCAGCACTTATTTGCAGTTACATGCTTATTTCCTCCCAAAGTTTCTAAGTTGAGTTTACAAGGACAGTGCTAAACCTCAGAAAGGACAATATTTCGGAGTGGACAATTACCAGCTTTGTCAAATGATGATAAATCCTAGATGGATAAATATATCAATGACAGAACACAATGATACTAGGAAAAGGCCATGAGACTGTAAGAAGCACCAGCCAGAGGTGAAAAAAGCACTTGAATTTACAAGGACATTTCCAAAATGATCATCTGGGAAAATTCATAGCTTCCAAGATGAGAACCTTCACAAATGTTCAATATCAACATCTGCTTTGAGACATCATAGTGAAAAAAACAGAAGTCTTTAACAGAAACACTTAATCTTTATCACAAACAATACTAGCCTTGCTAACAGAAGGGAATACAGAGAAAATATTTTATACATATATATTTATAACACTATGTATCTAATATTTATACATTTTATACATAAGGATCCTACTAGGAAAAAAAGGGAAAATAAATAAAAAATGTAGCAGATCCATGCATGAATGGCATGCAACACTGTACAAAGATGAAGATGAAATTCCCTTGGTTTAGCAAAACTGATATGAAAGTCTTAGACAGCAAAGAACATACAGCAAAGCACCCTGTCTAAAATGAGACTTTGGAAAAAGGCCACCTTCTCCCTAGTCACAGCTTACTATACCAGTATATCACACCATTTAAGTATCTTTGATTTTCTTAAGAATAAACCTACTGAAAGGTGCCTAAAAGTAGAAAAAGAAGAAGCTGAATGGAAAACTGGCCTGAAGGACCAGGCCTGAACATCAGTGTAAGTACAGTGTGGACACATATGACTGTACACAAAAATAAACAACGTTTGGAAATTTTTTTGCAGGTCATGCTTCAAGCATAAGCGTTTAAGAAATACCAAAAAAACTAGCAAGAACATTAATTTCTTTTCTTTTTTTTAATATTTGAATATTTGCTAAGGCACCCCATATCTAAAGTGCTTAAATAATAAACACTGGGAAAGTATTTAGAGTGATACATGAAAACAAAAGGTAAAAAGGAAACTTACTTGTTTGATGTAATCTATGGAGTTCACAGTACAAAGGAGGTTAGTCTAATCGGTTTACTAATATCTTAAAATTTCCCCCTTGTCTTTCAGAAGAGGTTTGATGATTTTAATCATTTATACTTAGATAAAACTTCCGTTGTTGCACAAAGCACCACCATTTCAATTTAAAGTGCAGTAATATTTAACATCCTAAAGATACCCAAGCAGTTGGGTTTTTTTCTTTGCATTAAAAATACATATATTATTCCTAAACAACTAAACTACTATTACTTAATTGCAGGGGAATATTAAATATTAAAAAGACAAAACCTGTAATTAGATAACACAATTACAAATTAAATACATTCTTTAAAAAGGCAATACACATTAATTAAAAAAAAACCCTTTTAAGAATCTTTAGGGGCTGACTTAATTTCTTAATCACATCTAATTTTCTAGGGGTTATTATTTTCTTTGATTTCTTTCTTTTCTTTCTTCTTGAGAAAACAATGTATTTAACCCCAGCCTTTTGTGGTTGCTCCACAAGAACAATGTCATTCTCACTGTCCTCTTGTCCTCTTGTCAAAGTAGGTGTTTTTTCTACTGGTATGTCTGTCTGCATTGACTGAGAATCACCACAGATGTGATTCAATAGACATTTGGTAGGGGATCTTTTCCCAGTCTCTGTCTCGACCTCTGGCTCAGCTATCCATTGCTTCATAACCTTCATGCTGGTTTTGAAATTAGCTGACGTATTTAACATAGTTTCATCTTTGAAAGCAGTCATCTCCAGAGCTGAGACTGATCTTTTAATCAAACTCGTCTGTTAAAAGAAGGAACTTAATTTATTTAGATGTTCATTTGAAATAAGATTTATATATCACATTTCCTTAGTTTTAATGGACTGGATTTTATTTTATATAAAATTGTGAAGAAAAAAAATAACATGGGGACTACACTGTTGAAAAAAATCAATGTATTTAATGGGAAAAAAAGATCTGCATACCTTAGGATATGTGTCAAAGCAAAGAGATCTGAAATATTAATTCAAAGTTATTTGAAGCTCATGAAGACCTAAAATCAATCTTCTTGAAAAAGTATAACAAGAATTTTTAATTAAATACCCCCAGTCCTTGTAGGCAAGTTAAATTTTAAAATCAAAAATGTATGCCACTGGTGGTGACATTTACAAAAAGATGAACTGAGGTATATTCATGAACTCAGAAGAAAAGACATGAGAAGTGTAAAACATTTGGAAGTACAATTTTATTATATGGAAACACAGTTAATATCTGAATAGAATTATGCACACTCATACCTTGTGCCCCATCCCTGAATCACCTGACAAAATCAAATCCAAAAAAGTAACTGCTATCCTCTGGTGTTCAATTGTTATTAATTATTAAGCAAGCATTATTTGCAATAACAACGTATTGCTTCTCAGGCTTTTTGTTAATTCCAGTTCACTAACTTGCACTATAATGCTAGGCATAACATATCTTTGTCAAGGAAATTAAAATGCAATTTCATGTTCACTGCCTGAAATTTACAGAGGGAAACACATATTAGTAATAAATAAAATAAATGAAGCATAGAATAATTCCTAGTTAGACTCAAAGAAGCACTTTTTCAATGCTTGGTTACAGACATCTGTTAAGAATTAATCAGTATCTTTTTTAGCAAGACACTGCAGCAGCCTTTGGTTTGTTTTAATAATAATTTAAAGCACTCCATTGAAGTAACTAAATATCTTTCTTTTTATTGTTTGTAGTAATGCATTATAACCTGTGAAGTTTTGAAAAGATTTAAAAAAAAATCTCAGCGTCACAAGTATGTTTTTATTTAGGAAATTATATATTTTTTAAAAAACCTAAGATTCATACTGATATATTAAAAAGATAAAACTCAATGAAAAGCTCATTTATCACAACATGTATCTATCATCAGCTGCCATTTACCACCAAATCACATAGTTTGACTGCAACTTGCATAAAAACTGAATTGTTACTTGATAACTTTTATTGACCTACTCATAGTTTTACTAAAGGATTGTTAGCTGAATTCAACAAGACTACTTCTATTTGAACATGAAACTAGTATTTCAAAAATCAAGCATCAATGCTTAGTTCAAATTACAAATCCAGTGTTTATTTTACTTATCATTGTATACAAACTGCTGCCACGCTTCATGCCTGTCTAAAATAACATGGTCACAACATTTTTAGCAGGTCTTTATGGACCATACAGAAGTTTTAAATAAATATACAGTCCTCAAATTCTTACTCAAAATCAAATTTGTTAATAAAATATTCCTTGTATAATGCTATCAAAGTAATCTTTGCACAATTGCAAAATTTGCAGTTTATTGCTGCTTTATGTTTTTTTTGTGAAACAGCTAACAATTTAAATAGCCACAAAAGTGCATAGCATTTCACAGACTGGAAACTTGACAACATTCATGCCCTGATATGTCTCAAATCCAAGGACCTGGTACTGCAAATCTTTACTCAGATATATTGTTCCACTCATTTCAGGTTATCTACACCACAGACCTATCTCTACACACTTATCTCCATCCAAATGCCTGTAAAGTTAACAGGGGTTCTCATTGCAAAGCTATGTTCTCCTACTTAATGTAACCAATCCACTTGAAAAAGACCTTTGAGACTCTCTCTCACTTTTGCATCTGATAGGAAAATATTAAGTTCAATTCAGTTCAGTGGAAGAATTTCTTCCACAAAATGAAAGTTCAGGAACAAATACTAGTAAATATAAAATAATACCTCTGAGCTCCCACTGACACAAAAATCAGCCAAGGATTGGCATCTTCTCAGTAAACTTTTTGTCTATAGATAAAATAAAAAGCAAAATAAGTCTGAATTAGTCTGAGCCTAGTATGAACAGAGCTTTCAGATACATTCTGCTTTTAAAAGCAGAGACTGCAAAACCTAGTGCTAATGCCCAAAGAAATCTGCATTTTCACCAAAAAAACCAACCTCACTTTTGCAGAGTGAAGGACTGCATTTTGTCTGGATATCTGGATGTCTTAAACCCATTCCATTGCCAGATGTCCAAAAACCCAAGACACGTTCAACATACTCATACAGATTTATGCTAAAGAGGAAGCACAGTGACACCTGCATATGTACCATACATGCTGCAATCTCAGAACACACTGTGAATATGCCATACTGTTGATCACCTAGTGAATTTACTGCAGGTATCAGATGTCTTTCTAATGATCATGTTTTAAAACTGTCGCAGTCACTGAGCATTCAATGGCATTAGTCACACAAACGTTTGTATCTTGGGAATCCCAGACAAAAAAATGGTCACATAACATCACCACAACCAAAATTTCCAATGAGAATATTACTTCTTCCTGAGAACCCATATGTGCTTCATCTGTTTTTAATTGGTTTTGTTAACAGACCTACTTGTACCATAATAACAGTTTGCTTTTTCAGTAAGACATCCCCAGGAGGTCCACAATTAAACATGGAATAAAATACAGTATTTTAGTAAGTGCAAACTTTATGACTTCCAGTTATTGTATTTAAGGGCCCAGTCAACCTATAGGCAAAGGACTACCAGCACTTTTCCTCTCGGCTGGACAATTCCAAATCAGTTTGTAATTATATATATAGCCACAATCTCTCTGTGCCTGAAGTCAAACATGATACAAAATTTCAAATAGTTTTTAGCCAAACACTATTTTAAGCTGCTGCTACCAGAGGATGTAGGAAATGTGCAAAGCTGATCACAGAACCCCTCCTTTTTGACATACTAAAGATTGCCCTCATTATTTCTAGCCAGCTCCTGCAAGAAACATTCAAACCAGCAAGTTTCTTTATCATAACCAGATTTAACTTTTTGTTCCACATCCATGTCATCTACAAGTCACACACTCCTGAATGACATTCTCAGATAGCCACAGTCACTATAAAAAAAGCTTCTTTCAAGGACAAAAGCAAGCGTGTCTTTCCCAGCATGTTTCACCTTCAAATAGGAAACACATTATCAAGCAGATCTTATCTGCATTAATAGTCCAAACTTGCAGACGGAGCCCTAAATTTTAATATAAAACAGTGCCTCCAAGCACTAAATTATACCTGTGAGCTCAGCTGCAGTAATAATATGCTAGCCTTAGTTTGCCCTTTTCTGGCTGCAAATACATCCACTCATGCATTAATTTTCTTCAGTTCCAGCTGAGGTCTCAGCAACATCACCCAGCTAGTTCCAAGGTTTCAGCTGTGTTTTAGCTATGAGAACATTCAGTTGAACCTCAAATTCTCTGGTAAGATTTCCAGCTTACTTCCCATGGGATTTGGGTAAGCTTTTACCCACTTCCACCTCTCAGATCTATTCACTTGAAATAGCTAACCCTATGTAAACACATATAACTGAACACCATCATTAGGTACTTCAGGTTCTCTGTGGAGCCAGCTCTTGCTTCCTACATTGCCTCCATAAACTAGACCAAAAGTGTTTTAGATAGTCAAGGTTCTGTATCTGGAAAGACAGATTCTATATCTGAAGCTTAGAGCCACACTTCAACGTTTCACTTGCAAATCACCTGCATATAATTGTTTGCCTATCCTTTAAAATTACATTCTGAGAAATTCTGGATAAAAATATTCACACACTAGAAACATCTCTTTTCCTCTGTTCTGCTTCAACGCACAGGTGTTTTAGATGTCTAGGCATAGTGAAGCATCCAGTAAGCTGCTCCATTAAGACATGCCATATTAATCAAAGCCTATTTTATTTATATTTACAGTGCTATAATAATGCAAAATAAGAAGCACCTTTAAAATATGCAGTGTCTCTTTCCAAGCAGTCTCTGGTTTCAAACAGTGAGATTTAGCATTTTCCAATAAAAAGAACAACAAATAACTAACATAAAATTGTTTCTAGAAGTCAACCACATAGAAATATTTTGTCTTATAACTAGGCTTCAGACCATGAATTCTTTTGCTAATCTTAATTTTTAGTGTTACATTTTTTTAAAAAATGTACCATAATACACACCAGTCCATAATCATAGAGATCATGATCATCTTGTTCAGCTTCTAACTCTTCATGATCACTGAAAAAGTCTTCAAATACTTCTTCAATAACATTGCTCTGAAATACTAATGTTTTCATATTTGAATATGTGCAATACCATTATTTTGGTCATATAGAATACATACTAACAGAAAAATAAGTAAAGCCTATAAGGTATTTGAGCTAAAGATTTATAATGATCAAGACCGATACCACAGAAGTCAATTTTCCTAGGCTTCTGATGGAACATGTTTTTTAATATGACTAAGAATTACAGGGTACAAACTGAGGAAACTGATTATTGCTATCTGATTCTCTAAAGTTTTTACCTTTAACTTTGGTAATTTATGTCAGGTCACAGTAGTCCATGTAGTAAGAAGTCCACAGCTCTCAATTTGATCATAGTAAGGCTAGGAGATGGGAATTATGTCAGATTTATTCCTGCTATTAATTAATCCATGCATAACTGTGCTTTATCTCTTGCACAGGAGTGTGAACTGGTCATGAAATGCTAGTTTCTCTGTAACCTTTGCTGTATGAAGGTGCAGAGTGCTACAAATATGGGCATACAATAGACATGCCCTTTTACATGAACGGCTTATCTCTCACAATAATCACAGTGGAGATTTTATATACAAAACACTTCAAAAACAAAACCATTGACATTTTCTAAAATGGACTTTGTTAAATGTAAGAAATACTTTATTACATTTTAATAGAAATCAATGCCAGCATAGCATATCAGAAGAAAAACTATGCAAAAGTAGCTTTCAACATAAATGTAAAGACATTAAGCAAGATAATATAATAACAGATGGTAATTAAGAATAACTACTACCAGAAACTTTATTATTGTAGAAAATTAAGCAATACTATTCAATATATATTATTACAAATTGTACAATGACATACGTACTGTGCTTACAATATACAGAAGTGTTAATAAGGTAGCAATAGAAAATACACCTATTACAGTTAACAAATATAATGTCAGAAGATGTATATTTCTGCCAAAGATGGGAACACTGAAAATACATTTAAAATATTTACCTCATATGTAGGAAATAAAATTTCCTTTAAGGAACAAATTGGAGCAGAGAATTTTGGTGGAGCTGGAGCCCAAAACATTTTAAAGCCTCTGGATAGATGGAAACCTTCAAAATCAATACAATTCAGTTATCAATTAACATCAACCCAGTTGATAAATGTCTGTACTGAATCTGAACTATTAGGTGATAAAGTGCTGCTTTCTGCTAAACATGATTTTGTCAAAAACAATCCCATAAAATACAGTGAAATCCTGAGAGGTATAGGGCTCCACAGCCTGAATGAACTACCTGGTTTGCTCTTTTAGTGTTTTTGTTTGTTATTAATCTGCATATTAGCATACTTTATTATTTCAGAGAAGGAATTAAGAACTGAGACATAAGGTTTCAGAACAACATCCTCAATTGATGAAAAAACTCCATACACATTTTTATATTGCATATTGTCAAATGCTGAAGAATCAGCAGAACTTTATTTCCAAGTTGTTCTGGCTTTTTGTTGCATGACATGTTAAAAAAAAAAACCACAACACTTTTCCCCCCGGGATTTTGTGTCTTTGTTTGTAGGACTGTGCATATACAGCACACATTTATTAAAATTACTTCTTACCTTCCCTCCTAACAGTTGCAGTTGTGGCTTTTTAAGACAATGTTCAGCTACTTTTTGGCATTCAGTTGGATGTTTTGATGTATGAGGGGGAAGGTGAATCCCATCTGTCCAATTATTCCACAACTGCTGTGAAATTGGAGCTCCTTCATAACAAATTCTTTAGCAATAGAAGAGATTAATAAATTACTCTGATTATGTGTCAGGTATTAATAGCACAGAAATAGCTTGGTTGTTACAAACAAACAATCAAGAAAGTTACATAAAATTTAAATCAAATCAGAGATAAATGATGAATACTTTTTTTGGTTTTCTAAACTAAAGACTGAAATGACTTAATATACAATGGAAATCTGGTGCCAGATTCATAATTTTTATAGTCACATCCCAAATAATTTTAAGATTAATTTCATGATCACATCTATGGCATATGTTATAGAAGTCACAAGAAAAATATAACACTAAGCTCTAAATTACTGTGAAATGCATTACATGTGTAACTTCATACATAGCAAATACACCATTCAGGTGCTGGGCTTACAGTTAGATATACTTAAATGCCAAGGAGAACCGATTTCAGCAAGAATATCTGGCTGGTTTTGAACAGCATCTTATGTGATTACTTGGGAATTGGATTCAGGCTATTTTTTGTTTGCCTTTTTTAAAATAAATCAACCTATCAAACATTGCACAAAAAGTGTTTCACTTTAGAAAGTTGTAGTTTAAAGTAATTATACACCCCAATTTCCTATCTGTCTACAGTTTCAGTTTCCAAAAACAGTGAACACTTTACACAACACAGTAACTCATAAGTATATTTATATATGCATATATGTGTATGTGTGTGTATATATATATATATATTTAAAAATAATCTTGCAATAACTGATCTACCTCTATTTCTATTTGTTCCTGGCACCTTTAAAGGGAAATTCAGATTTGAAGGATCTATTACTACTACTGAACTGGTAAAACTATTTTAGAGATTAGTAGCAACGACTATTAACATTTATCAATTACATAGATATTTTACAGGATTTATAAAATTATAATGAATATTTTTTTTATTTAACAGAGTAGAAATTACATATTTATTTTTGCTATTCTTCCTGTAGCTTGTTTTATAGTGCAATACTTATGTAAGTTTTCACTTATATAGTCCTTACTGTACTAGCAATTACAAGCACAGAATGCAATGAATGGTGAAATATATAACATGCATACAAAAGAACAAGGAAAGCCATTCAATTTCATGTATTCAAGTATCCATATATGTATGTAAATTAAAATGTGCATTACATGGAACACTTGCTTTTTTGCAACACGTTGGTATATTGGCATACACCAACACTGACATCTACTGGTGTTAGACTTGGGGTAGCTTTTCTGTATAAGATATTAATGAAGTTTCTTTGTGCATTCCTGGAATTAAAGTGTGAAACTTCTGTTACTTGCAATTTCACTGTCAAAAGTATATTGCCATAGTGGACTTGATTGCCATTCATGCTAATTGCAATGTATTTCCATTTTAAGACCTATTTAAATTACCAGAATACTGTGTAAAGTGGGGAGCCTCAACATAACTGGGAACCAGCCATTTGATTTAGCAAACAAAATGCCTTCTCAAGTACATTTGGACGTTAAAAAGGAATTCATAAAATGTAGCACTAGCCCAGAAGTTGTAGTTCTTAAACACAGAGAAAGATTATAGATCTGGGAGTAGTTCTTGAACACTTTCTGGAATGTTGCTTTCTTCTGGTGGAAGCTTTGACAAAAGACCTATTTTGTCAAGAGAAGAAAAACAAGAACTAACGACTTTTGGCAAGTGTTTGGCCTTCTAAGTTTTTCTTTACATCTAAGTATCTAGTGGTGTGTTGAGCTTGCGTGGCAGGGTTTTGGTAGTGGGAGGCTTCAAGGTTGGCCTCTGAGAGAAGTTGCTAGAAGCTTCCCCTATGTCCAATACAGCCTGTGCCAGCCAGCTCCAAGACAAACCCACTGCTGGCCAAGCCCATCAGCAACAGCAGCAGCACCTCTGTGATAACACATTTAAGAAGGTGGGGGAAAAACCTGCACAATCACAGCCAAATTGAGGAGTGAGACTGCGAAAGTAACTACTCTGCAGACACCAAGGTCCATGGAGAAGGAGGGGGGAAAGGTGCTCCAGGTGCAGGAGCAAAGATGCCCCTGCAGGCCATGGTGAAGACCATGGTGAGGCAGACTGTGCCCCTGCAGCCCAATGAATTCCCACACTGGAGCAGATGCCCACCTGCAGCCTGTGGAGGACCCCACAGCAGAGCAGGTGGATACACCCAAAGGAGGCTGTGGCTCTGTGGGAAGCCTGCATTGGAGCAGGCTCCTGGCCAGACCTGTGCCCCCATGGAGAAAGGAGCCCAGGCTGGAACAGGTTTGATGGCAGGACTCATGACCCTGTGCGGGGGACCCAGGCTGGAGCAGTCCGTTCCTGAAGGACTGTACCCTGTGGGAGGGACCCATGCTGGAGCAGTTTGTGAAGAACTGCAGCCTGTGGGAAGAATTCACATCAGAGAAGTTTGTGGATGACTGTCTCCCATGGCAGGGACCCCACACTGGAGCAGGGAAAGAATGTGAGGAGCCCTCCCACTGAGGAGGAAGAATTAGCAGATGTAAGGTATGATGAAATGACCGGGACCCCCATTCCCCTCACCGCCTGGTCAGGAGGAGTTAAAGAACTCAGGAATGAGGTTAAGCCCAGAAGAAGGGAGGGGTGGGGGTAAGGTGCTTTTAAAATTTTATTTCTTATTATCCTACTCTGATTTGATTGGTAATAAATTTTTTTTCCCCCCAAGTCAAGTCTGGTTTCCCCATGACAGTAATTAGTGAATGACCTCTACTTACCTTTATCTCAACCCTCAGGCCATTCGTTACATTTTCTCTCCCTTGTCCAGCTGAGGAGGGGAGTGACAGAGCAGCGTTGGTGGGCACCTGGCATCCAGCCAGGGTCAACCCACCATGGGTGGTTCTGGCTCTTCAAGATGGATGTCTGCATAAAAGAAATGTCAAACAAAATTGCACAAGATACAAAAAAAAGTATAAAACAATCAAAATATTCCTTAGCATTTGGCTGTTAAAAGTGTTTGACATGAACAACATAAAAAGAGCTATCTTTCTTTTAGGGCACTTTCGTCATAAATAGTTTTCAATTCCAGGAGTTTTATATTAAGTAATTAACTGTGTATTAATGCAAAACAACATTCAGACTTCTCATTTCTGGAAGAGAGAATCAACATGGAGCAAGCTCCAAATAATAATAATACTGATCTAATAATATTCTGCTTCTATCTGCTGGTAAAAAACCTGTAAAATCAGAACATCTCAGGGAGATGCAGGCATTCCTGCAGGAAGGAATCTTAACAAACATAACATGAAGCTAAAAATTCCATTAAAATTTTTGTAAGGTATCTGCCAGGAACAGGTTTGACTATTTATATGTAATCTTCATTAAAATACATTTAGCTTAATACTTGTCCTCATGGATAGAAAACTCACTTTTTTAACACTTAGACAACTGATGCCTGCAGAGTATGCCAAGATCGAACAGGAGGGCAAAAGCAAGGCAACTTTGCTACTTGATGAAATAAACAGTCAATCCCAGGAGAGAATTGCAGCTGACCTCGGGAAGTTTACATCTTGATAAACTGATACACCCTGCTCCATAAGACATAAGTGAAAACATAAATGAAAAGTTAGATATATTTTTAAGCCTGTGGATATTTTTCATAGAGAAGACAAGATTTTAAATCAAGAAAATTATTGCTTTCTTGATGTGATCTACCATAAAATCCTTCCACTGCAGGCTTCTTTGGACTTTGTTACAGTCAAACAAGATTCTTTCACAGAAGAACTCAGAACTAGTAAAAAAAAAAAAAAAATCTGTCACTATTTAAGCAGTTGACAAAGTCTTTGAATTTTACCATCCACTACGCAGAAATCATGCTTACCCCCACATAGATCATTTGCATTTGTGAGATTATCTAAGTGCGGGGAATTGGTCAGTAATGAAATGTGAACAGCTTAAATGGGCCTAAATTAGTGTCAGGTAAATTATACCTTTGCCCTTTCAAGGCTCGCATAAGGCAATCGGTTTTAAAAACAGATGATGATGATAGATGGTGCCACTAGATGGCAGTGCTCCAAAGAATTTCGTTTCCTCGATTTTGAGGATTAAACAAATTCAGCAAGGAATTTTGGTATGGGCTTCTCTTTAAACTTTAATTCTCTTTTATCTCTGGGGAATGTAGCTCTTAATGTAAAAGTTTCTTCCAAAAAATTTCTACTGATTCATAAAGCTCAGGCTCACCCTCAATTTCCTCAGCCTGTTGGCTACTTCTTGAAAACCAAACCATTCTCCTCTTCAAATCCCACCCTCCCATACCTTCTAAAATTCATCTCTCCTAGTTCCGCTCCCTCAATTTCCCAGGTATTTCAAGAGATTCTGTCCTCTGCTCTCTTCTTTTCTTTCTCTGCTCTGTTTCTAGTAATGTTCTAGTCAAAGACCACATACAGGTTCCCTCTCCATGGCAATGAATCACAGCACAATTCATCACTCCGTTCTGCACCAACAAAAATATCAGATGACCTTCCTCTTAGGGATGTCAAGCTGTCAGTGCTAGCTCAGCAAGGCTGAAAGATAAGGATCTTATGAGCCTTTCCCTTTTCAACCTTCATGGCCTCCCCACTACTTACTTTCTTCATCACTATGGCTAGCATCCCATCATTCACAATATTCTAAAATTAAATTATTTTTCTAATCTCTCTACAACACTAAAGTCTGGTATCTAGTTTTCTATCTTACTTGCTGCAGCATCCATTTCTTTAGCTTAGCCAAGCATCACCTTGCTCTGTTCACATTCATTTGAAGCGCTACTGCAAAGATCATAGTTACTTGCTTTGAACATTATCCCATTCTTCGAAGTAACAGAAAAAGAGAAGCTCATTCAAATACAAGATGCTCCTCTGCTTTCAAAGCCTTCACAGCCTTTCCTTCTTTTGTCATCTCTAAATCAGTAAAGCACTAACTTCTATTTTTGTGACTTCTGACTCTGTTATTGACTTCTAAGTTTGGGTTTTTTGGAATGTCTTTTTACTCACCTTCATGCTACCTCGCACACCTGAAAAAAGCTCACTACAGCCATCAATTTATTCTCTCAGAATTTCCTTAAATCCTCTTCCACGATGACCTACAAAACAATTAACAGCTGGGTTACTGGTATGCTGAAACCCCTGCTTACAATGATGATCAGTGACCTTATTCTCATTGAGTCCTCATATGCTCTGTAGGCATCTGTTCAACAGACAGAAAATGCTGCTGAATCAAAAAGCAAGCACTCCAGTAAGGGCCATGAATGATATTCATATGTAAACCAAACTCCTGGCAACAGCAGAAGCTCACAAAAAAAAACAAAAAAAAACATCAGGAACTGATCCTGTACCCTGAAATAATGTCATCCTTGATGGTCAGGGTAATCTTGACTACATCAAAAGAAATCAATTACTAAAAACTTTCATAAAGTAATTTATGGACTCATATTTTAAGGTCAGAGAGAAGCCTCATTACCCAACCTGACCTTCTAAATACTACAGATAATAAAATTTCATCAGTTTTCCTGCATCAAGCTCACAATTTGCTGGGTGAAACTCAGGATATACCTCAGAAAGGAATCCAGTTATGATTTAAAGTCATTAAGTAGTGCATAATTTCAGAAGCTGCTACTTTCATTCATATAGCTACTCTCAATTTGTCTAGACTGAAACATCAACTGCTTGGTCTGTTATGTTTTTGTTTGGCAAATTCTCTTGCATGAGAAACTACACTCTGCAGGTATAACATTCAAACCAACTCTATATCTCTTGTGTAAAACCAACATCATAATATTTTAAAAAGACTTAATACACAACTGGTATTCAAGAAAAAGAGAGACTGCATACAGGAATCAACGCTTTTGCTTGCTCCCCTAGAATGGTATTTGGAACACTCTGTTAAGAGCATTAAGTGCACAACATTTCTACAAACTTTCACATGGAACAAGAATCACAAATTTAGCGGAGAGAAAATCTGCTGCCCTCTCTGGAATGTAGATTTTTTAGGGGCTGCAGGCAGAAACCCTTAATTTCAAATCCAGAACATGGAGCCCTCTTCTAAGTGTGGATACTTTCATCCTTTCAAGGAACGGCAAGTCGGGGGGGGGGGGCTTGTTGGGTTTTTATTTTTTTAAGACAGGAAAAAAAGCAGAGTGGTGATTTCACCTCTTTATGATAATTCATTATTGAAGTACAGAGCCAGGAAATGAGAATTTGTTCCTTATCTGAGGATTCAGACTTCACTTACCATTAGATTATTTGACCATTCTGGGTACAGGAAGTTGTGCTGTTGAGCAGAAAAGAATGCAAAAGTCATCCAGCCAAGAGAGAGAACAAGCGGCAACATGACTATCTCAGTTGTTAGAGCACTAACCTGGAACAGAAAAGCTCCATATAATATTTATAATCCCAAAACTTTTTTCTATATTATTGCTAATGTCTCACCTCCTTTATTTTAAGGTAAACATTTAATTTAAAGTTCAGAGAGCATTACACAGACATCTTCTGTTGCTTATCTTTCAAGACTGTAAAGCTCCTCTCAGAGTTCCTGCTTTTCAGGATACAATCTCCCCTTCTACAAAGGATGACCCTAATTCCCTATTCTTATCCTTATGACCTTGCATTTGGCTGCACTAAAACGCATGTTTTTCAAGTGAGCCCAAGTTAACAAGCTACACAAATTGCCCTGTAAAACTGACCTAGCCTTATCCTTATTTACCACTCCACTATTCTTTAGATCACTACAGACTTTATGAGCAATAATTTTATATTTCTGGAGCTGGTGATACAGAGAAACTATAAGTAGCAAACTACCAGTTCTGAAAAAGCATCGGGAAAACCTTGAGAGTATTACGGCTCCAATCCTGAACTTTTTGATGTTACTATATAAACTAGAAAAGAACAATAAAGCAAAAATTTAACCAAAGTAATAAGCAATGAAAAAAGAATATGCTTCATATTCATTCATATGCAAAACACACCCAAAGAAAACAAATGAAAAAACCCAAAGATTTAGGAATTCACTATCAAATATAAAAATTTATAATATAATAACATGATAAAACTGAGTAGGCTTATTCCAAAATCCATTTACATTTCCTCACTACATCTTATAAAACACATTTTTTGACATCTCTTTTTACTTGCTGCATCAACCTCAGAAAAATTAACTATTATGCATCTTGTTCTACTTCAGCTCCTCATCCATTAAAGATGCAGAATCCTGCAGTTATCACATGACTTCCTCTTACATATGCAATGAATACTTTTGACTATAATTTTATCTAGGTCCCAGTTCTGCATGTGCTTAACTTTGTGCATGTGTTGAGCTCAACAGAACAACAGTCACTTAAAGTTATGCTTGTTCCTAAGTGCTTGTAGAATCAGGACTGAGGTACAGTGAGTGTGCTCTTTAAATATTTTACTATTGCAGGATCCTGCATTCACAGAAAGCCTACTCTTATTTGCTTAGTATTTCTTGTTTGGGACCTCTCATGCAAGTAGAATGAAATATAAAAACTCATATATCTAGAACCTAAATTGTGACATATAACTGAAAACGTGTCTATGCAGTTTCTTTTTAAGAACAAGCAATACATTTTATATTCTGAGCAAGAGAGAAGCCCTTTAGTACCCTTGTTCTAATTATCTTAAAACACATCTACCAAATAAGGCAATTTTTTCAGATCTTTTTCTTTGCCACTTCCTTGAAACTACTAAATACTGAAACACCATTAAAGTTATTTCTCAACATATAATCCTTTAACTTCCAAAATTAATTCAAACATAGTAACTCTGAAAATAATTAAGTTCATACCTTTTCCTTTCAGCTTGTTCTTTCAAATAAACGTATTTGGAACACATTGGTTCTTCCTCCTTATTGCCCATGTCCTCTGTTGTAAAAAAGACATTGTGACCTCTTTTGTCTAAACTATGATAAACTCTAGAAACCAGTAGTAAATAAGAAGGCAATATAAACCTAGGAAAAGCAGTACATAGATGATGAATGCCTGGATAATATTTACCTCTAGAAAGGAAAACAGGGAAATGAGAATCTTAATATCCATTCTTTATATACTAAAGTACATAGTTTATCAAATACTACATCATGACATACATCAGACTATAGGATAAAAACTGTTAACAGAAATACCTGGCACAAAGTGCCTGGTAGTTTCTACTAAAAGTAGAGAACATTATTTGAAAAAGAATAATGGGTAAAAGCTAAAATGTTGGTAATAATTTTAAAGTAAAAAAGAAGTGCAGTAGTCACAATTTTACTTTCCCAACTTAAGTAGAGCTTTCTTTCACTTGCCAAAAACATAAGACAAGTAATTGAGATTTACAGCATAATTTGGGTATGTGGATAAATGTTGTTAAAATGTTACATATACGTTCATCTGCAAATCCTCTCCCATGACAGAGTACCCTGTAAATACCCTTAAAACTCTGAATTAGTTTTATGATATGCTATCATTTGAACTTCTTCCTAGCTTTTGAATTCAGGTGTCGAGTTTAGAGGAAACACCAAGTCTTTGACTATCTTTGTAAAGTTAATAACTAAAAAATTCTACCATTTACCCCTCCAATCTAGAGTTGTACTGAAGGTGATGAAAGTCTATTGACTTCCACAGGCCGTGGGTCAAATTCTGAAAACAGTCTCCAGCTACTGTATGAACTCTACAAAGTTAATAAATGTCTAACATGCAGAAAGTTACAATGTGAAGAGCAGTACATGGAAAATGTCTGAGATGTAAAAATCTCAGAAACGGTTCCCCAAATATAAGCTATTTCAATTAAAGTTCATAAGTGCCTTCATATTTTAAGAGAAAATCTCAAATGAAAATGGTTAAAATTCCACTTTGAAATTACACTGGCTTAACTATTTTTTTGAGGTTCTCCTGAAACAAAGACAATTTCAATGATTTGTTTTTTTCTTTTACTGAGAATACACCTTATGTTATAAACAGATATTATAAAGAGGAAATCAGCAAGAATTACAAAATAAAATAAGGAAAAAACACAAGTTTAATCTATTATGCAATACATATTAAAGTTACAAAAATCATATTTCATATTTTCTTATGTTTTCTGAAAAATTAGAGCAAAAAAGTTAAAGAAAAAAATCACATATGTAAAGAAAAATCAAACAAGAAAATCAGTATAACAACAGAAATTTGACTCACAATCAAGAAATTATCCCATCAAGTATATACCAGTTATACCTCAGTTACATTTGAGTCCCTAAGTTTACAGGCACATGACAACGCAACAGGAAGGAGTGTCATTAAGTCTTTTTATTTTAATTAAAAGTCCTTAAAATATTTTTTCCAAGCCATACAACTGTAATATATAGAAAAAAGGCTAGTTACTTTATGCTTCAACAAGACAGTTTCAGCAGATCTTAAAATCAAAGTCTGAAACCAGTGGCATTTTTGCCTGAATGAAAACAGAGTCAAGGTTATGAAATAAGATGTGGAAGTTAAACATAAAAATGAAGTACCTAGTTTGAAAAGCAACACAATCACACAATGCAAGAGACTGATTAGGATTTAAGGCATGCTTAGAGCACTCCATTTAAAGCAAAGGCTAATACTTTTTTTTTTTTTTTTAACTAATTGAATATAATTACAGCATAAATGGAAATAGGTAACTTTTGGAGTGCAAAATCAGTGGCCAGTGCTTTTATAAATAAATCACATTAAAATTAGAAAGAACTATTTCACACTGCTTTTTTAACTCAATAGAGAGTATATAATCTTCATAAATGTTTATAGTAATTTACCTCAGGATGCTCTAACAGTTTACTTTCTCTGAAATGCAATTACCACACACACACACACACACAAAAAAAAAAAGTGGCAAACAGAAACAATGACAGGCAAAATAATTTCAACATTTTCTAGGAACTTTCTCTAAGTTTTTTTGTCATTTAATTTAAACAAATAAAAACAATTTGAATGTTCTTTTAATTCCATTATCATTACTGTTCTTCTATAGAAGTTTATTAATTCATTGAATGAACTAACTGAATGTTTTATCAATGTAAACTGAAATATTTGGAGCATGCTGCAGGTAAAGGTGAATGTTTTTAGAGCACACACTCTCCTAAAACAGACTATTTATCATTCTTTGAAAAAAGGGGACATGAAAAAACAATACTATGTGTGTGGCCTACATTACCTTCACTTAATGCACTAAATAAGGGTTTTTTAGAAAATCGTGCAGTTTCTGCACCATTGATAATCTGACAGTAAGTATTTATTGAAGGTAAAACACTCATTGTCTGTTGACACTATTTGTTTTAATATATAATCTTGCTAACCAAATGATCTTTAAGCAATGCAGATAAGCAATGGCATGCAAAGGGTCACTTAAATGCCGATTTGACTGTTTTATAAACTTAAGCATTCTTTTCCCATGACTATTCTCAGCTACTTAATTGAAAGTATTATCCATTTACAAACTTAAGGCCTGCCATAAAAAGACTCTCTTCTGTATCCAATAGACCTTTCAGGACCCTAAGAACAACAAAAGCTAATAATTAAAGCTACCTCTTTTTTTCCGTTTTTTTTTTTCTCCATAGAGAATTGAAGAAGTAACCTATGGTACATCTAAACAAAGCTATCTATAAAGCTCTTATTAGCAGTGAAGACCATAAAACTGAATAGTCTCACTTGACATGGGTTGGACAGGATCAGTTAAATTAGGACACGGTCTGTACTACTTTTGTAATCTCCACTCCTACTACAGAATGACAGATACAACCTATGACAAGAGCAAGGTAATAAGCAGTTGTCCTTAAATTACAGCTCTCCATGTAAAATCTCCTGAATTTCAGACAAGCACTGACTGTAATACAAATTCAAGTTAATGAATTTTTAATACACCTTCTCTATTTAAAGATGATGACTTACAGCTGGCATTGCTTATATTAAATTTGTGGTATTTTCCATTGTTTGTTTTTAATTATTTTGATTAGATTATGCTTGGAATTGTACGGACAAATTCAACCCCCACATAAGCAACTTCGGTTTCTGCCGCAGTCAAAAGAAGTTTCATCTGCATGCAGCAGGACTGAATAGGCCCTCTGGATGTTAAAAACCATAAATCAGAACTATTTCAAGGAGATAAATAGCAGATTAAAACTAGAAATACCAAACTAAATTTGATAATTTAGATCAGAAATTGTTACTGTTCAGATCCAAATTTTGGGGGAGTGGCATTTCTTCTCCAAACTTATCTGTTTGCACTAATGATTTAATATAGTTTCAGTATTTTTCTTATAATAATGAAACAAAGATTAAAAAATTACTTTACATTTGAAGCCTGAGGAGACAAAGATTGTTGCAAGTCATGTTCCCCTTGCAGCTCTTTCTGAACTTCATCTGGTTTAGTTTTTGAAATTGGTTTTCCTTCCACCTGTAGCACATCCAAGGACGGAGCCTAAAATGTTAATGAACAAAAGATAAGCACAGTGTTACAAACCAGTAAGTTATGTGGGTATTTTCACACCTACTGTGGAGTAGAACAAGGAGCAATGGCACACAAGCAACTCTGACCATCAGAAAACACAATT
The DNA here is from genome assembly GCA_035590215.1 of Microhierax caerulescens. Lineage (NCBI taxonomy): Eukaryota > Metazoa > Chordata > Aves > Falconiformes > Falconidae > Microhierax > Microhierax caerulescens. The sequence goes on along the minus strand of JAVJGJ010000060.1, from coordinate 63,173,463 downwards.
CAACTAGAGTAGTTTAGAACTGCTGCCACTATACAGATCGCAGCAGCACTCACAACTGTTCAGAACATAGAATAAGCAAGAAAAGTGTGATAGAATTTCCAATGTGCCCTACTTAAACTGCATTTCTGAGTAGTGTATAAAATGAGTGTATTTCAATATATTACAAAGAGAATAACCAAAACAGCATCAAAATCATAGTATTACTATTCAGAACTACTAAACTTAGAAGAGCATGAACACATCTAAAATTTGTATTATATTTTTAAGCAAATTCAAACAGATATACACAATTTAAAGCATAACAGTTTTAGAAAAATTTCTTCAAGCTTATTAAATACAGGAACTTTAGCAGGAACACAGGTGTGAGGAATTCCTACTGTTTCCACCCACACCTGCTCATTCCTGTTTATTAGAGCATCAGCTGCTTTGTTGTGCAAAACACTGCAAAATAGATCAGATAACTGACTCATCTTGAAAAACATAGTAGAAAAAAAAAGTGTGGAAGGAAGGCAGAAATTAATGTAGAACTCTGATTCCATTTGTAGGGTCCACACAGAAATTTTGCCAGGGGCAGCTCACTGTAATCCAGGAGCAAAAGGAAAGAGCAAGAAAACGGAACTACTGAAGTCATCATTGCTGCCAAAGTGATTGCATCTGTATCATAAAACTCATCTTCAGAATCTATACCCTTGTGCTGCTTTTTCCATACTGTGATGACATCCAGAGGTCTCATCCAACCTCAACCATTCCACAATTGTTTTTTGCGAACTAGCAGTGTCATCAATAAAAACAACAAAGCAGGTTCAACAAAATCAAGCAGTGTAATTATACCATAACAATGATGGACAGAAACAGAATAACAGTGGGGAAAACTAATTTTAAAGCGCTTTGTCTTGAAAAAAATTTCTTTCTCAATATGACAATTTAAGTCTACTTTTTTGCTTCCTGATACACCACTGTAATTATTTCTGTAAGGCTGGCTAGCTTAGTTTATAGGAACCCAAAGAATACAATTGTTGTGACCAAATGACTTTCTAATTAAGATTTTCCATCACACATCTGGTTAAAAGAATGACAAAAGCGTAGGATTTTACTCCTCTTTGTCCACTCACATGCTTTATTTATCACAGAATATAACTGGTCACAATGTCTATGTCTACTGATAACTTCAGTAGTATTTAAGTCTTAGAAGAAATCACTGCATGAAAAAAATATGGAAGTTTATAGTTCATAAACTTGTATATTAATCATCAAGGAAAAGATACCGAGAAATACAGAAGATACCTAAGTGAGTCACTACCTTCTGAAAAGGCTTATTCAAAATTAAAATGGTTTCATATATTGTAGTTTATTTTTTAAATCAACACCACTCTTTATATCAGCACATAAATGAAAAAATATGAAGGACCAAAGTCAGATATTTGATGTTTACCAGAGAAGCTGGAAGTCAACCAAAACTTTACACACAGAAAATGGGCTACCAAAAGTAAGGAATACAGAAAAGTTTGAAAGTAATATGTCAAGCTGAAAATGTATTGTTAAAGTGAGCCAAACATAAGACTGATTTTTGCCTTTGAATGTCAGGTAGATGTTTCTGTCATGATCTCTTGTCCAATTTAAGGAAAAAAAGTAATCTGAGTGGATGCATTGCCATTACCAGCTTTTGGAACACCCCACATACTCCATTAATTTGAAAAAAATGCCATGTACATGTAAGTGATATCCAAAGTAATAGAAGATATTCAACAAATTTGTCAGTGTCTTAGACACCAATATAGCTAATGAAAATCTCCAAAACTAAAGTTACAGCAGGTACTATTTTAAAATTATAAGTCAGATTTCTCTGATCTCATCTTTTTTGTGAAAGAGATCATGAAGAAGCACTTCAACACACTCCTGGCTAGTGAACTATGGAGACCACACTAAGTAGAGGGGAGTTCCTTTAAGCCTAAAATCAGAGAACATGAGCCACACACTTACTATTAGATCGACATTTTAAACTTAAATAATTTTGTATTTTATTTTGTTTTCTTTGTACAAATATCAGTGAACTAACACACAACTTATAAATCAAAATATTTATGTAATTATTACAGATGTAACACAAAATTACAATAATTAAAGCAAATATCTGCATTTTTTCATCTGACTGCTTTACGTGTAATAAAAGTTGTAAGTTCATCTGCACAATCAGTCAATCAATTGCATGGGCCCTGCAGCCCACTAAGCAAAGCAAAGCAAAATAATTTCAAAACTAATACGTCACAAAAACATGCCAATTAATTATGTTCTATAGAAGTACTGACATACAGTACATTGCCATTACTCTGTATAGAAGTAGTTCTGCGAAGGATGCAATAGAGCATTTAGCTAATACATATGGCTTCTTAAAACCATTTCACTTTCTTTTTCTATAATTTTTTCTCCATTATTTTTCCCATGTGTAGAAGTGAAAGCATGCACTCTCAAATTAAATAATGTATTTAAATTAGTAGTACTTGTGTTAAATAGAACCAAACATATGTTATCTTTTTGGGTGCCAATCTTGCATACAACTTTGTGTTCTAAGATCACTGAATACACACTGATGGGTGGTGCAACCACACCACCAGCACATTACAGAAGTGGCATGCCACCCAAAACAATAGTCTGAAAAACACCATCACAATGCCCCAGTGCTCTTTAAATAACTGGGAAACTGTTCTGTTGGCAAATAGTATATCATTTAGAACTAATAATCTTGCTGTATTCTTTAATATTATAAAAATTACCATCAGTGACATTGTACTGTGTATTGTTTACACATTATTTAGCATATTTAGTTTAGTAATCAACAGATAACTGATTATGCAGAGTATACTCTTAAAACTACCTGCAAATATCATTATTAATTCTATAAAACATTATAGCCAAGTACAGATGGCATATGACATGTCAGTTACTGAAGGATTAGCAACATTTCTGACCTATAGGTAGACAAATATTGTAAGGAAAAATTCAAAACACAATATTTTTTCTATTTTAGCAGAATTTATAAAAAGTAATATACTTTCATTTTCATCCTTTTTCTTCAACAGAAGAATTCTAACCCATCTAATCAAAATAATTTTGCTACCGCAAAAGTTGCTAGGAAACAGACATCCTTAGCTGTAGAAGAATGCCTGCCAACTGGAACTGCTCAGGCCATCATCACCAGGTCACTTAGAGCTGCACTTCACGTCCCCTGTAGCCCCATTGCAGAATGCAAAGCCAGGACTGATGGGGAGTTTCTGTTGTCTCCCTGTGAGTTAATCCCTGAGCTCCCCTGCCCCTTAGCTCTTCAGGGTAAGCCATGTGCATCTTTGGTTCTTGGCTATCCTAAAATTTATAAGGAAAGTTCATTGTTAATGCTCTGGAGTTCTAGGCACATGCCTACCTCTCTCTATCCCTTTCTTCATGCAGCTTGAAGAGACAGTATCAGCACCATAACTACAGTCAGTGGGAGAGGCTGAAGAAGCAGCTGAAGCAAGCCCTTAGACATTCAGAAGGTTTCTCGTTTTCACTACACCTCTGTCTTATGTTGACTAGACCTTGAAACAACATACTCACAAATATTGAGCCATCAACAAGCATCCCACAGGTGTGTGTCTCATCCTTTTTCCATTTTGGTCCCTTTATCTCCTTTCAGCACCTGTACCTGTCTTCACATGTAGTTTATCCAACCTTGTGTTCACTTCATTTATTATAAGCTTAGGCCGAGGTTACCTGGTATCTCTGTACATAACACTGCCTAGTGGAAACATATTCCATTCTCAGTTGTCCTTCTCATTAGACCACTGTAAACATAATAGAGTTATTCTGCTTTACAATAAGCATATATAATAACTTTAAGGCAAAGTAATCATTTACATTGAAGCTGCAGAAGTAATCAAGTTAGAGTTTTAATTAAGTATCTGATAATAGCCTTGAAATACCAGAATGCTAGAAACTGACAACACAGGGCAAAAGGCATTATTTGGTCTTAGCAACAAACGTGTCCTCTGTGGTACTGTCTCTATAAAACTGATACCTGTTCTTTACTAACAGTCTAAGCTTTATAGAGTTGATATAGTAATGACAGTTTTTGTCATGTGTGAAATATCACAAAACCAAAAGGATATTGAGCATTATGCCATTTTCCAGGAAGGCATCCACTTGTTAAATGTAGATTAGGATTCTATTTATACATTGTTTCTTTTGTAATCTTTTTTCCAATCTCATAAAGAAAAGCCTAACCCAACATCTGACCGAGTGAACCTTAATTTGTTTTTTCCTCTAACCTTAAGCTGCAAGACCAGTATGAAGACCTGTTTTATGGAAAAAATCTTCTTTTACAGAGCAGGTCATAAGGAAACAGATTGCAGACCTCTGTATGCTCTAAAGCACCAAAACTTTAAGCATGGGAAAACTAATACTATCTCACAATAGTACTAAACCTGCTTCACCTGCTTATTATATGTTAACAGCTCGTCTTTAGGCTGATATTCATTTTCTGCTGCTTGAGATTCTTTCTGAACTACCAGTGTATTCTGAGGGAAAGGGGCAGGTGGGGGAAGGGGAATAAAAAAAGAAAATTAACGTAAGAGGTGAATGTTCAATATTGTTTTAAAAAAACTTTTGTGCTCCCTAACAGATAATTCAGTACAGTATGTATTATATGCAATTATTCTTTCATCACCGATGCATTTTATGAAGCACCTAGAACATTGTATCAATTTTATCTTAAGCCAAATACTTCCTCAACAGCTAACTAGATTTCCAAAAATAAATATAGTCGACTTACAATGATTAACACTAAATAATAAGATTTATAGAGGTTTCTTATCCAAGATCTGATCTGTTTCTTCTACAAATTGCACTTGTGAGAAGACATTGCAAAATGTAAGAAGAAACATACATCAGAAATTTATATCAAGATCTATGATCCTTTAAAGCAAATAAATCTTAATGCCTCTAAACATTAAGCAATCCCTCAAACATATCTAAGTTTAAATATTTAAATTTTAAAAACAGTCTGAATGAAAGGCATAGAATGATGGGCACTAATATATATGACTACAGATGAATGCCGTACAATTCCATTGCCCTAATTGGCATACTACTTAATAAAAGCAAAAATCTTTCTATCCAGCAGTCAGAGAATCAAACCCCATAAGAAAAGGAATGAACATGAGACACAAAAGGAAAAGAGAGAAAAATAAAGGTATATTTGTGATTTTTGAAGTACCAATTTTTTTTTTCAAGGACTATTTCACTTCCTTCCCAGTTTTATCAGTTTAAAATATGAACTACCTATCTTAACAACTCTGCAAGCAAACAGAAGCACTATTAACTTATTATATTTTAACATTCCTAGATAATGCAGAATGTTACCAGGCTTGCTTGGTGAAAACTTGGCAGGACTTGAGATTCAGTTTTTATTTCCTCATGTTCAATTGGTGCCTGTTGTATAAGCAAGAGAAGAAAACTAATGTCAAACAAGAATGCTTGGGGGGAAAAAATCATTCATTCTACCTTACAAAACAACAGATATGCATAAAGTTTTGGGTCTTCGTTAGACAAATTAGTTTGAAAGCAACAAGTACATTCAGAGGCAAATGATCTTAGCCTCATCCTTTGCAAACATTTACACACATGCTTAATTCTTTACTATAAATAACTTCTCCATGGAACTGCCTATAGTAGAGAAGTTTAAAAGCTGAATGCAATTTTCAGTTAATCATTTTCTCCACAGGAGAAAATTGTAATTGCTCAACTAGCAGAAAAGCTACTACAAATTTTGAGGTTGTTTTTAGTTCCCAGACATACTATTCTTTCTCATCAAAGGAACAGTTCAACAAGTCCCCTTTTGGTTACAGCATATATGAAAAAGCCAGCAATAAAAACCAGCAACAACTCTCAAAACAGATGGCAGTTTTAAAGACAGTGTGCTTTCTAAGCACCTGGTTAGCATACATGTATGTAAGTCATCACACATGTACTTTACCCTCTGTGCCATATTCTGGCTTGAGGAACCAAGTTTTAAAGATAACAGTAACAAACAAGTATTGCACCTAAGCTATATTTCATTCCAGAATACAGTTGACAGTAAAAACAGGTATTGTATCTAAACTACATTACATTCTACAATACAATTCTTTGCTACAGAAATGTTAAATATTTCTGGGGGAAATATTTCAGAGACACAAGTTGATGCAGGAATGTATTAAGACTAACTCAGTTGAATATGTGTTAGAAACAGCCTGTCACATCATGAAAAAAATCCTTTGCTAGCACTGCAAATGTCCATTTGCTCTTTTAATGTAACAGTCTTCCACACAGTAGAATTTTTATTCCATTGTGATGTGCACCTAGCAATCTAAACATACTGATTTTTTGCATTTAACTTTAATACCATATAAGAAGCACATTCTGAGCTGTATTTTTTTTCCTTGCATATTAGAAAATGAAAAGGAAAAAAGGAGGCGTCTCCATGCCAACACAAAGTGATATATGTATATACTACCCCAAAAATATAAACTATAAAGCAATAAAAAGCTATGGCCTTGCAGAACATTGTACACATTGGTGTTCTGCTTTTAACCAAAGACTTAGTAATTTATCTACCTTTGACAGGAAAGACAGCTTAAAAAAAAAAAATTACATTACATATTTTTTCATCACCATGAAACCAAAAATAGAGGAATGTGGTAACAACTCAGACTAAAAGTATTCAGCATTATCTTCTCAAGCCAAACAACCTTCCTCCTCTTTACATGTGCATATTTTCAAACATGGTGATTACCATGGACTATTAATTACTACAATCCATCTCAGCCAACTGTAATTCTTTCCCCATGCAATTTATTATCCAATTCATGGAATCAAAGAGAAATTTTCACAAAGCTTTTCGTTCAACCAGCCTGGATCAACAATGTTCCTAAACTATTGCATAATATGTAAATTACAATTTTACGTATTAATTTTCCTGTTCTGTCAAAACCAACAGAATTACATGAGCAAATATTATCTTAATTTCATTTTAGACACCTGTACATGTTATGCAATTGCTTTCCTTTGTTGGGTGCAGTGTTTCCTCTTTTGTCTGCTCCCCATGGGTAAATTGCAGGCACAATGCTATTGTGTTATTTTAATAAAACATTGTGTATTGTCTATATATGTATTGCATGTTTGCATTAACAAAAACAAGGCCAAAGAGGTGTGACCTGACTTTGGGAAATCAAAGTGCTGAGGACCATAGCAACTCCTAATTCCTGTGGGAATTTGTTCTTGAGTGTTCTGCCCATTCTTGAGGAAGCTGTTCCCTGCACTGATATATTAACCTTGTGATGGAAACTTCTACCACACCTTTAAAAAACAGCTTTATTAGCCATAGCCTTCCTCCTGCAGGTGTAGAAAACTATTTAGGTACCCAAGCACCTTGATAAATCATTAGAAACCACTTTAACATATTCAGTCATTTTGGTATGTCTGTAGTATCTTTTGTAGCTGAAAAGACTCATTCTGAGTCCTGACATACAGAAAATTAAGATTTGTTGTTTCATTGGGGTTTTTTTTAACAATTACCTCTAAATTTATCTTACTTAAACATTTTCATGTGCTATTTCTTTCATTCCTCATTTGATAGTTACATGCTATTAAAATAAATTATTTTCCTCTCTGTTTTGACAAGAAAAGTCTCTATCACCAATAAATGACAAAACAAAGTCAAACTAGATGTGTGAACATATAAATATTTAAAAAGAATATTTTTTACATTTAAAAATATGGTGAATTTATAGAAATTATTTACACACAAAAATTACTAATTACCCTGTACCCCCTTTGACAAAGCTTGAAATTCTGGGAGATTACAATCTATCTGATTAAGAACAATTTTTTCTCATAAGAGCAGCTTACTGACCTAATGAGGATTAGCCTCCCATTTTGTTAGACTTCAGGGTAAAAAGGTAGTGTTTGCCCCATAAAGCCTATAGCATTTTTAAGACAAGCATAAATGATGTATGCCTAACAATGATAATGAACTAGGAAGTGATTTCTGATGTAACAAACTGCACAACTGGAATGCTTTTAATTAGTTATTTGCACTGGTAACTCCGAAGAAATAAACAGTTCGGAAGTCCACCCATGCCAGTCATCTACGTAACATCTCTCCCTAGGCAGTTTCTTGCAACGTTATGAAATAAAACACCTTTTTTTCCCCCCTAAAAAAAAAATCTAAAATAATACAACTTAACCGTTCCAGGAAAAAAAAAAAAATCATGTATGCGCAGGTGGTAGCATCCACCCCTGAAGTCCGAGCATCTCCTTTCAGCAAGCGTCAGGAAGTGCCATAGCCTTTGCCATGATTAACCTTATTGAGCATAGTCAATAACGTGTGCTTCCTGAATTAATAATGTTGTAGCAAACCCATAATAAAAAGCATCATGGATCTTGATTTAGCTACATTTTAACAGATGCTAAGACCATGAGAAGAACATTCCATGAGCCACCCATAAGCAGAAAATAAGAAAACCAATAGGAAGACTTTGGGGGTTCACCACTTAAAGAGAACTAAATGAAAGAAACTGAAGTCTCTTGTTCATTTCCCTGACACTTAGAATATACCTTATAGCACCTAAAGGGAAAAAAAAATGAAGTATTTTCCATAAGCCTCTTAAAAAATACTGTTTTATCAGAAAGCAGCATATGATCTGTTGCGTAATTGTCACATCAGCTGAAATACAAAGAACATATAGAGCAAATAATAAGTGAGATACTGTAAAGTTATGAGCAAATACTTACAAGAAATAAATATAAATATATCTATCTGCTTATAGATATAAAGCAAATACAAGTCTACCTTCTTGAATTTTTAATAAGAATTAGTGTCCATGAAACCACTTTTAAGAGAGTATTAATGCATTACAGAGAAAAATCTTCTCAGGGCCTCACTATTGAGGTTAGCTGACAAGAGCTAGAGATGTTTTTTCAAAACTGAAGTATATTTTATGTTGGCTTGCTGCTACTATGGTGCACTATATAGTCCTTGTTTAACAGAAGCATTCTAATTTGATGTTATTTTTGGAGAATAAGAATGTTGTTCACTTAGTTACCACCCTCACAAGTTCATCTAAGGTACCAGAAGAAATCTGCAGAAAACAGTAACTAACTAAAGATGAGCTGCAGGTTCATCACCAAGAAAGCTGAACACCAAGAAAATGCATTTCTAAAATGAATATAAACATCCTTCTATGGATAATAAATCCAATGTGTAATTTAATAACTCAATATACTTCAGGGGTAGCAACAAGACTCAAGGCAACAAAATTGGAAATTATATTATTCTTATAATTAAAAACTCTACTTTTTAACAGAACATGTGGTAGGTATCATTATTCATAGCTGATTTCCCTCAAAGGAAGCAGGGCTAAGTACTAATGTCCCACCAAGCTGGCATTCCATTCCCCCCGATAATGCTCTTCAATGAGAAGGGGAAAACAGTGTTCAGCCCCCCCAGCAATATCATAAGCTATCAATGCTGACCGTTCATTAATGCAAGATCAAGAATAAGACAAAGAAAACAGATTTATTTTTAATAAAAAATTAAAAACACATTTAATTCTAAGATACTGTTTTCATTTTAGTAGTACTGTTCTTTTCCTAGGTATTTCTATTTCATTTAAAAGAATACATTTCTTACTTCATTAAAGAAAGAAAGCCTTGAAGCTCAGTGTAAAGTAAATAAACCATGCATAATAATAATAAAGAATTGCTAGAGTCTTCATCCTATTTATAAGGACAAAAGTTCAAAAGACACCTGCTGCAAATGCTTTTGATTAAAAAAAAAAAATTTTAATCAGCACAGGTCTCATTCATCATCACAAATGTCCATATTTCCATACCTAATAAAAAAAAACATTAAACAACAAACAACTGGACCAGAAAGTCATCAAGTTCAATTTTTCATTTTACTTTGAACCTGGATGATGTAACTTTTAGAAATAAAGAAACATCACAGTACTCCAGAAGTCAGTTTTTCAAAGCTCAGAGACCAACAGCTCCCACTACAAACAGCAGAAAATCAGCTCACTTCAATTTTAGAATATCAGGACTTGCTAGAGGCCAAATCTACCTAGAATATAAGACATGTTTAGAAGAGACTAAGGAAAAAACCCCAACTCAGCACATGTTACAGACCACTATTAATTATTTCTGGTAAATTAAACAAGAAATGGTTTTCCAGGTCCAGGAGCTTCTCTAGCCATCTTCCCATCTGCCTGAGATATTTTTGTAATCAACTGGCAAATTTCAACCAAAGAGAACAGTCCCAAATTATTACATTCCTAAAACACAAATCAAGCAATGAAGAGGGATCACCTCAGTGCTGCCACACTGAGGAAAATCTTCTTTCAATCTCAACTGAGATACACCAGAAAATTACATAGAGTGGGAGATGCTGTGAATGCCTCAACCACACAAACAGCTCTCAGAAAAAAATCAAAGCAGAGGACATAAATCTACTGGAAATGCAGTTGCAGACTATTGCTACTCATGGACTTACACATTTAAATTAACTCAGTTCAGGATTTTTTTTTCCCTATTTTTTTGTATTTCATCAAAATCTCACATTAAGGGAGTGTAAGGTACTACGCTTGCATTCTATGAGAGAGAATTTGCATGAAAAAAGGTAGCTTTTGATAATTGTGGGAAACAATGCTCTTTATCATCTAAAACAGAGGTTCATATGCTTTTTATCAGTCTTCCATAATTCCTTGCAGAGGCAATTGCTGCTGAAAAGTAGTTCACTCTCCATAGGTCTGTTTATTCCATGCTACCCCTAACAAGTGCTAGCATGAATACCAAGTGTGATAGTGATTTTTTGTGACATAAGTTTCAGCCCTCCTGGAACTAGAACAAAAACTATCAGTCTTGCTAAGAGAGGTCAAAGAGCCGTCCGATAGTAAGTTACTAGTCTAGTTAACAAATTGATCAGGTGAAAATGTAGGGAAGTTTTCTATAACATCTATCCGATGCCTAGTATTGCTGATATTTCCTGCTGTAATTAATTGAAGAGACTCTCTTACAGCTGCTTACACAATCGACCTAACTGTGATAATAAAGAATTTGTTTTACCAAGACTTCACAAGCTAAACAATACCTTAAAGAAGCAATGATTCCAATAATATCCCAAATGCACTTCTTTCCTCAGTCAACCTGGAATATGTAATCTTAAAAAAGAGAAAGGAGAGTAAAGAAAAAGATGTATTAAACTATAAGCAGTTTAATGAAAATAACACCCCAAAAGAGCTTGTGTTTTAATAAATTTTGGTATTGGCTCATTTTTTCATTTTTAAGGGACATTAAAATAAACTGGCAGAAGAAACAGTGAAGAATATTCTGTGATACATTAGTGTCTTTATTCATTTGTTTTGTCTGGCTTCTGTGTTGTAACACATTGTAGGAGCTGGAAAAAAATACACAACTCTTATAAAAGTAATATTTACCCAAGAGAAAAATATTGCTCTTGTTCTGGTTCACCTGTTTCCATTTTTATGTTTTAGCTCTGGCCAAGAACACTCTCCGGGAGTTCTTTGATCGTCTGGGCCAAGGGAGATGGAGAAGCAGACTGCAGGGAGGCAATTATTTCATCAATAGACCTTGCAACCACTTTCACAGGCAATGCTGGTGTGGAAGTAGGCTCTTCAGGCTTGCTCTGCTGGAAGTTCTTCTCGTGTATTTTTGAAGTGTCTCGTCTAGTTACATCTCTTGCCTCTTCCAACTGTTCTCGAGCAGACCTCACACTTGGCTGCCTGCTTCCTTTTCTCAGCACTCCTCCTGATTCAACATCTAAATCTTGTTGCTTTGCTTTTGAAATCACTCTGCTTCTCTTCTTACAGCTTTCCCTCATTATTTTTTCCTTTCTTAAAATGCTTTGATTTTTGTCAGAATCTGTAAAGCCAAATACATCACTATCTTTAATCACAGTATTGATTTTTGAGTTTTATTTCTTTTAAAATTCTGGGAATCCATCTGTGGCATATGCACTCTATCCTTTACTAACAGCTTTTGTCTTTTCTAATGAGATAGGGGAGCTAGTAACATGAGAAGTAGACCTGCAGTAACCTGGCTTCTGAGGTGGTGTTGGGTGCTTGACCGTTACAGTTTTTTTAGTGGTACCTGCAAATGACACTATCACTGGCAGCTTTACAGCTGTCTGTTTGTGACTACAAGTGGCCTTTTCTCTGTTATGTTTCAGAGCAACTGCTCTGATTTTTTGCCTTCTTCCACAGATTTATTTCTTTGAGTCATCACCCTGAGATCAGGGGTTTGCTTTTTTTCATGTCTCTTACTTCAGAAGTTATCCTTACTTTCTGTGAACTTCAGAACACTCAATGAATTAATTAGGAATATTTTTATTTATATTCATGACAGGCTTACGTGGACTCTTTGACCTCTGGAGAGGATAATGTTCTTAACTGATGCAATTGATCTGGTGTTAAATCTTCCAATAAGGGCTAAATGCTCACGTTTCTAGGACTAGTAACTATTGCTTATTTGATCTTCAGACTATCCCACTGAGATTCCCAGCATATAGTCTCACGTTCCTTAATCATATTCAGCTCTTCCACATTACTTAGTCCAAAATCCTCCTGTTTTCCAGCAATTTTCTCCTGTGCTATGCAGCCTGTAAACTCAAACAGAAATTATTTTTGTATTTTATATACCAACACAGAACCCAGCCTTGAAAAGACGACTTCATTTTGGTAAGGGCCCCATTCATTTTTAACAAGACTGTTCTGAATGTCTAATTAAGCATCAGCAACAGCTATTAGCATTTTACCTGAGGAAGCAAGTGAACCATTTCTATCTTTGGGAGCGTAAATTGGCAACTGGGACAGAAACTCCCAAGAGACAAAAACCTGAGAAAGGATAAAGCTCAACACTTTCTCGCGGTTACCACAGAAAGATCTCACCTACCAAAACCAGCGACCTCAGGCCCTTCCATGCCGCACTGCTCCCCTCGGGCAGGCAAAGGGCCTCCCCCCCTCCCTCCCCTCAGGGAGGTACCTCAGCCCCCGCTGTGTCCGCAGCCCGGCCGCCGGCAGGAGCGGCGGGGCAGGGGCAGGGCAGGGGCAGGGCAGGGGCAGCGCCCCCGCCACACACCGACTCGGGGGCTGCCGGGGAGGCTCCCGCCCGCAGGGCGCCAGCAGCCCCGGGGACGGCGCCGAGCCGGGCCCGCAGCCCCAGGAAGCGCCGCCGCCGCCGCTCCCTCTGCAGCCCCCGTTCGGCCCCGCCGCCTGCCCCGGCGAGGGCCGGCGCGACCCGAGCGGGGCGGCAGAGCTCAAGCCGGTCCGGCGGTTCATCCCGGACTCGTGGAAGAAGTTCTTCAGAGGGAGACGCCGCAACGGCTCCAGCTGGGACAGCACGGCCTCCGACATCAGATACGTCTCGGACGGGGTCGAGTGCTCGCCGCCGGCCTCCCCGCACCCACTGCCGCCAGAGCGCAGGTCGGTGCCCAGCTCCTTCAGGGACCCTTTTGGAGGATCGGGGGGGAGCTACAGCTCGCGGCAGGAGGCCCAAGCCATGCTGCCCGCGGACCCCTTCGGGTCACTGGAGCGTCGCGCTGGCACCGGCCACACGTACAGCGAGCGGATGCAGGCCTACAACCAGCGGTACGCCTACATGAAGTCCTGGGCCGGCCTGCTCAGGATCCTCGGCGTGGCAGAGCTGCTGCTGGGCGCCGCCGTCTTCGCCTGTGTCACGGCCTACGTGCACAAGGATAACGAGTGGTACAACATGTTCGGGTACTCACAGCCCTACGGCTACGGGGCTAGCAGCATCTACGGAGGCTACTCCTACAGTGGACCCAAAACGCCTTTCATCCTGGTAGTGGCGGGAATGGCATGGATAGTCACGATAGTGCTGCTGGTGCTGGGCATGTCGATGTACTACCGGACTATCCTCCTTGATTCCAACTGGTGGCCTCTAACCGAGTTTGGAATTAATGTGGCCTTGTTCTTTCTGTACATGTCAGCTGCCATAGTGTACGTAAACGATACCAACCGAGGCGGGCTCTGCTATTACCAGTTGTTTAAGACGCCGATAAATGCATCTTTCTGCCGTGTAGAGGGAGGTCAGACAGCAGCAATCATCTTCTTGTTTGCCACAGTGATAATCTATCTAATTAGCGCGGTGATTTCTCTAAAGTTATGGAGGCATGAAGGAGCTAGGAGGCACAGGGAATTAATGGAACAGGAGGTAAGTAATTAGTTATCATTTTGCATCTGCTGGTGATGGGGAGCAGCTGTAAGATCTTTCTATGCCATAGACGGGAGTCTTAGCAAGTGTCATCTCTGCAGCAGGTCCATAGCCTCATAGCCTTTGAGGGTAAACTTTCACCAGTCTTAACAGTGTTTGGGATTGGGATTGGCAAATGAAAGGCATTTTTAAGATGTCTGATCCAAATTCTTGGACTTTTTTTTTTTTTTTTCCAATTCATTTCGGTAAGGAGCTAGCTTGGTTCTCTTTGTGTACTCAGCTTTCCTCCTGCGTCAGCTGATGGAACTACTTCCTGGTGTGTGTTTTCCAAACAAAGGAAGAAACGAACAATGCACTTGTTCAGCTGTTCAGTAGGGTTAGGCTTAAAACCACCTAGCATTTATTTGAAGACTCTGCCTTAAACACATTAAGTGCTAGTGTGAATAAGAACATGAAATACTTATTGTTACTTGGCAAGCAAAACTTCGAGCTGCTTCTTCATGTCTTTTCAGCTTTTCTTACAATAGTTAGCAGAAAATAAGTTGTAACAGAATTGGCAAGATCTTGGTGTCTTAGATTTCAGTCAGTTTCATCTTTTGCACATCAAGTATTTTGCATTTCTACTGGCCCTTGCCCTTATACCCACCTAGTTAATGATGAACTAATAGTAGAGACTTAACCACTCTCAACTAGAGTTCAAAGTAACTTGTGTAAAACCTCCTTCACATGAAAACACCAGAAAAAACTTACATTAATTTTTATGCTATATTTTTTCATTAATTTGTTATGTGAAATTTGCATAAGCCTAACTTAAGGAAGTGTCAGCATTTAAGTGATTTTAGTAGGAGAGAGTGAGTTTAAAGATGCATTTCCTCTGCTCTTTGACTGCAGTCTCATTTGCAGCATTTTCATTAAACACTGGTTTCTATTCCACCATCTTGCATAAAACTGAGACTCCCCTTTTGAAAAGTACATTGCAGCTCATTAAGAAAAGTTTTTTAACCAACTTTCAGTATGTCCTTCAAGAGTGAGGTGAGTGCTGGAATTATACAGAACGTGTTCAATCGCTCTTCCGTGTTGCTATCCATGGGGTTTTATTCCAATTACTTCATATTTCTAAAGGGAATACTTTTATAATATATGGATTAGGCTGTGGAGAGTGCTGTGCAAAACAGGTGCTGGTGGAGCTGTGGATTAGTGTACTGTTGTGTTTTATAGGTAATGAATTAGGCTGCAGGGTGTCAGTATGGGCTGGAAAAAGGAGACTGAGAAAAGGATGGATTATTTCCTGCAGGCAGTTCCTTACTGCTATGATCTGGGAGATCCTGTTTTTCTGGGTTTTGGGTGGTTATTTTAGTTCCACAGTTCTTAAACAGTCTTTAAAATATCAATTGATCTGAAATATTCCTTATACTAACTTTCTTCATACCTAAATATAAATTTAATTCTTTGTACAGTGTGCTTTTGAAAAAGTTTAGGTTTTAAGAGTCAGTGCTTTTGCATACTATTTTTGCTGAAAATAAAACTTACAGTTCTTTCCATTTTTTGACAGATGAAAACACAGTCCTCTTTTCCAGAAAAGAAGGTAGGCAATAGGAATTTATTTTTCTGCTTACTGGTATTTTCAAATGGTTGTCTTTTTCTTGGGACTCTTTTGATTTACCTATTTATTTTACTTATTTGGCTTGGAAGAGATTAGGTTTAATTCTTTAACATAGCACAGGCAACAGTCTTCTATTTAGAAGATTCAGAAGTTTCTAAAGACAGTGCTACGAGGTAGGCTAGGTTATAAAATTTACTTAAATAGCAAATCTGATGACAGCCTCTGTATGTGCTTTTACCCTCTTTTAAGAGGTGACAAGTTCTGTAGAATTTATCAGTTTGGCAAACATGGCTAGAGCAGCAGGTCATCTGAGGCGTTAGAGGTTTTTGAGACTCTTTCCTTCTAGCTGGCAGCTTAACTTGGAGGAGAGCCAGTGGAAGCACAGTGGTAGGTGCTCTGTGAGTTGCTTGTTCCTGTGTCTGAGTGTGCTTCAAAAACATAGTTGCCACTTTTGAAGTATCAGCAATGTTAGTGCTTCCGCCTCACAAAGATGCGGTTGCTTACACTGTAAAGACTGCATAGTATCTTAACAGCAGATGCTGATAATTCCCAGATAATTTTGGTGTATTTATTTCATCCTTAAATGTCTCTTGATACTGTGAATTTCCTACCACTGTCTTCTCTGTTGCTTCATTACTGGATCAGGATCCTTTTTTATGTGTTCAACAAGACTCCACATGCTTTTATTTCTGGATCAAGGGATAAATTGTGCAAGAGGAAAGAAGGGGGAAAAGGGAACTCCAGACAACTGAGTGATTCTGGTTCATTCACAAACTAGATTGATATCCAAGGAAACTTCCTTTTTTTTTTTTTTTTTTTTTTAAATAAACAAAAAAAATCTTTCAAAGCCCCAAGAAGAATTTAACGGTAACTGGTAATGCTGTTAGGACAAATTGAGTATGGAAAACATTACTGTAGCTGTTTACTTACTTTCTAATTATAATAAGTGTTGTAAGAAATATCTATGATTTGCTTCTACGCTGCTGGTCAGTACTTGTATCTCTTTCTTCAAATGAGTTGGGTATTTTGTGGTTTATGTATATTGCAGGTGATATAAAACTGAGTACATTAAGTACTGTTTTTTTCCTTTTAAAACAGTATGAAAGTGATGACAGACTGAGAGAAGAAGTCACTGACAGGCAGCTTAAATCTGCAGAAAGAAAACCAGAATTACGTAATGGTCATATACCTGCAGGTCACATTCCTAAACCTATAGTGATGCCAGATTACTTAGCGTAAGTGACTTGTCTTTGATGAACAAACTTAATGGAGAATGCTTGAGTTATGTTTTTCACTCATCATTTATCATATATACACTCATGGTTTCTCTGTCACACATGTGCTGTGGGAACTCGTAATTCTTTATTAAGCTAATGTTAAAAATAGAGAGAGTGAGGGCTGGTATCAGTGGCATAGAACCAGTACTACAAATAAAGAATCTTAAATTAAAAAAAAAAAAAAAGCCAACATCCAAACCTCAAATGTTAAAGCAGAATGTTAGAATCTAGCAAGTACAATAACTACCAAGGGAACAGAATAGACAATTTAGGAAAAAATAAAATAGATGGGAAATTACTTGCCTTTCTAGCCCCTGAAATTTGACTACTCTTGTACTTCCTACTTGCTAAATCTGTAACATGGTCCCTTTTAAAGAGTAGGCCTTTCTATGGTGAAGTATGAGATCATATATTATTTTTTGCACTATTTGCCATAGAGTAGGGCACAAGCTGAAACAAAGGTTTCAGCTGAATATTAGGAAAACCTTTTTTCACTGTGAGCGTTAGCACAGGTAGCCCAGAGAGATTATGGAGTCTCCATTTTTGGAAATACTCAAAAGCTGTCTGGTCACAGTCGTGGGCAACCGGCTGTAGATGGCCCTGCTTGAACAGGGCCATTGGACTAGATGGCCTCTGGAAGTCCCTTCCAACTGTGGCCATTCTGTCACTGAAATTAGAGAATCACACAATGCTTCACAGACATGCAGATTTAAGCAGTTCATGAGATTAGCAAATAATACAGAAATACACTATCAAAATGAAGGGTCCAGGTGTTTGTTGAAGTCTTATCTTTAAAACTAGTCCTTGAAAACTGGGGGTTTTTTGGCTGTTTCTTTTTGGGGTTTTTAGGAAATACCCAGCAATTCAAACAAATGAAATGCGAGACCGGTACAAAGCAGTATTCAATGATCAGTTTGCTG
The DNA here is from genome assembly GCA_035590215.1 of Microhierax caerulescens. Lineage (NCBI taxonomy): Eukaryota > Metazoa > Chordata > Aves > Falconiformes > Falconidae > Microhierax > Microhierax caerulescens. The sequence continues at coordinate 63,155,404 of JAVJGJ010000060.1, read as the reverse complement.
AGTATAAAGAACTGTCTGTGGAAGTTCATGCTGTATTAAAAAAGTTTGACGAGCTGGATGCGTTGCTGAGACAGCTTCCTCACCATCCTGAATGCATATATGTAAGTAACTGTGAAATGGGCTCATGGAAAACAGGTGTCATATTAGGCAGTTTCTGACTGTCTTTAGCTAGGGCATAATGCCTTGTGATGCTGGTGGTGAATTGGTTGAGGAGAAAGTTTCCCTGAATATGTTATTTCTTGTTTGGTCATCAGTCCAAGGATACTAAATTGCAGTTAAGTTGTATGCATGTTTTTTTTCTGTTGTTTTAAATACCGT
>JAVJGJ010000060.1:63065295-63115670 GCA_035590215.1 Microhierax caerulescens | reverse complement strand
TGTTTGGGAGCCCCGTAGCTCCACATCCATGGTATCGGGTATGGATGTGGAGCTACGGGGCTCCAAAACAGAAAGGTTTTTTTTTTTAAAATTTCGTTCTGAAAGTAGTTCTGCTAATACTTGGCTCATGAACAAATATACCATAGTTTCCACCCTTTGAATTCTCCAGGAAAGCATTACATTTTTTTAATTTCATGTGAAACACAGAGTGCATATTCATGCGTGAGTATTAATCACGGCAAATTCATGTAACGCCTTTCCAGGGGTTATCACGGCCTTGCTTTAGCACAGCCATCAGGAAGCAGTCGTGACCAAATCTGTCAGGTACATTGTCATTTTACCGGATGACAAAGGATCCGCTTCTATCATGTTCAGAAGCCACTCAAATAATGACGAACGTCTGTGAACGTGACACTGCACGAACCTTTGTCCCAAGGTAACCATGAAGGGAACATGCCAAGCTCCTCCTGGTGACAGCTTCCCAGAGTGTGACCCTCCGCAGCTGCCGACGGGCTGGGCAACGCACCAAAGCATGCGCACGATTGCAATGGTGCGCTCCAGGGTTTGCTGAGCAGGGGTTCTTGTGGTCTTAAACAAAATATGGTGGGTCCAATCTAGACGTTCTCAACTTTTGAAGCTTCAGTATAAGTTTTAGGTTAAAACGTGTAGAGAAAATAAAAGGTGATAAAAATATTAATAAAACCAATTAGACAAAATGTTGTCCCTTCCTGTCCTTTCTGCCAAGGGAAGGAAAAGAAAACCACCTCCAGGTCAAAGACAGCTTTCCTTTTCCTTCAGCTATTCCATTTTATCGGTTCAGTACACTTTTCCAACCTATTTTCCTTACTGCCTGGCCCGGCACTCACCTTCAGGGTTAGCACTTACTCATCACAGTACACAGTATAACTAAGAGTAAAGCACTGCAGGATTTGACCACTATTCCTGTATTTGATTAATTTGTCAACCAAGTCTTGTCTATCAACATGAAGCCCTAAATTCTGAAAACACTTCTGGCTTTGCATTTCTGATGTTTAATTAAATAGAGTTAGCAGGTAAATGTTACCTTAAAACTGATGAAGTTAAGTTAATGACATTATTTTACAATTAACAATAAAAAAACCACACTCCAACACCAACTCCTTTTGCAGACCATTTTAATAAAGGGATTATAAAATACAAAAGAGACAGAGACAGGTAACCTGAGATGCAATTTTGGAATGCAAACTTTTAGTTCAAATGTGCAAGCTCGAACTTAACAAATGTTTAAAATATTTGAGTTTTTCAAATGGTGCCAAAATAAACCATGTCTTTTCTAAAGACTACATATTTAGCTAGGCACTGGCAATGTAAATCTTTCAACCATTTCAAGTATTTGTTTAAAAGCCTCCCAGAACACGTGTGCTCCCAACAAAACTGAAGAATGAAACGTTTAGACCACTGAAGCTCAACAGCTGACTTGTAATCAACCTAATATGAGAGCACCACTTCGGTTTTTTGGACCTGTGAATACATTTTATTTACCAATGCATGAGAAGAACAAACAGAGAAGTCCAGTTCTGCAGACCTGATGTGAAATGGTACAGCGATAAGAGTCAGTACATGTAACGCTGCAATCGTAGCAAGCACAGGATCAGAGAAACTGCCGGTCACTGATTTCATGTGTCTCACAGTTTATTCTTGCATGGGAGGAAAATCTTCTGGGGTACAAATTAAAAAGAAAAAAACGACACACCAAACAGCCTTCCTCTGGAATTATTCTAAGTGAAGAAAAGAAAGGCATAGAGAAATCCTGACATTTAGATAGCAAGTTCATTTGTGTATGTGGATTAACGATGTTACCACTCTTGATCACCTGATATGAATATTTATAAAGCCATTCAATTTGAAAATTAAGGTGTGTTGTAAAATGTCCTGTGATGTGGAACAAATAAATAAATAAATGAGTATATGACAACATATTGACATTAGTAAACTATTTCAATATGATGGCTTATTTATAAAAGCGGTTTTAATATTCCCCTACATTAATGATTAACTAATGATTCTTACTTTCTTGTGAATGTACTTAAAGAGGAATCAAACTGACTTCATCTACAGGATTCCACTAACAAGACCGAGAGCTAGCTCTGAACTTTTCAAATACCAGCAGGTTTCCCACACTAGTACAGAAAACCTTGCCACCAATTTTGGGCTGTGGGCTGAATTAAAAACAGTACTAAAAGACTAAAGGTTCACAGTTCTTTTCTGTTAAAGTTGATTTGTCACAATATTGTTAATTAGTGAGGGCTTAGGGAAGGCTTACTATGAATATAATTACAGTGCCGAAAAGCATTAATAATGCTCTTATCCCGAGCCAACATGATGCTATTTACATATTTTACCCTGGCATATACCAGAAATGGCCCCCAATACATAACATGCTGCAGGATCGTCAAGAGAAACACACAAAGTCTCACAGGGGAAGGACGTTTCAGAGTATCTCAGTGCTCTTCAAGACAGCAGGGACCAGTAATTACAACTGCCATCATAAGCACTGCCTATGGTGAACCACCTTCCATCATGAACTGCTGTGCTGTCGGGAGGCAAACGAATTGTTACTCCTGGTAAGTAATCTGATGCAATCGCATCCTTCTCTCATAAATTAGGACAGGAGTGACAATTGTATTTGTCTGCTGCATAGGGGCATGTTTCTTTTCACTTTCAGAGCTCTGCGCAGACATCACTCAGTTCTCAATGAATAAACTGTATGATAAAAGCTAATTAACCAGTGTTATCATTATCGGCTGTTTCTATTCGCCGGACCAGAATTCCTGTCGTTAGTTACGCTGAAAGGCAACGCTCAGGCTGGGTTCAACGGGGCCAGAAATTCACCCGAGGGCTCTGACGGCTGGGCCTGTATTACCAGAGCTGTGTGACTTTTGCTGTTCACTTCAGCTGGTGAAGAAGCGAAAGTGTTTTGACCTTAGCCACACACCCTTTTGCAAACTCCCCCGAGGAGCCCAGGCACCTCTTCAGGGGCTGCATACCTTTTATGACTGTCACTAAGGGATTTGCCGAAGACCACACACCAGGCTGTTAGCAAGGAAGAGCGAGAACCCAACTGTTCCTGAACCTCCTTCACCTCTCAGCACAGCAAATTTCCCAGGGCTCTTTTCAAAGAAGACAAACCTTTCTAGCTGAATTTTAAAAATCAACACCTAATATAATTACAGTTCCAAGTCATTTATCTACAGGATGATAAAATCCCCTAACTCAAAAGCTCACTGAATTTCAGGCTATGTGGTACAAGACATAAGACAGAGTCAGGAAATATTTTTTCATTTAGGTACAATGTGTCAGAAGGAAAATTATGAAGCAAAATTGTCACCTAATTTTACTGAATCAAGTATCACCCACAACCAGATGTATCTGACACAAGCCTGCCAGATGGCTTCTGCCTGGCCAGTCCTACTTTCCCAAACAAAGCCAGGGGGCACGAGAGGCTGGAGGTCAAACAGTCCTGCAGTACGGAGCCTACACTCACACAATTATTCGCTTGGAGGCAGAAAGACCTGGGTGAAGGTGAGGAGCTCTCCATTCTCTGAGGGGAAGGAGGAACTTAGCACATTCATGCATGGAACACAAGCCCTCATTTAGCAAACTTGTGTTTCCAAAGTAGCAAACGAGCTTCCTCATTAAAGCTGCCAAGGAGTAAGTGGGAAGATCTTCACTTCGAAAAATAAGCAGCTCAAAGGTAGATTAAAACAATGGGCAAGAATAAATGTTTCTTTTTCAAAGGGAAGGAAAGTTACCTTATTGTCCTACAGGGATCTTTGTCCTAGGGCCCACGTTGTTCAACTTAACTGAGAAATCGCCTTGAAAAGGGGGTTAACGTGGAGACGGTGGTACTTCCTATCACTGTATTCAGCATGGAGATGCTGATGATACTGTGTTACTGTGAGTACCAAAGATAAGCTGTGAGAAGAGATGGAATAGGAGCTCATGGTCACCAGGGAATGCATGCCAAAAGAGCAGGTGACATTCAGTACCCACAAGTGCAGTTATGCATTCAGAAAACAGTTCTGTCTTCACAAACCCTAGGATGAACTCTGAGCTAAATATTATAACTGAGGAATGAGATCTAGAGTTGTTATTATTACAGGAATATGAATTCCAAGAAATCATCTGTCATAAAGCAAGTCCAGTGCTAAAAATGATTACAAATTGCATAGAGAATAAAACAGACAACATCATTATGACAACTCTTGAAGTCACAGTTTGTCTGTATCTTGAGTAACAGGCACAAATCTGGTTGTATCTCAGTAAAAAGACTGCAGAACTGGAAAAGAATTAGATTAGCATGACAAGACCAATTACAAACACGAGACAGCTTCTTCACAAGAGACTAGGGGTTCTCTCTGGAAAAGAGATGGTGGAGGAAGGATGCCAAATATGTAAAATCACAGGGGACAAGGAAGCAATATGAACAGGGAATGGCTGTTCACTGCTTCTCTAATACAAAAACTAGGTGGTAGCAAATGAATAGCACTGGTTCATAACAAAGAGAAGGAAATATTTCTTTACTCAATGCATCATTAACTGCGTAAGTTCTCGTGACAGGAACAAGTAGATACTAAAAGTTTAAAGGATTCAAAACCAGGTAATGAAAAAATGCTGCTAAATACAAAGACAGTACCTCTGGTTCAGAAAGGCTCTAAATAACAAATTGCTGGGAGACCATTTGGGAGAAAGGTCCCTAGTGCTGGCACACAGCCTAGCACAGTACAGTAGTCCTTACATTTCTATCTTTATTCTTTCCTCACGACCTCCTTAGAGCAGGAATGGTTCAACAGCACTGACAACTCAGGAGATCTTGTCTTTCACTTGGTGCACTAAAGCTCAATGAGGACAGGAGGGAAGGGAGCAGCTGAGTCACCCAGGTGCTGGACAGCAGCACATGGGAGATGGCGAAGGGGCTGGTAGCTGTGGGGTCACAGTCCTCTGGTCTGGAAGCATGAAACTTTCTTCCCACTGAATATGTGTGTGGGAGAAACTCCAGACTCACTGGCTATCTTAGAATTGACCAGAGGTCAAAAAGGAGAACTTCAGAAGTTTCTAGAAGTGATTTAGTTAAATTTGTCTTGAAGGAATGCTACTTATCTCCCTGCAAAGGGTTAGGTTTGGTTGACTGAAACTAGAAGCAGCTTAGGTTGGCACATGATGAAGGTTTAACATGGAAGTTGCTTGAAAGGAAAAACTGGCAGTGAAATGCCTCCCCCTATACAAAATTACAGTTTTGTTTTATTCAACGAGACTGCCCCATCACGACATCTGTACAAGCAAACATGAAGAGGGAAGACACCATAACAACATTAAGCACAAATTAGAGCAGGCAAGCGGAAGCATTAGGAGCTACATCCACCCTGCTGGAGCTGGCTGGTCCGGGGAGGAACTTAAAGCCTGCTGTGCTCCTGAGATTTGTTACTGAATTTGGGCTGCTTAGAGATTACAGCTGCCTTCTTGAGCAGGTTTATACGAGCGTGGTGCGACCTTTCAGCTCACCTTCGGTCATGGACAAAGACACACTGAATACAGCGAGATGTTTGGGTCATGAATATAAGTCCAGGTCGGACTCTGATATATCTGTAACATCTATAATATCTGCGTACGCTAGATTTTCCTCCTCACCCGTCAGTTTCTCCCCTCCCTGTAGCAGTCTATCCTTCAGCCTTTGAGTTCAGTTCTAGGGCACTTCAGGATTACACAAGGCAGCGGTTGGCACTCTGGCCTCCAACCCAACCTGCGTGGTGGTACTGCACTGCAGAGCTATCAGGCTCTAGAAGAAGCAGGCAAAAAGTCTCCTAGGAAAGGGGTGAGGGACCCACCTTACAGTGAAAAGGCGAATTTTGACTCTGTAAGGTGGTTTCTGAATATTTGAGAGATTTTCCCTCACAGGAAAGGCAGAGGAGTGACTAAAAACAACACAGGAAAGTTTCCCCACTCTCTGGCATACTGTTCAATGTCATAAGGCTTTCATGTTGCAATTTATGAAGCTGTACCTCCAGTGAAAGCTAAATGTACATTTCTCTTTAACATATGCTGAAAAGTACTACCACGTACTACCAGTAGCTGCTCAAGCACTGCATAAAGCTGTACATGTATCCTTCCCTTAAATGCAGCCACAGTCACCAGCTGCGACCTGATGGGCTATGGGTGAGGAGGAAAAAATATCTCCAGCACACTAGCCAGAGATATTTCTTGATCGTGAACCTACTTCATCAATTCATATATTTAACATACAAATAGTGGACTGTTTTCAGTCTCACAAATAACATAAGGGATTTAAATTTTAAAACTGCTTTGCAGGATTTTGCACCTGAAGGCTGCAGTATTTGAAAACATGCTCAAGCGGTGCCTTGCAGCAGACTATCGTCTAGCAACATCGAGAGGACAGACTGTTAAAATAAGCATATACATCATTTTTCACGGTGCACAGTGCCACAATGCATCTGCTTAAAAACAAATACATGTTTGCAGTGAAACATTTCAACAAATCACAGAACTCAGCAGCAAAGTAGTTAAACATTTATGATTTGATTTTATCTCAGCTTGGAATGTCGCTGGAGTGTCCCACTTCTAACAACTGTTTGCTAAGTTAAGGCTTTAGTGTTTACACAGTGCTGAATGAAGCAGCCTGGTCACCAGATGTGAATGCTTCCTTAGACTAGAGCTTTCAATCAGATCACGGTCCTAATGGTCCCTGCTCCAACCTTCTTCCTCAGGACGTCCACCAGCCTTTCCAACCTGAGAGGGGGCAGGGGAGAGGGAGAGGAGAGAAAAAAAAAGGAAGCTAGCGTTAGGAATGTTCTGGCTGAAAGAGACAGTGTTTGCACTGAACCAAGCTGTCCTGGTGGTGGTCACGCTTGGGAACAAAGCACTACTGTAAAAGACAGACATTAAGGGAAAAGGCAGACAACTTACGGAAAACTTTTTAACCTACAACCCAACCCATCTGCAGTCAGCGATATATATATCAACTCGCTTTTCTTTTGTGGTATATGTAGTATCTGAGGTCCCCGTACGGCGTTAACGCAGAACCCCGTGCAGCAATCCTGTGGCACATACACGCTTCAGTGTAAGCAGGGCGTTCAGTTCTTGCACTTTTTAAAATATGAGTGGTCCATGGCTCTTGTTAAATGTAACACTCAGCTGTTGTTTCCCCTTCAAAAATACCCTGCTTGTTATCCAACAGATACTTTTATCCTGCAGTTTATTTATTTATGCCTACAACTCCATGTATTTTACATCCAAAAATTTTTCAAAATACTCAACAAAACAAATTTCTGAGGGTGTGGATGATGATGTCTTGAAGGTAGCTTGTATGATTATTATATTGACACAGCTACAAAAAAAATTAACAATCTAAATAAAATAGGACAGAGAGCCGCCTAATTCTCTCTTATTTTTAAGGCACAGGCTATAAGCACGTCCAGCATCTCACTGACTTAATTTCTTCTTTTCTTTTGTTAAAGTAGGTAGGCAAATGCAATGGGCTAAATTTGTTCAGTGTTTTCCATTTGCACACATGTATCTCCAGCACCCCAGTAATCACGCATTCAAACTATTTCTTTGATTTATCTGTATTTTATGGAATCCTTCAATGAAGACTCTCCCGCAAACCCCCCTAATTATTTAAAAGCAGACACTTTGTCTAGCAGAACACTGTTAGAGCCATGTCCAGCATATTACACACACAACTTCCATAACAGATAAAAAGAGTTGCAGGTTCAAATAGCTGTATTCACTGTTGCAAGGTTGACCATTTTTATTTCTCTGAAAAGATAGGCTTTTTAAAATATATTATACAACACAAGGAATGCAGCTAGGAAATAAAAATAACACGGCTTTATCAAAACTGCAAAATTCATTTTATCTCAGGGATGCATTAGTAACTTCAGTGCAGGAAAATTAGGTAACACGTCCTGGATTTATTGCCACAAGTCATGACTAACAGACATGGTATGTATTGAAACTCTTGTTTTCCAGGAACCACCAAGCACCACGAAGCTACACCTTTCATTGTACTCACCAGGTGACTTAATGCCTGAAACGAGATTAAGAATTCGCCACCCTAACGTAATTATCAGACACCAGGAAATGTATGTGGAAAGTTCAGCTGGTCCTAGCTGTTCCACAGGGACTCAAAAGGAGTCAAAGCACAGGTGAAAAACTACTGCTTAGCTACTCCGCTCCCTCCTTTTTCTCAAATACCGCTTTTTATTTTTAACCAGCCAGGGCATTTCTCCTGTGTTTGTAACACACATCTTCTGCACTTCTTCATCATTAGAGCCCTCACCCAGGCAGCCCTAACTTAGTGCAGTCAGCCCATGCAAGTATAAAGTCAGGGGTTTCACAAGTCATTTGCTCCTGAAGGGTTTCTCACAGTGGAAAAATCAAAGTTTTCTGGGTTCTAAGGGTTTTAATTCAGTTACTGATAGGTCATAGTTTCCTCGGCCTCTCTAATCGGGAAGTTTCCCTGCTAAATCAGTTAGTCCATGTGCAATTTCAGCAAGCAATGGCAGAGCAGCCCTCACTTTTAGCAGCATGTATGTTCAGAAGCAGTGCAGGTTTCTCAGCCACTTTATCCCTGGAGGTCTCTTTCCCTCTCACCGTAGCACCCTCTTTAACGTGCTTCAGAGACATAAAGCAAAGGAGAAATATTTCAAACCTTCTGGACAAAGAGAAGGTTTGGGCTGCAAATTGTTTTCTGGGAGACAGCAGAAAAATAGCAAAATCTGAGCTCACGGCCTTATTTCAATCACTGTTCGGTTAAAAAGAAGTACTGCGTGGCTTCTACAAGGGGGAGGAAAAAATATTTCAGTAACGGAGGTTTCCTTTGGGGAGGCACAGGCTGGAGGTCAGTGCTGACACACTGCCCTGCAACTGGGCTTAGATGTGCACCACTCTGTGACCAAGCAATGACACTGCACACCAGAGCAGAGCAGGTTAGCCAGGAGCTGCCCATGTTTGAAGAGAAATACCACTGGGATGAAAGTAGCTGTCTTCTGTTTAACCTTGAAACTGTCAGGCTTCATTGAAAATAATGAGGCTTAACAATCATAGCTTCTGCTTTTCAAATGAATGATGACTGAAATCATCAAAATGAGGTATTCTGCACCAAATACAAATCGTGCAGGGCTTGTTTGCCTTTTGTTTCACTCATGTGTGGATTTGCAAATTTATTTGTTCTTTATTAGAAGAAAGTAAAAAAAAAACCCAACAGCAGGGGATTAAGAAACCATACCTCTGAAAGAGATTTAAACGATAATGTAAAAGAGGAACTGTAACAGCTATTTATAAGATAAAATAACAGAGGGCAAAACTCACCCCTACACCGACGCAAGACCCAATATACCACTGAAATCCCACTTAAGCCTACAAAATAATGCTACGGGCTGAATCAGTGGTTAATAACTCTTGATACAGGCCTCAGGGGGCTTTTCGGAACGATAATCCTGGCCTCTTTGTTCACCAAGGGCCCAACTCTGCCAACCCGACTCACACTAACCAACATTTTTCTTTGTGAGTAATAATGGGTGGCTGGCATTGACGGTTTGTCACTGAGGTGCTGCTTGTCACCGAGGGTGAGGGTGGCAGAATCACCATGCGTCCCCAAGGGTCCGTACCCAGCCCGGTGGGATGCTGCAGGCAGCTCCTTTTCGAGGCTGAGCATTTTAATCTGAGGTAGACTGAAGGAATAGTCTTATAGCTCAAGATCAAAGGTAACTTAAATATCTAAACTGATGAATGGGAGGTGCTGGGAACTACTCTAAAAGTCTCCGTGTTTGCAGAGCGTTATTCAAAACACAGCAGACGCTAATCTGAAGAAGGCAACTTTTATTACATTGTGCAATCATGATGTATCTGCCAGTATAATCTCACCATATTTTACTTAACTGAAAGCAGTACTGGCTATGCTTGACTGTAACCTAAGACACAGATTCAACAAATGACATTTGCCTTTTTGCTTGTGAAGGAAACAGTCCTCATAGTATAAATTAAATGCTCAATGTGACACTATCTTCTCCTGAGATCTAAGCACTGACACTCGCTGAATTTGCATCTCATGAAGCAACCAAACAAGTAAGTCAAGAAGAAAGTATTTGTGTTCGTATTTTAGGTCAGACAGAAGAATGATATGGTGGGCAACTCTGCTGCAGTGCTGAGGGTCCAAATGTGCAAGGACAGACGGACACCTTCAGGAATGTTCAACAAAGCCCCTTAAGGTCTCCTCATTTTCACAGATTTCAATTTCTTGCTTAAGAGATTTTGGAAAATCCCAGTAGGCGACCTTTGCTATTTCTTGGTACTGAAATAATTCTAGAAAATTTGTCCCTTAACAAATAAATTATCTTAGCAAATGCCACTACAGCATTCTCTATGAGTACAAAATGACTTATAAAATACAGGAATAAACTATGTATTCAGATGGATAAGTACAAATTTGGTTTTATTTATACTGATTTGCACATATCCAAAGTAAAAAAGTCCTGTGTTTTTTGGGATAGATGGAATTTACATCCATGAAAATCACAAAGTTGAGAGCTAGAAATATTCTTTACCTCCACTACATAGTCCTGTAATGCTCATGCCAGTGCTTTCATGAAGTAGAAAAATAACCCCACTCCACAAATTAGGAAAGGCACATCTGGTCCATCGTTATTTTTCAGTTAGCAAAAGACATCAGTGTGAAGAATCTTGAACTGCCGTGGCTTAATGCTTCCTCAATACAAATTTGGAATTAAGCAGGTGAATCTGTGTTTTAATATAGAAATAAAAAGATCTTGAGGGGCTTCATGCTATATTACCAGTTTGAGTATGCACTTTTAAAAGTGTTGTTAAGCTTAAAAAGGTCCTCATCATCAGAGGAAGGCTACCTAACCCAAGACGTTGCTAGGTGCTTCTTTCCCGAGACAAATTCTCAATCATTCTCAACTCCTCTTCTAGTTATTTCAAATTGTCTTCTCTTATCACCTATGCATGCATCTGACAAAATGCCTATATGCAGTGTATGTTGTTATATGGAGTGTTCTTAGGTAGCTCCTGAACTGCTTGACAACTTGCTTTCATTTTTAGCAAAGCCTTACAGAGCTTTAATCCCTTGAGTATAAATAATTTTTTTTTTAGGGTCAGCCTCCATAAAGCAGACTTAAAAACCTTACTGACAGAGAAGTTTGTCCCACGAGCCCAGAAACTGGATATATAGTTGCAAAAATTACCTACTGGTCTCTACTGTTGGCTCTTACACCTGTTTTTGGCTTGCTTTCCTCTTTCACGTATCCTGCTGAAGATGTCTAGCTCTAAACTGTAGCTTGGGATCAGTAAAAAAATCTGCAACTGCATAAATCCACATAATTCAGTACATCCTCCCACACTGCTCCATCCCTGGCCAAAGCAACTCATCCCAAAGGAGAGCAGTGGCCTTTATCCACAAGTTCTGAACATGACAGACTGAGACAGTCACGGAGTGATCTTCCAGGGCATCATGCCCCAGAAGCTGCCAAAATGGAGACCCAACTGAAAGAAAAGGGCATCCTTCAAGTAGCCTATGTCCTAATCTGCAAAGCAATATATAGACTAGCTGAAAACAATAGCTTATACCTGCAGATGGAAGAGTTAAGTGATAAAAACAACCCCCCTGGATTTTGAAATGCTATATAAAGGCTTATAAACCTAAACTATAACCCTTGGTTATCTTTCCAGTAGATAAGATTAGGCTCAGGCTATGAAGATGGCCTTACTAGCATGATTTCTGGCTTCTTCTGGAATGTGTTTTGCTAACACTAATTCCCTTTAGAAACCAAGCATTTGAAAATATATTAGGTAAATAAAATGCATTGGACAAAAGCATTACAAGCCGTTTAGCAGTAAAGCCCACTGAATGACTATGTGGTGAGTGGTCATACAAACAAATTCACTTAATTTCAACCCAGAATTAAAAACCTCCTTTCCTTTCCCTCTCCTTCAGTCTTCCTCTTGGATATATTTAATCAAATCCTAAACGGAGTACTCCTTTTCAGGCATTTTCTGTAAAAGTCAAGGGACCAAAGGACATGGAGAAGAGAGGCTGCTGTGATACCAGTCTCATCCAGAAACCAGTCACTTGGATGGGATCATTTACTCAAAGAGGCTGAAGGAAACTGGTTCAGCTCCATTTTCTGTACGAGGGAACAGCTGCTTCCAGCTGCTGCCCTCTCAGGGGAGTGGTGCTGTGCTAACACCGGGTGCTGGGGTGGCTTGTTCTCAGTTTCAAATGTTGAGGCTGCTCCTACTGAAGAAAATGCTTAAACACTCACTGGATTGAAGCCTGGAATGTAAGGGTATGGCCTCGCAGTGAGTGGCCTATCTACCGCGCTTACAGAGGCATCGCCCTCTTACCTCTGGGTGGTTCAGTGATTCTTTAATTATTATTTCTCATATTATATCATATTTTCTATTATTTCTTTGGGTATTATTTTTGCCGCCTCAAAAGCTTGCCTTTTGAACAATAATAATTTTTGATCGACTCACTAAAAGACATTGGCAGTTGCATTTAATGACCATACACCAGTCTGTAACAATTCCTTCATATGTCAGCACCGCGGTAAAGACCACACGTGGTTCAGATGCACCAGGCTGCCTCCCTCTGCTTAACAAAGTTCCATCCACACCTCTTGGATCAGAGACTGAGCATCTTGCTAAATGACGTGCTGGAGATCAGCAGTGGTTTTGAACCTGATGCAGGAACTGCTGTGCAAAATTTGTTGCCCCGGGTTAGACAGGTGGCTGGACTGACTGTATTAATGGTCCTTTCTGGTCTTAAAAATACAAGCCTTAGAGACTGATTTAGCAGCATCAGCGAGCTCTAAACTGTGGTAGACCACAGTGTTGAATCTAATCACTCCAGGCACTGCCGCCGCCAATTCCTGCCTGCCCAACACTGTTTGTAATGTCACTCCAAAAAGTATGTTCCATTAAACCTACAGGCCTTAGATTTGGCAGGGCAAACCATTCTGCCTCTGAAAAGCACTGTCACAAAACAAGCATTCCTATTAAATCCCTTTCAGCGTCTTCTCAACCCAAAAGAGTAATTCTGTATATGATTAAACTTAGAAGTAAATACAGCCAGTTGGGCTCCTGACAGCAGACATATTTCAAAATAAACCTGGCTTACACAGGCCTTGGCTAAAATATTAAGCCTTTATCTGTGGTCCACAATAACTAATCTTGTCAAATTGTTTGCTCTCTACCTTCTGTTTGGAAGATTATGAGCTAGCTCACCATTACTATTCACCTTGTGCCATCGCTAGCAGCAGGAAAAGTGAGCGGTAAACACAGTTGGTCTGTTTTGACAGCATTTCACTCTACTTTGCATTGATGTACATTGCTACACAGTACAGGATAATACAAACTCAGGACTTTGCATCTATGCTGGATTTAATGCCACCTTGTGAAAGGTATGGCTCCTTTGCTTTCAGAGGCTTTCTCAGGATGGCGTACACTGATTGCCCGAAATAAATGAGCTTACGAGAAAGAAAAATAAACCCTGAAACAACTACGCTGTAACCTCATCTGTATTTCAGTACACTGAGATCTACAACACGCTTATCATATACACCAGGCTCTTACTATTGGATGGAGCATTCAGATCTGACCGTGTGGCTGACATTAAAGAGTTAAAAAATTCATAATAACCGAAACAGAGGACATATTGGCATATTTAAGGCCAAATGATACTCATCGGTTTATTTAATCAGATCACAGAATTTCACCTAATTACTCCAGCTTGAGTCCAACAGTTTATAAGCCAATTTTACGCAAAGCTTACTTGTGCAAGAAAAAACATTTTGGTACCCCCTACCAAAGCTTGAATTTTAGCACCGACAGTCACTGTTTCCATGCATTTGGTGTCACAGCTGGTCTCTTTTTTTAGGAGAAATGTTGACATCGAAGCCTACTCCATGCAGTGAGAGCATTTCCAAAAAGTTTGTGCTGATATGAATAGGCAAAGGTTTCCTGGATTTTCTTGCCAAATACTTCCTGGAAATCTGCTTAGGAAAAGCTAGCAGTTTTACTTTATGCTAATATATCTTCCTCATAGAAAGTATCCTGCCACAGTATTTATTCATTTGAAGAAGGAAAAATATTATTTCCTATCAACTCCTGATGAACACTAGCCCTGCCCTTTGGTAATGATGTTTGGTATTAGCTGAGTGCCATGAATCACAGGCAAGCTTATTCTGACTCTGAACAGGTACCTGCCTTCTTCTTGAGAGCAATACAATCTCTGCAAAGCAAATACTCTTTGCTTTGAATGCTCACAACACGGAGGGATGGCCAGAACTTTTAAGTAAAGCATTTAAAAGGCAGACATCAGGTCTATTTTGCATTAGGTGTACTATGTGGCAAAACAGTATGCAGAGAAGTGAAATGACTTGCTTGAAGCTCAACCAGCCAAGACGACTGAAAAGCCCTCATGTTTAATTTTATGTATAAGTAGTCTTGAGCTGAACTAGGTTCCTCATTTGCAGGAAAAAAAAAAATTATCCTGCAGAATTAGAGCCTAAAATTGATGGATACAGAACCCTTCTCTCTGAGCTTCTCAATCTGTGCTCTGAACCATGTCAACTGCTAACAACTAGCCAGTTCTCTTATTCTATATCCAGCTGAGATGTATTTCAGGAGATGGAAAAAGGACCTACTTTTTAGAGGATTGTTCTAAATCCCTCTTCAGGAATATATAAAAGCAATGTGAAAAATTGATTATCTAAACCAAATAGTATTTCAAACCTGCTCAAAACAAAGTTAGACAGGATTCCTCATGAGAAAAATATTCAGAATGCAGGACCAGCAGACAGATACACATTTACGGATCTGTAGAGAATGGGTTTACTAAGAGACTCTGAACTTCAGAAGTATCAGTCTGAAATCACCACATTGCTCCTCTCTGCGTGTTTCAGAAAAGCCTTCCTTCAAACAAGCCAGATCTGAACGTCTCAGCTGCCTATTCCAAGCCAGTCTCACCTCTTCTGGGCATCTTCTGGTCAAGTCCTGTTTACAATGAATTTGTAAGATCGCAAACACTGATGTACTACTCCGGCTGTTTCCCAAGTACATAACATCAAAGCACAACTTTGGCAGACTCCTCTTGATACCATAAACAATAAGGACAACATGAGCTTTTTTCTTGATTCCACAAATATTTTACAAAACCTGATGCAGACTCGCTGGCTCTAGGCACCTCTCAGTTATGTTCCACCTCCCTGAGGTAGTTCCACCCTTGTGACCAAGAGTAATCTGGTGCTTGTGGAGAGAAAATTCCTTCCTAATAAACCATCACCAAAAACCTCCACTTTACAATAAAAATAATCAGGTTTATGTAGATTTGACCTATTTCAATAGATTTTCTTTCCTGGCATAACTGATGTGACATTGCCCAAGCTGGAATGTGGATTCTACATCCCTGAGAGATCAAGTAACAATGGAAATGGGTTTGGATGTAAGAGGAAAGCATTTAATTACGCTCCCAGTTATGGTAAGTACTTTGTAACAGGCTCAGACTGGTAGGTGAACCCCCCACCCTTCCTGTGTAATCCAGTGGTGCCCAGAGACTTCTCCTGGTTTCAGGACCATTCACACTTAGTCATACTTCTGAAAAGTATTTCTAGAAAAAAATAAGGGCAGTCTTCCCTCAGTAGCGGACTAACAATAAAAGCCACCATGAAACATCCTCTCTTCCTCTGAATGTTTGCAATAGATTATAGACAGATGCAATCAGCATGAAGCTTGTCTGTTATGGCGATGTGACGGGGTCCCCTGTGCAGGGATAAAACCAGAAGAGATGCCTAACTGCTCATTTACACACACAAAAGGGGTTTAAAAAATACCAGTTGAGACTTGGCATCACAGACCAAAGTGTCTCCTCCACATGCTAGGGCTCCTCAAAATACTTCATAGGCTTTTTACTAAGTTATCAGCCATTGAAGGCCATTAAGGTAAAAACAAGCCTCCCCACTTCTCAGCTTCAGTAACCTCTCTCCGGGAGCCGGCAGACAGACTGTCTCCAATGTCTTCAGCACCATTCTAGCAAGACAATTCACATGAGATTTTTCTTTTTTTTTCACTGGCCTTCTGGGCTTATTTTGGTCCATGTCCCTGCCATCTGATTGGGAATGAGCTTCTCCTCCTGCTCCTGGGAGGTGACTGAATTCCCAAGCAAGGAGAGAGACCTTCAGGTCATTTTGAGGGCAGATTTAATTCCTCCAGACTGGGGAGCCTGCAGACTCAGGCCTTGGTGGTAATTCTGTCTGCTGGTCACATGAATGGGACTGATTTTAGGAGAAAAACTTTCTAATTTGTGCTGCTAGCAAGCACAAAAATTTGGCTTTTAGCAAGCACAAAAATTTGGCTTTACATCATTTACATCAAAGTCACAAAATTCTTCAAAAACCTAGAGCAAAATATTTTCTCAGTACTTAAAAATGGAGATCTGTGAAACATCTTTTGTGTTGAGTTCACCACTTAGATATCCCTTTTGCCAGATGCAGATGTGCATCTGTTACATCCCTCAAATAATTTTTTACTATCTTACCAAAGATTGAGGTGACAGAAATAGATACATTATGAGGAACAGAATAAAGTGTTAAATACAGTAATTTTATTATACACATCTCCAATACCTACAGTGCCTTCCCTTCAGAGGCTCAATTCTGATACTTTCTATGGGCAAAAATTTCATAATCAGAAGCTGAAATGATAAAATTTGGTCTGAAAGAATTATGCCTTCCAACAACTCAGTGTTTAGCTTTTCATCCTTACACCCACATCACATACAGCAAAAATGTAGAACAGGAAAGCCGAGCAACTTGCCAATAAAACAGCAGCAGCAATGATGGGGTTAAAGCTGTTGTTAGTTCTCATAAATACAGTTGACACTGTCTTTCTACAAAAGCTTGTTAAAAAATTAAAAGCCTCATGGAAAAATCTGGCTATTAATTAATGACTCAGTATTAGATTAGAAACATGAACTGCAATTTTTTTTCTTGGAGGACGAGCCCCTGCTTCAGTAAAGGTACATTTAATTTTAAGCAGTGGAAAAATTGAAATGATTTCAAGTTTGTTTGAAATAAAATACCTTGCTGGCCTAGTCAGTTATTTCTATTTGTTGCTGTAAAAAACTGTTCCAGCAATTCTCTAAAAGATTATATGTAATTCAGAAGCTTCAGAAAGTCTGGGCTTTCTTTTTGAGCTTCTGCACATACATTTACAGCATTCAGTCTTTTGCATATGTTAAGAAACAGTATGAGTATTAACAGAAAGAACCGCAAATTTATTTTTATTCCTTCAGCCAAGCCACAAATAAATGACTCTTGCAAACAAACCAAATACTATTTAGTAACGGCAATGTAAATGCCATGGAGTTATTTTATTTGGATATAAAATATTAAAGTAAATGATTATTTGCTGTGACACTCGTTTTATCGTCTTGGAAAAAAAGCAAGTCTGAGTAAAAGTTTTCTTGCTGTTCTTCAAGGAGCACTCAATCTGCTGTTCAAAGTTATTTAATAATTTGTCATAGAATGGTTAACTATAAGCTTACGAATACTGTGTCAGCATGCTTCTTCCTATTGGGCAAACAACTTCAAAATCTAATTTGTTTGTGTTATTGGTCTTACTAAATATTAGTCTTTGCAAGTCTGGTTTACACCATTGATGTTAACTATGCCAACACTCTGATTTTGTTCTGAAGTATTCCACAACAAGCTGATATTATACAATACAAGCCCAAGAGCTAGCCGATCCAGTTTACTGAGTATACTTAGTGTATTTTGCTACTGATAAATCAATAAAACCATGTTGTAATCTACAAACTTCCATCTCTGTGAAGCAGCTATAAGCAAACTGTAAATGAACACACAGGTCAAAAACTGGGATGCTGTGATTATGTTGACTCTGAAAACATTTGACTTTCATAGAATACATTTTAGTGTTTGAGAGAACGAAGTTTGAGCACTGCTTATATTTTCGTGAAAGGCTGAGATGATAAATATTCAAATGATGATAAATATTTGTGTTTATATTGTAACTACCCATACTTTAAGAAAACAATATCTGCACTGCAATCCACAATTTACAGAGGTTAAGTAAATACAAACCATAGCTACACAAAGAAAATAAGTACTTGACTTAGACAGTATGCTTAGTTTTGCATTCTTCATCCATGTGAAACTCCCTGCAGTCAATGGATATCTTGGCTGTGCAAGAAATGCAGGAAAGGCTTCCCTGTCATTCCTTTTGGTTGGGACCTATTGTCTTCATTCCATTAAGTGCCCCACTGAACACAACCCTGGCACTGATCAGAAACCATCAGATGCTAAAAGCCTCACTATAATTTATGACACCCAAACTATCCATGAGAAGGGTATCCCATCATCTGCTCTGGCAATATCCCACATTATAACTGTATGAGAGTTTTGGTACTGATACCACAAACTGCTCTATTAAGGGTCACCTTCAAATGAAAAGGAGATGTTAAAAGATATCCTGACTCACTAGTACTACAAAGGGTCTCAGCTGTAGTAACTCTGAAAATCACGAAACCTGTCCTTCAGGATGCTGGTGTTGAGAACAGGATCTGCAGCTCCACATGAGCTCTGGACCAGTGTATTCCTCCTCCAGACTGCACAGATAGCATGGCAGCATCTTGGGATGGGATTTGCAACAAGTTGTTTAAGGAGAAAGATGCTCCTAAACTTGCCAAATAGGAGGGGTTTGTTCTTTTTTTTTTAAAAAAAAAAATCTCAGCCCCTTGCTTTAAGTGGGTTGATCCAAGCTCGATCAAGAGGTCCTCGAGCTGCCCTTTGCTACAGCTAGCCTGAGGCCACTTGTTTCTTTTAAGGTGACAAAGATAACAGCAGTGCTACCACTCCTTTTTAAAACAAGTGTGAAAAAATTATACTGACCATCAGCTAGAGCAATCAGCCAAGCTAAGGAAAATTTGGGTTTAACCCACATCTGCAACTTCTCAGGAGAGCAGTACACTCCAGGGCTAAAAAGTCTTCTCTACTTCTCTTTCTGAAGCCATGAATTTCTACAGAAGAAACATCTGAAATGTTATTAGACCTGAAGGTGTGATTCTGTGGGTGGTGATCGAGGGCGCTGACCTGGAAAACGGGAGGTGGGTGTTCTGATACTGGCTCTATATTTGTGTTCGATAAGCACTGGATAAAACCGGGAAAAAGTCCTAGAGGAAAGTGTCAGAACCAGGTCTTGCTTCTCAGAGGGAGTAGCCTGCTCATGGCTCTCTGATCTAGGAAGCCTGCATTATTTTCTGCTATGTGATACTCCTCCAAGGAAAAGAATAGAGAGCATCTAGACCAAATGTGTGGCTAAAACATCCCTCTGAGGTACAGGAGATCTGAACCAGGATATCCTCAGATGGAGGAGGAATCTTAGCTCCAGTCCTTCCCACCATGGAGGAGTACCCCTGCTCCCAAACAACCACTTAGAAAACTAGATGGGGGGACACAGATGCCAAGGAAGCTTTTGAATGAAAACATCTGAGGTCACACTGCTCTGTGTGGGTCTCTGTGCAACTAGTGTGCACTGCTCCGGTTCAGCACGTGCTTCTCCATTTGGGTCTCTAAGGAATTCAAGCAGAGAAGATAAAAAGTTTTGTATTTTTTCAGTCAGAAGTTTTCTGCTTATGCTAATCCAAGTCCTCCCTTCTTTGGCCTGGGAAGTTATCAGTGTTAGTGGCACTAAGTTAGCAGGCACTCCCTCCATCACATCCTGCAAATTTTACCTGGACTGTAACACGAAGTGCGCAATTCAAAAATTCTAAGTGAAGTGTCATCCAATAAAGAGAATACAATCCAATGCAGAAAGCTCATTTCAATACAGCTTTGCAAAAGTGATACATTTCCTTTTGTACAGCATGAATGATGCCTTAGCCTTACCAAGGGAGACAAGATCTGCCTAGCGATGCAGAAACGCGGCACACCTACAACAGCCCAGAGAATACGCCACCAGTGACTGAACTTGTTCAGCTCGCCTTTGATCTGAGTCCTAGTTCAGTGTTTTATTGCCTCCAGACCCAGAAGATTGGTCTCACCCTATATGTTGAATTTCTCTGAGGCTGCACATAACCTCTCTAGCTCACTCAGTTCTTTTATTACAACAAACAGGTATCTCTATAAGACGTTTGAATTCATTGTTTCACCATGCAAGTTAGTGCAGTCTGAGGGGAATTTTTGTGAGAGGAGTCACTGGCGTCAGTGCAGAATTCTGAGTATTTAAGTGAATTCTGACCATACTATGTAGTGTTTTCAGTTAGATCACACGTGACTTTCTTTATACATTTCAATTAGTCCTAATTCCTCACTGAATTCCTAAAGCAGACTACTTCCAAGCCTATTGCCCCTAAATCCAATAAATTCACACTGCCTGTTATTGTTACTCTAGTTAATGGCAATAATTTTGTATATGATTTGAAGTGATTGTTACTAATCTTGTGTTTCAGACTTTATCATGTTTCTATTCATGTCTTGCAAGCCAAAGAAATTTTGCATCATCTCTGTTGCACTCTGCAGAATTCTTTGGGGTATGTGGTAGTTTTGCGTGCCTGGGAATCTTCCATCTGGCTAGTGTGGGTTTCCTAAACACCATAAAACCCCGCCTGTGGAGATTGTGTATCTCTTATGGGCCCCATGGAGCTTATAATCTGTTTTTAATCATTGCACGAGGCAGCCAACACATCAGTCCTCATCAAGCAGTTCTTTCCATGTTGAATCTCCTTTAAGAAATTTTGATCCAGTTCTAAAAGTCCAGAGCTATTGCCAGTTTTCATTGGTACCTTAGGCTGCCACAAGAGTTGTCTTCCCCATTCCCTTCCACAGAAAGTCTCAGTAACCACTCTCTCCTGCGGCTTGCTATAGCAAATGAAGGATTCTCTGCACTTTGCCCTCACTTGCTCATCTTTTGAATGTACCCAGCAGCATCTGTTTCTCAGTAAACTACAGGTCGTATCCTCAACTGGGACAACTGAATGCAATGCAGCACGACAGAGCTACAGCGATTTTGCTGTAACGAAGAAACGAGCTCTACATCTACATTCTTCAACAAGTCACCAGAACTTACTTTACAATTCAAAATGCCAGCACCAATTAGATTATTCCCTATATGATATTAAAAGATTACCAACTATTCAATCCCAGCAGAATTTCACAGCAGCAGGAAGCACAGTGGTTTTCATTAAAAGCAAAATCACTTTTGACAGCTGCTAAATTATTTACTGACACAAATCAGTGAAACTATTAGTATCTATGAAGCTGTACTCCCAGCTTTCAGTGGTTAACGTGTTGACATTCACCAGAACACAGTTTTGTAAGTAAAAAAAAAAAAAAAAAGCAGTCTAGTTTTATTAGGGAAGTCTGAACATCTAAATGTAACCTCTTAATAAAGCAAGACATCACATGATATTTATTGTTTTGAAAGATGAAAATTGAAGAAACATATCTCTAAAATTTAAAATAAAGCCAACCGAGTTCTCTAACATTTGGTGGTTCCTCCAAAACAAATAGGTTTAAGTCCTGGTGAATGTACAACTTGTTTCTTTTGTGCAGTGCTTCTGCCTGCAATTTCTAATTAACTAGCTCCATTCTTATCCACAACGAGTGACTGAACGCATACAAGCTACAACGTATACTTCAACTAAATATATGCAGGTGTAATTTTAAAAGGGAGATAACTAGTTAACAACATTTGCATGTTGCAAAGAGGCTCGATTAGTATAATAATTCAGAAACCTTGCTTTTAGCCTGTTCCCTGCATCGCTGTGCTGTACTGAATACAATCTGCACACTAAAGATATGTTTGCAGTTAAAAATCTCCGGAGACTTTAGACCCATACATAAAGATACTTATTTCACTCTTTTCTGAGACACTGACCTGTATCCTCATTCAAAAACGAACACCACATCTTTATGTTATTAAATCTTTGTTTTGATCTATTAGTATTCACCAAAGTGCCATTTTATACAACCCCGCACTGAATAGGCAAGGCTGGAGGTAACCATCTGCAGCTTTAGAGTCTGCGTTCGAATTGATGAAAAGAGCTTTGTGTTTTCATTGCCAAGTTTGATTCTTCCAGTCATTAGACATTCCCCTCAGATCGCATCAATGAAGCTAACTCTCTTACACCCATGTGTTAAATTCTCTTCTCCTCATGGTTTCCTTTGCCAGCTATACTCCAGAAAGGCTACTGGGTCTTAGCCACATTCTTCTCACAGCTGTGTTAAAAAAGAGCATCAGAGCGTCTTCCCAAAATCCATATGTGTATCTGGTCAGTCCCCTGTCAGAGGGTCACCTCACATTGTGGTGTGATTATTCAAATATTCATTCTTGTTCTTGAACTGCACTGCTCAGATCATTCTGGGGAAGATTAGACCCTCCAGCCAGCACTGGAGAACGTCTTGGATGTTGATGTGAAATGCACACAGCTCCCGTACTCGGAAGGCAGATCAGTTTTACTTGCAGAGGAGGGGGACCCTAACCACTTAATAAACACTTGCTTCTTATTCCTTCCCATTTTCTGTATTCATTTCAATTGTGTCCAATGCTGGGAAGAACTGTTTGTTTTTGTTGTGTCATTGATTGACTTATTGATCAGCATCAGCTGAGAAACTCAGTGAGCAACTACAAAAGCAGAGCAAGCATGTTCAGAAATGCAGGAGGGAAAGCCAGGGCTACTCAAAAAAAGGGTGTGCTCCAGGAACAATGAAAGTTAGGTAGCCAAAAAATCACATCCTAAGAGGTAAAGCAAATGTTATTAAGGGTAGTATTTATTTTATGAGAGAGTAATCTCCTTTGATAAAACTATCTGCTTATTTAGAAGATCAGTTAGATTTCTTATATATTCAGTCCGCTGGAATACTTTATCTAAATCTGTAACTCTCCTGACTTCCTCCTTAAAAGAAAAAAACCCAAAATCAAAAGAAAAGGTCTCTTCAATAAACAGTTAAGAACAAACAAAGTAATAACACCTGTTTTACATCACTTTTATATTTGCTTTGCTCATAGTCAGAACTACCTTGACAAAGTGCACAAGCAGCATGTTTCTCACCATTTATGCTTATTTTCATACCTGTATATTTTAGCGTTGCACCATTACTTTGTGGATTTGTATTTACTTTTAGAGGATTACATAGAAATTCTACAAGCGCACCCTCCGCTGCCACCCTGCACAGCTATGTGAGTGTGCAAGCGTGACTGCGCTCACTTGCAGAGAGCTCTGCTTTACTAAGCTAGAGTCATTACATTGGGAGAAAAAAATAGAAGCCCTCCAACAGACAAATTGCATTAAAATTCACTCCAGCTGCAAAGCTGCTGCAGAAAAAATTCCTGGAAAGAAACACATCAAAAGTGGTCTCAACCTTTACTGATAATTGGCTAATATTGATTTGGTATTACATTATAACCTCCTCTGATCTCACTGACATCTGTAGCCACTCCTCAATCCCAGAGGTTCCAGCAGGAAGGGCAGTTTGAAAATGTCTTGCTTCCTCTGCTGGCAGAGGCATTAATTAATTCAGAGGCTTTTCCAGCCACCTTCTCCAGGTCAGCCCCATTTCCCTGCTGGGGCTGCACCAGCTGGCTCCTGGCTTCTCCAGCAGGACAAACTTGCAGGGGGCCTGTGGCGCTTTGCCAACGCTCCTGGTGAATTCTGCACCGCTGTCCTAACTCTTTGTTTGCAACCATGAATTAAAAACATTAATTCAATACAGAAAATTATAGTCATAGCCATTCTACAGAGTATAGCTTAAAAATATTATCGCGCAGATGCCCATAATTTCCTGTTGAATAAATATGTACCGTGTTATGTGTGCGCATATGTGTATTTATTTACATACACCACACGCTTAAAACATGTATTTCCTTTATAAGCTAGAACGGTGCTCTCCTAAAAGTCTAATGTGTATCTTGTTAGTGTTTCAAAGTCAAAACAGGTTCAAATGCTGCTAAATCTGTGTGGTTGCTCTCTGAGCATCAACGTTTTCTGTTTCATACACCCCCCGCCCCCCAGGATGGTGAATTCTCTTTGGAGGCAAGGGCACACAGTCACAATTTATATCTCACACTTTGGTGAGCCGATGCAAGACGCTCACCCTACTTCAGTATAAACACAATTTTACTATATCCAAGTTCACTATAAGCAGATTCCAATATATCCCCCTTCTGGTTCACAGCTGCCGTTTCATGTGGGATAGGATCCAGACATTTTTTAGATGCTTTGTGTCCTGACGGAAAACACAAGACCACTATTCTGACTTGGATCTCATGTTTAGAAAGCAACAATTGCAGGTGGGTACACAAATGGCTGACATGATGGCGATGCCGTGGAGAAATCACATCTCTATTTCAAGCGCTGCATATGATGCTGAATGCAAACACTGAAGTTTTTAAGAATACTAAAAAATTCTTTAGTGTTGCCAGAGAACAGGTTAGCAAAGGCATAGGGAGCATCAGTAAAATTACATGGTATGAAGATAAAAAGTCCATCCTTTTTCCACATTATTTTAATTCCTCTAATTGCGTTTTTTCTTAATAAAGCTCATCATTATTTTCCTCTTCTGATTTTTAACTGTTGCTACATTATTCAGCTATTTTACCAAATAATATTGAGAAACTATACAGCGGCTAAAAATACTTCCTCATATGTCAGAACTGAATTTTAACTGAACATTTAAAAAACCCCAAGAAAACAGATGTTTTAGAACCCTATTTAGGCTATGAATTGTAGTGCCACATTTTAAATTACAATAAGCATCCTCTTGAAACAGTGCTAATAATTAATACTACTGTAATTAATACCAAGAAGCCCTTCTGTTGACAGGTTTATAAATTGGCAGTTCCTTTCTGAAATGTAGAACATCCTACATCTTTGAAATAAAAAGCTAAGCTAACAAATGAGTTCCTGCCTAATTGCCAAACACTGATTTGTATGAAGCGGTTGAGGTTACAAAGAAATTGGGAATTCTCAGCCCGGTTTCCCTGCTGATGAGTACGAACTGTCTGTGTAGCTCTCCCAGAGGTGTCAGAGGAATCTCTATAGTGTCACACAAGGGTTCTTAGCTCAAAGTAAACACACTTTCCACAAACTCAGCTGCTTAATCTGTTTGCAGGTTGAATTATAAGATGGGGGTGGATGACTCCGGGTGCTGGGAAGACGCACAGAGCATTTCCACACTTTCTTGGTAAAAAGGGCATGCTATTGTCATCAAAAGGCTTCACCCAATTGTTTAATTTTGCTATAGGCTCAGTGGTCTGATCTCAGCAATAATGAAAACTAACTTGACCAAAATTTTCCCAAGTAGTTGAGCATGTTAAATTGTGTAAATTCTTTTCGCTACCGCAGTGCATCAGCACCACTTTAATTTAGGTTGTGGCTGCACTTCTACTCTAGCCACCCTGGTTACACAGATTAAACAAGACTGTTTCACTAAAAAAAGGCCACAAACCAATCAAAAAACAACCTTCACTTAAATATCTATGGTTAGTAAATGTTTATAAATAAAATAAAATGAAATAACGACTTTAAACGATGTACAGGAAGGTTCAGCCAATATTCTCTTTAACATGCTGTAATTATTTTTGTACGTTTATTTTTATCAAGCGTGCACCTGCTGAAGTTTCAAATATATCTAAGTGTTCAGAATAAAGATCTGAATGATTCTCAAACAGTCACTGGAGGCTTTAAACAGATCCTTGAAAATACGTATTCATATCTATATCTATATCTATCTTAACTATATTTTATGTAGTTACAAATAAATTGAAAATATAAAAAATTAATGTATTATTTTTAATATATTTTAATATATTATTAATAGGAGAACTCAGAAGTATTTTTTTAAACAAGAAAGAGGGGACTCTTGTTAGGCACTCGCAACATATTATAAGCCAGTTTCTGGCTACTCTGGAAATATGTTGCAGACATTAAAGTTGAAGACAAATACGGACAGACAGGAAAATTAGCATCAGTTCAGCATCGATCACCTTGGTAGGGTGAGGGAGGGGTATTTTGCAGCTGATGAATGTAATGCAGAGATGAGCAGTGCCACACCATGAAGAGGCTCTGCCTACATGTTTGCCTATGTCCCGCAGTCAGACTTTTAAAGGCTTACGTGGTAGTAATAACAAACGTGGCAACAAGGGCTTCAGTAGAGACGAACTTCAGGTTTGGAGTTCAGTAACCTTTCAACAGGAAATCTTAGGATGGGAGAGAAATCTTCTTGCTGGTTTCAGTGAGATTTTGAAGCCCCCCCTAAACAACCCTACCAGCACTTACCAGGGCATGAAACCTGCCAGGCGTGTAACAGCCCAGAAATCAGAACCTCAATATCCTACCATGCAGTTATAAAGGCAAATACTCTGTTGCCATAGGATTGCCATGGGGTAAAAACACAGTGAAAATCGTTCACAGGAGATGAAAACACTTTCTCTGTGCCTCGCACACGTAGAAAGCAGTTTCTACAACAATAATGAGAGGCACATTGATTTGTGTACTACTGTAAAACCGTTACAGCGATGGGCTTCCCACTGACCAGGCAACGAGCTGAACGGATGACAAGGGAGGAATCATTTGAAAGGACCTTTTCTGAGCACCACCACACCTGCAGTGACGGACAAAGTACCAGACGAAACAACATTCCGTTTGGTTTCCAACTGCCATTTCACTTGAAAGAAGGGAAGTGGAACTTACTTCTGAACTTTTTCGTTGGCCTCCCGTGAAGCCTCCAGGGCTTTCTGGAGCTTCAGCTCGGTGTCTTTTTGCTCTGACCGAGCCTGCTGCAGCTGAGCTGCCAGACCTTCAATCTGGCGATAGGTAAGGGTCACAGCATCCTCCCTGCCCTGTGGTCCACCTTCAGCAGTACCCAGTACACTGTTCAGCTGGTCCTTCAGACTCGGTCCTTCAGACGAAGATTTGTATAAGCTGGGAAAACAAAATCATGCATGTTATTCAGTTTCAGTCTGAAGACAAGCAGAAAGAGTATTACACTCAATTTAATTTTTTTAATATGGTCATATATGGACCCACATACACTAATACCAAAACAAGTTTTATTTCAAAAGTGACAGAGAACAAAAAAACCATCCTGTTTCCACCAGGCTCTTCCACAAGTATGTAACAATTACCAAAATTTAAAAAAGTCAAAACCCTATTCAACAAAACCTCACAAGGCAGTATTTTTCAGCTGTGGCATCTTCCTGATCACCTTTGAGCTGCAGCAAAAAGCTGTTACTGTGATTTACATGAAGTTGAATGAATCAGTGTAAGTTACTGATGTATTACACAGGTCTCTTAGCAAGCAGACTCACCAACTACAGGGGGTTTATTTGCATAATTGCATATTTTTCAGTATAATGAAAAGAATCAAAATGCTCCAATACACAACTGAAAATCTCTGAGTCAGCAGTATAGAAATAGCAATGATTTGCACGCACTAAGCAATTCTAAAGGTCTTTGGTCAATATTTTTGTGAGAAGAAACTTAAAATATTTCTTGATGCTGGTTTAAATAAGCTAGTAACAACCTGTAGTAGAACATACTGTGTCTTAAATAGCCTCTCTATAGTAGACAGGGATAGGTAACCTGCCAGCATCAGGGTTTTATCATGGGACATTTCAGTATTTGCAGTGTCCTCCACTATCATTTCTTGCAAGGTCCTTTCTGACCCACTGTTTTGGCTTCACTCAGACAAAACGTAGACACGTTTACCATGTATCTCACAGTGAAGCACCACGGATGTACACTCAACCCATTCAGTTTTATATGTGATTTTGAGGTATATTCATAGAGATATTAAATCAAAGATCACAAAAATAATGCTATTCCATTGTATACCATTGTATATCCATCGCAAACCAAAATGCAGTACTACATGCTTTGTATTTGTGTGCCAAAAAGTTCTGGACAAATCAAAGGGAGATCAGAAATTAAAAATGAAATTGAAAAGAGTCTTAAGGCAACAGATTCATGAAGCTAAAAGACACAAATATGCCTGGATCAGCTAATAGCTGATGTAAACAGATAATACATAGTTATATACATATATATTTACAATAGCTATGTAAAACAGCAAAAAGAAGGATATTAGAATGACAGGTTACTTATAAATAATGAGAAGAAAGGAGACTAAAGAAGATGGTGCATCAGGTAAAAAATTCTCAATGAAGACACCATTAACCATGAAATTATTTCCTAAGGAATCAGTAGGTAGCCAGCTGCTTGAGTTATTCAGGTGCAGTGGTAGAAATCATATTAATAGCTGATTATTAGGGGAGGAGCCTGCATGAGCAAGCTCTCTGTGGGATTAACAATGATTGCTTCCCATCTCTTCACAGCCATAATTCACTGGTGAATTTTACACCAGTGGAAAATGACATCGGTAGAGGAAGAAATTAATGGAAGGCATTTGTAACAGAAGTGATGGCAACAAGATATTGCAATGAGCAATTTATGCTTTTAGATAAATAATTGAGGTAATTTCAAAACAACTTCATGAATATCAGAAGTTGTTGCTTTATACCATTTCTTGACTGATGACCACGCAAATATCAAACATTATTTCAGTGTGGATTATAGTAGCAGTGTGCACCGATTACAATACTCAAGACACAATCTGCGTGACAGCTGCTAGTATGTAATAGCATACTTTCTTCCTTTCCAGTTTATTAAGGTGTTTGTATGGAAACCACCCTTCATTCCAGCAGCCCATAGAGGAAAATCATATACAAACTAAAATATAATATACATGGACAAGCATAATGTGGATGAACTAACAGAAATCCAGAAGCTAAAAAGTCAGTGTTGATATGTCATTACGCCTACTAGCTGCGGTTGTCTGAAAAGAATCTGAAGAACCTTTTCAATTAAATGAAGACATATTGAAAAATAACTATTTATAAAGGGACATTTAAATCCCTAGAACAGACTCATTAAAAATAAAATTAACTGTTGCACATAAAATTTACTGAGTGAAGTTCCACTATGGTTGAGCATTGATTACCATGGAAAAATACAGAAGTACGCAAATAATGCTGAAAGCAGGTTACCAAAATACCACAGCTGCCTGCTTCTTAAAACACCTGGCACAGGATTAAAAGAAAGAAAAGTCAGATGAGAAGCTAAACTTTTTAGTGAATATATCTGTCCCTGATTACAAAAAAAGGAGGATAGCCTAAATAGTCTAACTTGTTCACACCAGCTGAGTTTTTTTCCAGAACATATGAAAAATATAGCAATTTATTTAGATTACTGGCCCAGTGTAGCTAGAACCAGGCTCCTTCTCAAAGGCTGGCCAAGAACAATACGGTATGCAATACAGTTACGTGTTTTAACTCACGATGACCTCACCTGAGTGATGAATAGATTCTGACATGTATATATTTTGTAGCCAGTGTGATTCCTCCAGATAAAGGCACTGTGGTTGATACATGGTTTAAACTTTTTTTTTTTTCCCAAAAGCATGCAATTGGCAGATTTCCATCGATATGTGCTTTGCTAAAATACTTTTATTTAGTCTCTTTTGATACTTACTAATTTGAAATTCCTTCATTAATGTCCTGAAGATTATTTCTTCAAAGAATATTGCTGCTATAAATGAAATATAAATGGGAGTCCTAGGCCTGAAGAACTGGTGACATTCGAACAATTTCTTGATTTAAGTAATTCATGTGTTCTTTATAGTAAGCCTTTTGCTTTACTGTGGCAGCATGGCCCCTTTCTTGCTCCAGCTTGGGTCTGAGAGCTTCAAGGGCCCACCTTAACTGTGTCTAGGCAGGAAAAAAAGTGACATGTGATGATGTGTCACTTATGTTGCTCCTGCAGACAGCAAGAGATTTCCCCAGCCCCAAAGTCAGAGTAGCTTCAAGCCTGCTAAAAAATTTCACCAGTTGTAACTGCTCCCAGAGGGACTTGACTTTGGCTGAAAATCAACTGTATGAAGTGCTGCTCTTGTAACACTTTTCTCCTTGCCAGGCATACTTTTGCTGCAAGGTGGGAAATGATTTTCCACCTGAAGCAATTACTGAAGAACATAGAGAAACCTTCCACCTAAAGGAAGAAAAAAAAACCCAGCAAAAAACAAACATTCCCTGTTCGTCTCCTCCCTCCTCCCCCACCCCAGTGATAAACATATCCAACGTTCCCAAAGGCATGTAGGCCTGACCTTGGTTTTCACCACAAATGTTTCTGACACTCAAGTTCTGGAGACCTCAGCCTGCACTCAAGATGGCTTTGATGAGGGTCCCTTCACACCGCTGAGTGCACTCAAGGGCCAGGCAGCATTGATACCTTGAAAATACTACCTCAGAGGTGCCCTTAGGGAACACTGCAATAAGACGATATTAAAACGAAGCCCATAAGACCTGGAAGAACTTTGACATTTTGCTGTGGAGGATATAAACCGGTCAAGTTTGCATTACATGTGAGTCAGGAGCCTGACAGCTGGCAGACTGGTAACTAGATGGCATTGCCCTACCATAGACAAATATTTTACCAGCCTTCCTTCACCTGCAATTATACGAGTTAAGAGGCCTCTGTTTTCTCTTCAGTACAACCACCCAAACGTCTCTCGCTAATTTAACCGAAGACAGCAGATGTGTTGGCCTCCGTGGTGCACAGGCCACGCTGTAACCGCAGGGCACGTGTGTAGCACAGAGCATGTTCTTTGCTGGGTCACAGTCCAGCGCTGCATCGCTCTCCTGTGTGGGGTACCCACACGTTCCTCCTCTAGGATGAGCTCAGGCATCCTCTTTATTTCATATTCTCTCACCAAACCCAATGATAAGCACTTGCTGAACAGAGCCCACCACTGGTTTTCCTCTCTGTGGTGGTCGGTGGTATAACCTCAGGATCTTACAGGGTAACATGTTGACAGATCAGCACCTATGGTGCATGTCCACACTGTCCAAACCCAAAGATGGGTGAATATGGATCCGCAGCGAGCAGTGGGTTGTTTCAGCCTTCTCTCCAGAAATGATCTAGAGAAACCTGCAACCTGTACAAAGGTCCAAACAGTCTGGACACTGGATGATTCAAGCACAGGTTCATTGTGTACAGTGAAAGCTGGAAGTGATCATCATCCATCTTAGAACTTCCATTTTTCAACAAACACAAATGAAAGGCCACTAGCAAACACAGTTTTTCTCCTTTGGCCTCGGTCTCCTCATCTCCCCCACCAAAGCAATCACAACACTACCTTTGCAAGGTGCCCTGAGCTTCACTACTGAAAAGAGACCCATCACTTTGAAAGAGCTAAGTTAGATGCAGCAAAGTCTGAATTTGGGACAAAACTAAACCCAGCTGGTCTGCTGATGATGCCAAGCAGCACAGATTTTCCTTTGGGCCTCATTTTCGCTCCCCAATACCAACACCATTCCCCTGTGACCAGCTTGGGAGAGGTAGTAAGGACATAAAGCATGTGATTTAATCATCTGAGCCTTTCTTGAAGCTGAAGGACTGCTGAGACATGCTCTCAACAAGAAATAATCGGGAACCATACCTCCATTCCAAACCCTTCATTTATGAAGTTGCACAGTAATCAGATGTCTCCAGTTCACTTCACGCAGCCACTGGGCAAATTGCTCAGATAGCACAGCCTCATGTGACAGCGATATGCACACGATATCCAGCACTACCTATCATTCCTCACATTCACCGCACCATCAAATGGGCCAGGACCCCCACAAAAATAGTTTCTGGATGATTAATCATGTTTGGTTGAAACAGTGCAAAACATACATGAAACTGATGAGTGGAAAGAAGCATTTCTAAGATTTTTTGCAGCTGTGGTACTATTGTCTTCAGCTAGATTAGCAGTCGCTAGCTTGTAGTTAAGAAATGCACCTGAATTTCCTGAGCACATGATGTGTCTAGAGCTGGGGTCTCTGTTATCGCTAATTGATTAATTAGACTCTGGAAGATGATAACTCAGCTTTAGCTCTTTTCACACATACTCAACTCTCAGATATAGCGCATCTGAGTTTACAGAAGAGGCTGCTGTAGCTTTTATGCTTTAATACTGCATATTACTTGATACATGTTAACATTAATTATATTAATTATATATATATAAAAAATAAAACCCATCTTCATAGTTCCACAACGTACCTGTGTTAATTGCAAGATGCAGATTCACAGGCCCTCAAATTTCTTCCACGAATCAGGGGACTGTGTTTTCAATACAAGAGCAACTACTGTGGATACTCTTCAGGGTTTTACTAGGCTACGTGTTATTCCTAGAACCAAGCTTGCCATAAAATGTTCCTGTCATGTTTTGACAGGGAATTGGCTGTATTAGCATATCCTAGCCTAAGCATTTACAGACTGCAACTATCCAGCCCTAAAAGCTTCCTTCTAACTCAGTAAAATTAATCTGAAATTGTAACAATAATTTTATTTTGTTCGATGTTTACTTTATCATACTAGAAGTTACAGGAAAGAATTCTGCTACCTTGTATCTGTTCATTATTGTCAATTCATATGCTTTGGCCATTCTTAAATATTTGCCAACAGCTTTAGTTAACAAAATAACTTTAACTTAGTATTTGTAATACTGCAGTTATTCCCTACAGTAATAGATTGTTTAGGTAACACTGCAAATACAGAAGGAACCTTATCTATTAATCGAAGACAGAACTGGCATCAACTCATCAAGAGCGACCTCAGTATTTGAATATAAAGGCTGTTTAAGATGGTGCCAGCGACTCCACGGTTGTACCGCGCATCGCAAAACGCCGTCCGCCTCCCCCAGCACGCGTGAGCATCGCGGGGGGCAGAGCAGACCCCGCTCTGCTGCGGGCGGCGGGGAGGGAGGGAGGAGGGGCACAGCCAGCTCAAAGACAAGAGGTATTTTCACCTTCCCGGTCTCTAGGCTGAACTGGCAGCCTCTGCGCTGGCTGCCGGAGCCACTGGGTTGACATGGATCACTGAAGGGGTGTGTGTGTGGGTGGTGAGGAGCCAGCCACCCTGGCTGCGGGCCAGCAGGGAAATCGCCTGTGTCAGGGATTTGCAGAAACACAAACTTGGTGGAAAAGAGACAGAGGATCTTGTCCTTAAAGGTCATAGCGGTTTATTTTTTATACTTTTGAGTATGGTTTTGACGATATCAGTTTTAAGAACATCTTAAAGTGCATCTTTTTCCTCAAAGCTGAACTTAAGGAAGCAGCAACTCTGGTTGTGCGCTAAGACAACAGAGCCACCGGTACGCCAACTAAACCGGGTAGCAAATAGACGCAGTATGTGTTACTTTTCCCCTTTTTATGCTGATCCTTGCCAAGAGCTTCATTCTAAACACCATCTCCTATACGAAAACCAGGGTATTATGGGATAAACGGACATCAGGCTACCTGAGCAGGCATTTCAGCATCAGCTCCTACAGCTCCACACACCGATCTGGTCTGGACTGCAACCCCTCCAGCTCCCACGGACTTGAGAGTACAGGGGAAATTGCTGGCATCAACCTTTACTCACCAAAATGCCAACCATGGAAATTTTTCCTGGTGACAAAGAATGCGTACATGCAGCAGTCAGGCGTTTGCGCTAGGAGCCTTAAATGACATCTCCTGTCACCATAGGTTGAATTCAGATTTGCCTGCATAACTAACAAAATCTAGTAGAGATTTCTTTGTTAGAAATTATGCACGAAGTTAAGGCTAGTTTTCTTTGTGTCTTTAGTTTCCTTTGCAGTTTCTCACCGGTAAGGATAATGGTTCCTGACTTCCATTTTACATAAGTGACCTATACACAGACAATTTTATCTGGAAGGACAAAATTCTTCTGCAAAAGTAGAAATACTAGTGAAACACCTCTCATATTAGACAAATTGCAACAACTCAGGTGAAACAAATAAGAATCCTGACCCTGAAAACTGATATGGCCAGTGAAGCATCCACTGAGTGCAAAGGGTACTCCATACATACATCAACATATACAACTACATAAAATAAATCTGATAGTACTGATATGTATCATAATGCAGGCATCAGAATCACCTGAAAGCAAGCTCAGTGTAATGATTATATGCTGTTGACTTTTATTTTTGTCTCCAGGGAAAAGTGTTTACTTTGCTTTAAAATTTGTATGAGTCATTTTGTTATGTGCCTTTTTTTAATTAGTCTGAAGGAAACCGTCACCTGAGAAGGAGAGCGGAAATCAATTCTGATTCGATACTGATAGCTACTGTGCGATGTAAACTGTGTGTTCTTTCTAATTAAATGTAAACATGTGCAGTTCTAAAGTCCAGCAGTGATGACAACAACTACTAGAAAGGATTGCTTAAGCCCTGGTCAACTGATTCTTGTGAACCTTTTGTTCATACCGTAGGTGAGCTTGTGCAATCTGTCGCGAGGTGAACACCAGTTGTAACTGACTTTATTTTAGGTCATCTTCAGAGAAAAGACTTGACAAGAATGTGGAGCACTCTGTAATACCTCCAGTTACCCATTAACTATGTCCTTCTGATAGCTAATCAATAGCATTGCATGGAGCCAAACACACTGCACTGAACTGCCCCTCTTCCAAAAGCCAAGTCTTGGTAAATATTTAATGGCAGTAAAGGTGTTTTGACTCTTATCAATCTGATATGTTAAAGAACTCTTGAAAGAAACTTTATCTTGCTTCTCTCTGCATAAATAATTTGTTCGGTTACAATTTTAGGCTTATGCAAAAGCACTTAATTTAATGATCTAATGCTTTTAAATCAAGGCTTTGGACAGAGAAAATGTAGTTTCAATCCACATGTCACAAAATAAAGAAAAATCAAGGTTTATTTCCTTGATAAAATGCCAACTAGAAATATACATCAAGGAACCCAGCCCTTTATACTGTGGTAGTAAATACTGTGCCAGACTCGCTCAAAACCTGTTATACAAGTGCACATTTGAGATTTTCTTACAAGGCTTCAGTTTCTGCAAAATTCTTAGCTCTCACTCACATCAAGATGGAGCAAGATTTTTACCCTCTTTCCACCAGGGAAAAAAACAACTCTAAAATAGTTATACTAAGGATTCAGAGACTTTTTGTTCCCCTACAATGAATAATCCCATCTTCAAGTGGGTATATTCTCAGCTAATTAGTTTTATGAAGTGTTTTTCCATTTTCTGTTTTTCTGTGCAAAGCAGTTTGCCTAGACCACTGAACAGAGAAACACTTTTAGCCTGATCCTTTAACATCTACTGTGTGTATCCCTCTGCTACAGCCAGGTAGGATCTGAACATCTCCTAGAGACTTAGGCTTATTCCATGCCTCTGTGCTAATGTCACAGGACGGAGGATGGAGGAGTCCCCTGACCCCCTCCCTCCAGCCTTCTCTGCATGATCCAACTTCAGTATGAGCCTAAGTATGTTGAAGAAACTGATTCAGCAATGGATCCAAGCTTTTTCTTGGAAAATAATCTGGGAATAAAACATTGATAGTGTTTCAGTTTCCAAAATGTGAATCACCATAAATGTTTTCCCAGAAGTATAAGCATTATTTTTTTCCCCAGTGTTTATATGGCCTTTTCAGTGCTCTTGATGCCATTCAATAGATTTCAGAAATAAAAACTATGGGAATAATTCCCAAACACTGGCATAGATGAACTGAACAGCCTGGTGTTTTTCAATCACTAGTAATTGGCTCTGATGAAAACAGTATTAATTAAAATCATAAAGGCATATAAATCAATCAAGCAGTAAAGCGCATGGCACCGTTCAGGAACGACCGGCTGAAGAAAGCCTGTAACTAATAACCTCAGAACGTATCTTGTATTTAATACAATGTTATCTTTATAAATCAGACATGATCGTGAATTTTATGGCTGTCCTGATTTGCTATTGTGATCGCTTGGCTTAACTCCCCCACTGAACCAGAAAAGCAAGAGTCAAAGCTGTCTTGGACCCAGGGCTGGAAGCCAGCCCTGCCTTCCAGCATGGCCAGGAACATCCAGCTGAGTAGATGGAAGAGAAAAGTCTCTCCAGGAGAAGGTAATTAAAAGAAATACAAAGCATGGAAACGTGTTTCAGAGATGGAATAACCAAATACATATGGAATTTGAGAGAGGGATGATCTCATGGATGAGCTGAGTAGCCCTAAAGCTAGAAACCCTCAGTGTGACTGACCTGGGAAAGGGAATCACATGGGGCTCTGCCCTCTTGTTGCTTTCTTGGTGAACGATTCAGCTGAAAAATCTTTGAATGACTTTTTTTAAAAGTTAAAAGATACTTGTTTTTTAATTTGAGGATTCTTCCCCCCTGCCCCAGCAAAATCATTCAGAGAGAGAGTACTGGAACAGTTTTGTCTGATCTTTCTCAAAGGTGTTACTGAAAAATGTGAAGCAACTCTGACCAAAGGCAAACACGGTGTCCTGTGCTCCAGTACATGTCCAGCTGTGGTCACTGGTGTGCCAAGAAGCAAGGTACACCCATGAACTCTACACTGGTGTGACTAGCACGTGGTTTCCCCGTTTTCTTGGTACTGCGCACAGCAATACGTGCCGCTCTGCAACGGCTGGTGAGTCACTAGGACGGCTGCACGAGCTGCAGTCTGAAAACCTTCCTCCAGATCGGCAGAGACACCCGTGATACCTACTTTAAGCTATCATGGCTTCTCCCATACAAAAACGCAGCCGGTTTGGGGACTGCTGTGCAGATACGCACTTGCAAGTCACCTCTTGAAAGCCATGTAAGCGACACAATGGCAACGTATCGCTACCCAGTAAGCCATGCCTTACCTAGCTGCTGCTGCCAAACCCTTATCCATATAAATCATACAGCTCCTTGGACAGTTAAGCACTATGAAACAAGGCAGTGAAAATGATGGCTTAAATGATAAAGGGAACGCCTGGGAAATTTAATATAGGGGAAGTCTGCTTCCCTATTGTACCGATGCTTACTGAAGCAACTGGGCAGACGTGTCTGGGCCATTCTCTTTAACATGAAACAAGGACGCACGTTGGGGGAATGATTTAGTGGATTGGGGATCAGAACTCTATCTTGAATTCCCTCTTCTGTTTCACGTCTTCCGTGTGGTACGGAGCAAGTCACAACATGCAAACCTCAGCCCGCCATGCTGAAACCAGGAGTAAAGTGCTTTCCCCTCACTTTTTCTCTTTAAGTTGCAAGCTTTGGGTGCCCAGGATTGCTTCTTATTACCTTATGTGTGCTGCATCTGGAAACCTGAGGCCCTGATCTTGGTTCAAGTCTCAGCACAAATTATTATTCATGAAAAGACACAAAAGAGCTAATTAACAGTGTGCCTGTGTTGGCAATACACATCAGCTTGTCTAACCCCAGCATCCTGATCCAGGTTTGGGACCTTTGTGGAAAGAACACAACAGTTTCTCACAAGGAGGCAGCTTCTGCCTCCCCACTGCAGGTCTGGCCACCATTGCCACCATGGGGTGTAGGCAGTGACAGCAGCCTCCTGCACTTTGTCCAGCTGCCATGAGCACCAAGATCCTTGTTACCTGAGATGTTCTTGGCATCTTCCCAGGCAAAAAGGGCCACCAGCTGGATATGGCCCACTGACTGGAAGCCAAATTGCATGACTCGCATACCTCTTGAAAAGTGAGAGATTAGACTGCTGGCGGCTGGAGAAAAATCAGCGAAAAGAGAGCTCCAAAGCGTTGACATTGGAAAGAAGCTGCAAACGGATGCTGAATTGATTTCTGTCCCCTAAAACTTTTAAATCAGCTTCCCTCATCTCTCTCTTCTTTTACCCTCATGAGTTCTGACCACTGGGCTACTGAAATAAATCTGTAAAAGAATAATACAGTTGTGCACTTTAATTTAGGCTGGGTGAAGAGGAAAACTACATTTTTAACTTCATGAAACAGGAGTTCACAAGAAAAACTGCAGCTGCTTCTTTTTGCCAGCATATAATTTCTCCATAACCACCAGGTAAAAGTGAAATACTGTAACAGGAAATGTATCGGTTGCACCGAACCAAAGAATTAATTATTTTTCTCAGGACCTGACAAGGAAACTGAATGAGTATGAAAGCTCTTGTGAAATCTAGCCAACACTGTTCAATTCCTTATTTATTTTTTGAACAGGACAAGATAATTATTGGTATGAATACAGCCTACTGTGCTTATACACATTCAACAGATATTATACCCTTCTCTGATAGAAGCAGAAACATTACTCAAGAGGGAGAACTAAATTCCTACATTGTGATAGTCCTCGTTCTACTGTCACAACTGTAGAAGTATAATAATATAGGACTCTTTTGGTAAAGACAGTAGGGAAGAAGAGCTAAATGGAAGAACAAGCATTTTTGTTTCTCCACCAAAGACCTCGGGATGGAAGTCCCTTTTACAGAACATGGTTAAAACAAACAGAATGTGATGTTACACGAACCTGGATAACATTAAGATCCTGTCTATCCCACAAGAAAAAGAAACATAAATCAGATAATATGAACCTTGTTACCCACTCCTCTTCCCACTCCTTTGGGTGAGGGACAAATTCACCGCACTTCTCCTTCCTCTTTGGTGAAAGGTCCTCCCAGTTCAATCTTTAATGATGGTAAAAGTCATTCGTGCATTTCCCAGTGAGGACCAGGAGACAGCCTAGTAAAGAATGCCTTGAATTCATTTGCATCAAGAAGCTAAGGATGTGGGCATCGGTAGGTGCTCATACTGTTCGGGGTGTCTAGTACAACTAAATACTTCCTGGAAACCTCACTGCTTCCTCCTGATCTCTGGGAATGAAACACCAGAAGAGAAAGAATGCAAGAAAATATTGCTTTATATAACCAAAAAGAGGGGCAAGAAGAAAAAGTTCCTTCAAGACTAAAAAGAAACAATAAATAGTCTAGATATTTGAAATTTTGGCCTTAACTTCTCTTACCTCAGTGACCATGAGACAGGTATGACACAAATCCTTTCAGGGTAGATTTTGAATGCGACATACAGAGTTTTTACCTTAGTGAGATATATGAATCAAGTCTATGATATGCCCCTAAGTTATTTTTCCATGGACAGCGGGTGAACGGATGTCATTCCTCTGTTTAATCAGGAGTTAAAGCGTGTACAGTAATTCCTTATTTTCACAATATTCCTTCTGACAAAGATAACAACCATAAGAATGGCTCCCAGCTGGCTAAACCTGACATACAGGTTTTGTTAATAAAAAAATGCATGACTTAATTAATGAAACGGATCTATTAAGACTGTCCCCCAATCTACCACAGTGGCCCCACCTACAGCTGAACTTCACATGACCTATCTTATGCAAAAAGAATTGTAATAACTTGCACTGGGAGCTGTTATAGAGGAAAGGTTGCTATGAAGAAAAAATATGACTCAGAAATGCATATAATGCCCCTAGAGGAGAAAGCTCAGTATTTTCACTTTTACTCAATGTTTTCTTTTACAATGAATAACTTAAATGATTTTGCTAAACTGTGTAAAAATATTTCATCAAGAGTAATTACGTTTGATCTATTAGCACCTGATACTATCTATTGTCTAAATTGCTTGCATTCAATCCATGTGTAATGTCAACAGTATTAACGTCCATTATAGAAGCATTAGTTGAGTAAAAATAATTTTTAACTGTCCAACATTCTTGTAACTTTCCTCCAGCACAATGTTCAAAAGAAGTATCATCATACCAACATCTTCTTGGATTTTTTAAAGGCATGTCTTTACTTAAGTCTGCAAACTCAGGGTCTTTACACTTCACAAACAATTCACCTGTTTTGTTCTGGCAAGCATAACTCTGCAGCAATCTACTCATTTTACATTCTTCTCTGTTCCTGTCTAGCTGTCCCACACTAAATGGCTATCCAAACTCACCTACATCAACTTTGGCAGGCTCAACACCTCCTTCGCTAAACCAGTTTTTTTTCCCCTCCAATCATAAAAAGCTGCACTGTTACCAACAGAAACAAGGAACTCTGCAACATTTCTAACCACAAAGTTATATATATTCATTGATTTGACCAAACTCCCCCCCCCCCAAAAAAAAACCCCAGACCCCGAACCTGAACTAGGACAACCGGAATCACCTACCTGGAAAGCAGATACTTTTTTTCTCTTTTGCAGCCTCATCCTTATTTCAAAGGTTTCCAAATTTTTGCTGCCTTTTAGCAGGGGAAATATTATAAACTGTTTGAGATTACATTCTCACTCAAAGCAATGAATGCCACAGTCTTCTCCAGAACAAAAAGCTACTTTCTCTCCTTGGAATAGTAACTTTACAGTAATTTAGAGGAAGCAGGAGAAACAGTTGGTTATTAAACATTAAATGTATTAATGGGGCACTCACAGTGTTCGTCTGGAAAAGGCAGTTCTGTGCTTGCATTTCAGAAGGACTGCTGCAATACAATAGCCACTGTGATAAATTCAGGTTTACCTCACTTAACATTTAGCAGAATCTAATAACGAAAACTTAAATCAATGTATTTTCAAAAAAAAAAAAAAAGCATGAGTAGCACTATTCACATCCTACAGCTAGGGGAATTGAGAGGCAAAGAAAAAACATTCCAAAAGAGGCCCTTCATTTCCACTTCCCAAAAGGGGACCTTTAGGCCTTGGTGTTTACAGGTTTCAGGGACTTGCAACTCCAGATGAAAACAATGACAAATCAGTGTATTCAAAGCAGGAGCCCCCCCAGCACTTTAGCAGCATGTATAAAATCATCCATTTCTCCAGACACATGTTGCCCTTGAAGTCCTGCTCAGTTCTCTAGAAACCTCAGACCTGAGTTTATGGATGGAGCATTCACAGCACTTTCTCATTACACGGCACTGTTGTAAACAGAGCTTCTGCCGGGCTCAGAACAGTGACCCAGGAGGGAAGTGACACAGGCTATGTAGGATGCTGGTTTGCTTAATAAAAGGGTTTACGTGATTGCCTGAATTAGAGGGAAAAATGATTAATATGAAGTCTGGTACCTTAGGAGTTATAAAGAGAGACATAATTCCTGAGAGAGATTCTGCCTGCTCCCAAGACACTGTGAATCTGTCCTCTATAGTTTCTTTTTATAGTCCTAGTTCTTCATGATCTATTGAGCCTGAAAATCATTGAGACTTTGATAAAGGCTTTGTGCATCTCCTCAGCCTGAAGTTCTGACTCATTTAGGTGATTAGGTCAGCTCCCTAATTTTTAGGAGGCAAAGCAGTAACAGAGATAAAGTAACAGGACCACTTCAGAGCACACTTAAATCAATGGGAGAACTTTCAAGTCCAAGGTAAATATATCTGTTCATAAGGAACTCCAGGAATGGAGGTACTAAGAGAAACAGGCACGTTCACTATGTCCTGAGTTTTTAATGTAGACCTTTGTCTTGTTTTGCCTACTCTGGGGAAAAAGTGTTCTTAGTTTTGTCTGAGGAAAGAAATTAGTTCACAGGTAGCTGAAGAACAGAGGTTAACAACCTATGCCTGGAGCAAGGGAGAATGTGACCCAGTTCAGAAGTAATTTGTAAGAGCAGAGTAGATGACAGGATTGTTTAAATGGTGGGCAAAAATCTCTGGGACACACACCCCAGAGATTTTACAATAAATGAAAACAAAAATCAGCTTGCCAAAATCATCACAACCCAGAATCCGATGTACATTTATCGAGAGACAGTAACATCTTGCCTATGTTTATGGTGAGTAAAAATCACTCGCTGTTCAAAAGCTGAAGCACAGGCAAGCCTTCTGAAGGAGACTATGGGAAAGAAATGGGGTACAACATTCCCTGTGTAACTATGGTGTGTGTGGGGGAAGAACTTCAGTTGCCAGCCCCACCAAGTCCTGACAAAAGGAATGCGAGAGCTGTTCCCAAGGTGAAAGAAGACAGGCTGAACAATTTGGCTAATGGGATCACACTGAGCTAATGGGATCACCATGACTTGCTCTGCTTCTGTTAGCGTATGTCAAAACTCTGATGTGCTATAAAATACATTCTACAGCAGCAGGCTAAATCTTTAGGCCTTTTTGAGAGAATTTACATATCTTCAGGTTTTGAGACTTGTGGGGAAAGAGCCTACGGGGCAGTAACACTTCATGTTTACAAATGGTGAAAGTAGGTTTCCCTCTGTCAGAGAAAGAAAAAAAGAAAGGAAACAGAAAGCCTGAACTTGTTAATATCTTATTAAAAGACCTTTATTGCTGCTGCCCACACATAGACATGCAGAGGTTACAGACACCACATTTGCACAAGCCCCCAGCTGTTACCTCTCACAAGCCAGGTGTAGACAAGAGAATAAATCTAAGTGTGCTGTAGCACCAAAGTGGGCTATGGTACGCTCATAGCTGGCAAGCAACGACAGCGCTTGGGAACGCTGTAAGTCATATCACTGATTTCTAGAAGCGCCTGAAAACTTGCTTAATGGTCTTGGTTATGGTACTCTGAAAGTATTCTAGAGATGCTCTTGGGTCAATCCACAAGGATTTAAAATTGAAATAGCGCAGGTCAAAATGATCAAGCTTTGGTGCCTATAGTTAAACTCTGCTCCAGTGAGCGACTGGCTTTCCAAAGGGGCACTTGCAGATCCCTCCCCAGCTCCCTAAGTGCAAACTCAGGTGCCTGAATTTACGTATCCAGGACTGAAATTTTTGGCCACACTGTTTAACAGGCAGATCTGCTGGGAGGCCTCTTGTAACCAGATTTTTTTTTTTTTTTTAAAGCCTCACATTATTGGACAGATACTGGCCCAAGTCCAATCCACAACTGCAAATCCAAAGAAACAGCTCAGAGCAAACCAGCAGCCTTATTAGCTTTTAAAGATTTCATTTTCAAGAACTCAAGACCCTTTATTGACTAATGAAAGGTTGGGTCCCCAAGCCCACAGACTGATGATGCTTGGAACATATTTTAATCATTTTGGAGTGCTAGCAGCCATCTGTCTAAAGAGCTTTGATCACATAAACGCACTCTGAAATACAGCTTCTTCTGAATCCAAACCCTTTCTGAGAGCCAAAGGGAACCCACAGGCATGGCAACTTTGAGACAATTCAAGGCCTTGTGATGTGATAAGGCGGCTTTTATTATTTAGCACATCATTACATTTAACGACACCACAGATAACAGATACACTAAAAAGATACCATTGTCATGTCCTATCTCGTAACAGTAATATCCAACTGTGACTTCACTTTGTTTCTACCCGACACTTCTCACTTACTATGTCATTTTAAAAGAATAGATAAATGAAATAAAAGGATTTTTTTTCCTGCTGCAAGCACCAGAAATGCTAACAAATTAATCACATAACAAATAAATAGTATAAATGACAAATGAGGACTTTTTTTTCCCCCTTTTTTTTACTGCTTTGCTACTTCGTTTTTTAAAAAAAGATAAAAAGACTAGCAAACAAATCCCAAATAATCTACTGTATTTACAGTTTAGTCTATTGGCTGTTTGGCAGATAATATTTGCACGTATGAGTCTACTTTGGCCAGCACTGAATACAAATTTACATTGAAAAGAGAGAGATCCCTTATAGTTACAGCTTTTCTAATGTTAATATTTATGAACACATTTTATATAATTGCCATAATAATTTCTCATTCTAACTCTTGAAACAATTTGAGCATCTCAAAGCTTATCTTGTGGTGATCAGTTTTTGCCCTGGTGTCTACTGAAGGGTACAGACACACACTATTAACCATGGTAGCTTGCAACCAACAGTGATATCGAGCATGAAGTAAAAATATTTAAATCATCAGACCCAAGAAATTGCTCGCAAAAATGAAGCAGCAGCCTTACGAAAGTGGCAAAACCTGCATAAAAACAGCCCTCTTGATGACAGGAGAGACACACTGGTGGATCCTGCATGTCCAACCATGACTTTATTTGCTCCAATTGTCAGGAACCTCAGTGGGTTCAACCCTGAGATTACAGGACTTGCAGGTTTCTCTTCCTTCTGAGATCTGATTCTTGGCCCTTTTACTGACTCAGGACACATCACCAGTCCCCAGAAGGAACTTCTAGTCACCCGCTGCAGTAATGTACTTTTCCATTCACTAGCCTTCATGCTAAGTGTGGCTAGCTGGCAGTGTGAAGACGGTGGAAGAAACACACACAGCACTTCGGTGGTGCTTATGGAAACACTTGTGGGTGGCCACGCTCTAATCTGTATCACTGACACAGCACAGATTAAGAGAAAAGATGAT
This sequence comes from Microhierax caerulescens, assembly GCA_035590215.1. Classification (NCBI taxonomy): domain Eukaryota; kingdom Metazoa; phylum Chordata; class Aves; order Falconiformes; family Falconidae; genus Microhierax; species Microhierax caerulescens. The sequence goes on along the minus strand of JAVJGJ010000060.1, from coordinate 63,071,497 downwards.
AAAAACAAAACAAAACACAAAGTGGCTCAGGCAGAGGAAGAGCTTCTCTAAACTCACGTTGCTGTCAAAGAAAATACATCACTGATGGTTCACTCAGTGTAACCCCCTCCCTCTCCTTCTGTGGCTTTTCCTTCCAAACTGACAGCCAGAGAAGCTTCTCTCCTGGTGAGACAGCAGCTCCGTGCCACTGCTCACGTGCTTTTTTTTTTTGGTGATGTTAGGGAAAAACACCCAGGTTGCTCTGTGCTCGTTCTCCTTTCTGTCGTGACCATATGAGCTGCAGCTTATAAAAGCAAACTCATATCGATAAGTTACATTTTACTTAAATATTTGAGAGGCTCAGAACTGTGCAAATCCCAGCAGGCCCATTTATTCTGGAAAACTGTGGCTGAAGCTTACAAGTTGGTCCCTACTCTCTAAAAATTACAGCCTTCACACCTCTGCTGGAAGAATTACCCATACCAGATGAGTAACATATCATTATGCAACGCTGGACACAATGTTAAAAACCTTCAGCTTCCAAAACACAAGACTTCTATCACATCCGTTAGAAAAGCAGCTCAGGATGGAATGTAAAAATGGAATTTTTTCCAGTACATGGCACCAGCATGACGTAACAATTTAATAAAAGCTCTAACTTAAAAAACCCATCTGAATAAAGAAAATACCTTATTCTTGGCTTTTCTCTTTGCAAACACAACAGATGAGCAGTCTTCTAGCTCATGTTCTGCAACAGGCAGAAGACTTTTCATGCTGCCTGAATTCCTAGATGCTTCCTAACAGAGTCTTTCCATTGACTCCACTGCAAGCAGGGTTAAGCTCAAAGTAAGAAAAGCAATGTTAGGTCTAGCACTGGCTGAAAATTGCCGATGTGGAAAGTCTTCTTACCATCAAGTATCTTTTTTTTTCATCAGTGGGAGATGAAAATCCCAACATAAAAAATATGTTGGCTTCCTGTGGCAAATTTCTAAGTGAAAATTCTCCTTTCACCTTGACATTTCAACTTGAAACACTATCTTGTTTCTGTTCTTTAGCTGAAGAGAACTAAACTGAAACACAGCAAAATGAACTTTATTTTATTACTGAATTGACATTTTAACATAAAAACATGTCCTGTGAAAAACCCACAAAAAAAAGGCATTTAAAGTCCTCCTGACAATGTTATTACCTTATTTCTAAATATCATATTCATAACAAAAGAAATTCCCTTTCATACAATATTTATAGGGCAAACTGAAATATTTTTTTTCAGTTTTAGATTTTCTTTGACCCTTCTCATGGGAAAATTTGTCTTTTAAACAGCTATTATTACACACACAGTTTTCCTGTATTTCTTTAACTTGCTTTAGAGAGGGCTGCTTCTTATCCCTTATCTGTTTTTCTTTCCTCATTTTAAAGTAGGAGTACCTGCATTTTCATAAATCTCTAAAGGTATTATGGAAAATGATAAGACTTCTTATTCAGTTTATACAAATAAAGCAGCTGAAGTAGACTTTAGTGATGTCATTCATCTATATTCATCCAGCATTTCAATGACAGAATCGGAATACGTAGCCTCTGGTCCCATACCCTTTCTACCAAATAAAGATTTCATAACCCTGCATGTGCTCTTAACAGATTTTTCCAACGTTCCTTTTGGCTATCCTTACATTATACAGAGTAGATATTGACTCTACTGATCAAAACGTCCTAATTTTTACAAGTATTTATACAGGAGTATAATATTTCACATTACTAACCTACTCCAACCTATCAGTAGCAGTCAGTTGTTCGCAGGCAGAGACTTTACACCTTCCTTCCAAAAAGCCCACTTTATAAGGCTTTAACAAACTTGAAAAACAGTTCACAGAAACCTCTAGCTATGTACTTACTCCAAAAAAGCACAGAACAGAATTACAGTTCCTAGACTTTTCAGCTCACCGAGAAACCAAGGAAGTCATAACAGAAAACCGCAGGGAGTGGAGGTAAAGGAGCAGGTGAAGGAATCGGCCAGGTGAGGGGCAGCTGCTAACAGAAAGCTAGCGGGGCCACATGTACAGAGTCGTGAGAGCACATCAGCACCTGATGGCAAGGAATTCCTTTCCATCAACAAATCCCTGCTCTTAAAAAAGAGCAGAAACTCAACTAAAAAGGTTCCTCACAGCAAAACCAACAAGGTAGAGTGTTGTTTTAGTTCACGTTACCCCATGACACCGAATGGCTAGGGAAGGCATCTGCTTGAGTCTGATGAATTACAGTGCAAGGAGTTGCAGAGTCCTTCTAGCTCTAATGTGCTTGGCACAAGTTGGTCCTCAACTAATCTTAAAAATGTGAGAAAGTCTGCCAATATAACACACTCAATAACTGAAGCAGTAGCAGAATTAATGTAGTACAAGATATACATTAAAATCGCCTCACAGAGCGTGTTAGGCCTTTGGTCCACATTCACGCTGCCCATGTTCCCCCGCAGATCTGCTGCTTAGTGTTTCCTATCGATGAGGCACCTCTGGAGGCCAAGAGGCCCCTAGAAGTATTAGGCACAAAGATTTCATAGAAGGTAGGTCAGACCAGTCCATGCCTGAGCCAGCAGCGGCACAAGGCAATGGGGGTGTACTACACTCACCTCCTGCTGGGTGCAGGGCTGGCGTGGGCTGGCTTGTAATTCCATAAGGCAGCTGGGATCTCCAGTGGTTGAGTGCTTCCTCTCCCTTAAAGTTTTTGTAAATCACTAAAGCTGAGTAGCAAATCGGTTTTCCATGCTACAGTCTTTTTTCCCCAGTGAGACAAGAAAATTTTCAAAATCACGTCAGGGCAACAAGAGAAACATTCAAAAGTATTTTTTGTGTGTGTCTCTAAAGGAATGAGAGACAGAGGAGGCTCGGAGAGCACTCTGATGGCTAAGATATTCCATCGGGAGGCAAAAAAAAAGATACCCTCCACCCCTGCCAACAGGTTCAGATACTGCTTTGCCTTTTCATTGCCTGCCAAACAGGCACCGTAAACACCAAGCCTATGGTATATACTAGAGTCTCTCTCTACTGTTTCTCTTCTGTGCAAATGGTCAAGTATTAATTGGAGTACAGATGCGAATCTGGTCTGCCACACTCCCAAGAAAGTTCCCTATCCACTGATTTATAAGTCAGTCTCTCTGACTTTATTTTTTGCTAGAAAGTACAGCAATGCAGGAGTGACAATAGTAAATTCCAGGCTAGAGAAAAAGAAGTCTGGGAATGGGGCAGGGGAAAGAGGATAATAAATCAAATAAAATGTGAAGTACACAAAGATAACAAGGGCAACAAGGTAGGGCTCTGCCCCCACTGCTCACCTGTACCAAGACACAGTGAAATACAGCCGTCTCAGTAGTGCCAGTAAAGCTTCATGCAGCTGCTTTGCCAAAGCAGAGCAGCTTACTGATCTGTTTCCCCCCCTGCAGCTGTCTGATCCGGTTCATGAAACAGCCCCCAAAGGCTGGACTTTTATCTCCTGCAACACTAACGCGAGCTGTGACTGCATGAGCAGTAAGGAGACAAAGGGAAAGAAGACAGGAGGGCTTACCAGTGGGAAAATTATTACGGGACTACAGAGTGAGAAAGACCCACCAACCTAAAATGCCAATTCTTTTGGGGCTGCAGCACCCCACTGGAAAGTGGCACAATAACAGTGGAGAAGCATGAACCTGCAGGTTCTAAATCCCATACCAGGGTGCTGGCTCCCCTCACCCCCTCAAACTGACTAACATTCACTGAAACCTTCATGGGTTGCTCAGAGAAGGCATGGTTTTCATCAATCTGAAGGGAAAGGCAATATGGTCCACCTCCAGTTTTGACTAATTTCAGTACTCAGTCCAATAGACAAACAGAAAGAAAGCATGCACATTAAATAAAAAACACCCAAACCCCAAACAAGGGCTAAATCTCCATTCCTTGCACATCCAGATCTCCCACAGAAATCCACAGGACTTTATATGTAGAGAATAAATTAAGAAATATAGTTTGGATATTACCTGATCTTTTTTCATAATAATGAAAAACAAGCAAAAACCTTAATGTTCCCTTAAAGAGCCACTGTTTTCCCTATGTTGGGCTGTACTGAATTGGAGTAGGTTAGGTTCCTTCACATGACGTATCACACTGTCTCCCACCGTATAATAGATGCAAGTGCCTCACTTCTTTGGTATAAAAGAGAGTATTTCCTCTGCTTGGAAGCAGGACATTTAATTAGCTCAAGATATATGTTTGATGTCAGGTGCCTGAAACTCTTGGATAAAATAGAAGTCACTGCTGCAAGGACAGAGAACATTTAAAACACAACTGCCATCTTCCCCTGATCTCCCCAAAATTGTTCTGCAAAAAGAACAGTAGATTTACAGTGATGTTATCCAGTCATCCTTAATGACTGTAATTATACCATGTTATGTCTAAAGCAACTAATACTGAAACATCGACAGCAACTGCCAGAATAGCTGTGGACAGGATGAAAAGAGCAGGGAAGTAAGTCAATGTCCATAACTGAAAAAGTGAAATAAAAAACCAGCCATGAAAAGACCAGTTCTTTGAGGTAAATTGCAGGGATACGGTATCCCGCTAGTGCTTTAGGGGAAGGACTGAGATCGTTACTCTGCACTAGTGATTGCAGCCTCACTGATCCCCCCTGTACATGGGTTCCAGTTGATTTGGACTGGGTAGCTGGATGCTAGAGCAGCCCAATCTTCTGCTACATAACATGTCCCCCTGAGAGAAATCTGGACTGGAGAAATTGCTGAAAAAGACTGGGAGATGGCAGAAGCAACAGGCTGGAGTGTTTGAGCAGGGGTCAGTCAGAGAACAGGAGACTGCATATTTAGGAAGTTGTATTCTGACTTGCTACCGCAGTGGCTGTGCAGCACACAGAATACAAGAAGAAGATGAATATTGACATGTTAGATAGAAATAATTAATAGTTTTAATAGCCCTTAAAACCAGAATGAGAGGAACAGTCTAAAACCCAAGAAATACACCATTATATATCCATGCACAAAGTCCATGGACCATGGTTGAAATGGTGGCATTTGAGTATTATATTCTACAACATTTTTCATGAAACTATAGAATGGAAGTAGATTAAACACACACCGCTGTATTCAGAGCTTCAACAGAAAAAGCCTTTTTTTCCAGGACTGTAAATAGTGCCTCGCAAAGCAACTTGCTTCACCTATCTCTCCTATTACAGGGTAACTTAGTTCTGTAATTAAAGTGCAAATTGAGTTTGTCCCTGCACTTACAAGTCTTTCATTGGAGGAAATCATAAAAAAATCCTTGATTCTCTTCCTTTTGGAGGAAATAATAAAAAAAACCTTGATTCGCTTCCTTTTTGCTCCTATCAATTGCATCCTTTAAAAAGATGAAAGTCCATGTCGCTTTACAAGAGACTTGGTGAAAATCATATGGGCCTCCTTAAAAACAACTGCTATTGAGACACAAATGCTAATAATAAAGAAGTATCAGGACAACTGAAATGTCTAGATTTAAATTTTGTTAAACCTCTTCAACAGTTTATAACTTATAAAAGTGATACAACTGGTTAGGGAGCAAGAAAACTGTCTGCAGTGCTGTCAGAGAAGCTACCCATATCAATTGACAGTTTGATTCTAAAAATATTTATTTCAGGTCATAGTAATTCCTAGTACAAGTTACTTTTCTATTTCATTATTGAAAACCATCATGTAACTTCAAAATAAGCCAGATTTTTCTCCCATGCTGGCTGTAATGTATAGATTCCAATTGCTCTGCAACGTGCAACTCCTGGGACTGTGACATGCAACTGCCATTACAACTGCATCTCTCCACGCTACTATGATTTCCCTTTCAGATCTTCATGTCAACTTCAGAGACTGAAAAATAATTCTAAATTAAACTTCATTTTAACATTGCAAGTTTTTTCAAATGTCTGTTCATTATGACGTTTGCTGAAATAAATGTAAGCTTCTTCCCATGGCGACTTCCAGCCTGCAGCTATTTCTGCATCTCACACATTTCAACAGCAAATTGGAAGAACCTTTGGATAAAGATTTTTTGCAAAAAGGTTTCACTATCCCTCCTAACCCCTGAACATCAGACTTGGCAAATATATGGCTTTTAGAGCACTTGATTAACCTCTTGTCATTGAAATAACTACTCAAACTTATTAAAAGCACGCCTAAATTTTACCTTACAGCCTGGACATACCAATGCTTATCCTCAGCAGC
>JAVJGJ010000060.1:63044418-63062102 GCA_035590215.1 Microhierax caerulescens | reverse complement strand
TTACTATACAGAGAAGTCATGGAGTCTCCATCCATGGAGATATTCAAACCCCATCTGGACGTGATCCTGGGCAACTGCTGTATGTGGCCCTGCTTGAGCAGGGGGGTTGGACAAGGTGACCTCCAGTCAATCAACCTGTTACTCTGTGGGTCCACTTCAGAACGCTTCAGAAAAAAAAACCCATCCTCTAAGACAGTGAGGTAGGAGATAAAATCTTTCATTTCACTTTTGATACTTCTGAATGAATATGCAACTTGTATAGCTTAGTAGTGATACAATAGTTCTTGCCCCAGGGGACGTTCAGGTGAGCATTTCCGCACTTTATGGCTAAATCTTGCAAATGCTATTATCAAGCTTAGAGTGAAATTCTGCTTGCTCAAATTAAGGGCTGTAAGTTAATAACATGGTACATTCCAATGGTATTCCTGCAAGTCATTATTGTTAACATTTTTGAGATTTAAAGCATTTACATGAATAAACTGCAGCTGCTGCCCACTACACTTGTTAAATGCTATATGCTAGTGCAAACTTCATACGCTATGTCAAAAATATAACCCAAAAGTCAATGAAAAAATCTCCTGTAACATGCAGAGACAAACATAAACAAACTCTTAATTTCTGAAATATCAATAAAAACATTGCATTTTGCAACGTTTTTGGTTTTTTTTTTCCGCAAAAACACTGACTCCTGTTGTTACCTCTGCTGTCAAGAGTGGTTCCAAAGAATGTTTATCAATATGGTGATAGCTGCTTTATATATATAAATATAAAGTTTTAAAGTTATTATACAAAACCCATTTAAGTGAGTAATAAGGGCACTATAATAAATTCTTTCAAGCTTGGCAAATCACACCATAATTTGTGCACACACTAAATGCTGACCAAATTCATTAAAAGCAATAATCACAAATTGCTTGGGGTTTCTATTCACTATTAACAGGCTTTAAATAAATGCCTGTGAGATTTAGGAACAAAAGTTGTTTTTGAAACTTCCCTCCAAGGTTTTAATAAACTTAATGAGAAGGGGAAACTCAAAAAACCTCTAGAAACTTGAGTATTTTTCACTTGTAAATGCTGAAACACTGAAAACATACACAGTTCTGCTATTGCAAATGCTTCTTAGTCATAACTAACTAGTCCTCTTTATTTCCAATGAACATAATATTCACACTACATTTATTATTTACCTCTGCAGCCCACATCCCCCATCACAGACATTCAGCCTTCAGATTCACAATTTTCTGCTGTGTTGATGCCAATTCTCCTGCCTTTAACCTGCTGGCAGTTCTGTATCCCCTCTCACACAGGAGGTCAGGATGAAATGAGAGCTGTAACCCAACATCACTCCATAAAACAACCTAACCCCTTCACTGGACCACACAGAACTTTTCCTTAGGGACTAAAACCCACTGATCCATGCAAATGTGCAGTGCAGCCCACCTAAATTAATGAGAGTATGGCTATTTCTCTCATTCTATGTACTGCTACAGAATGTAAGGAATTAAGACATACATACTATATTTGTATGGTTGAAAAAGAAAAGTCTTTTAGAATTACAGATTTTATTACTTTAAAATTTATGTTGATTAATTTAGGTATGGGCAGACAACCAGGGAAGAAACAAGCACTTATGTCAACTGGTTCTTTTGTCTCCGTGTTTGTAAGTGAATGCATTGCTATAACACAGCTTTTTCATTCCTATGAGAATCAATTGCCAGCAACCTTCCCCTTCCCTTAGAAGAAACTAATAGAAAATTTAGGCTATAAGAAAAGGACTTCTATTTCAAAGAGATGGTTGGTGAGCTGTAAAGCAGAAATGCACGCCTTGATTCATTGATGTATTCACATTTCCAACAAATACCTATTTGATAAGGCCATTTCCTCACTCACAGACACAGCGCAGAGAATTTCCCCTACAAGTCACTGATTTATATTAGTATGAACTATTTTACCTGTAATAAACACGCAGTGTCTGGATTTCTTCTTCTAATTTTTTGCATTGTTGAAGAGCAGCCTCTTTTTCTTGCTGTGAGGCTATCAGTTCTGCCTGTGAAATGATAAACAAACAATTTATTCAGAATATCCATATTGGTTTGAAAACATAACAGTTCTTTGTGCATTCATTTCAGGCATGCTTTATTATAATTACATATATAAAGTTACACTGTTTTGTAACACTGCCTATTCAACTCTTATAAATTTTTTTTCTTGTTCTAGCATTGCAATTGTTTCTGGGTTTCTTTCCTAGATGTTTTAAACAGCTCCCCTCACGTATATGATAACCCCCTTCGCATGGCTAAGGTAAGACCTCCTCAGTTCAGCCCAGTGTTTATCAGCCAACGTATTTCATATTGCTGTCACGTTCCTGCAGTGCAAACCCGCTGACCAGCACACAGAGTGACGCAAGGCACGCAGCCACCAAACGCCGACGCGTGACTCTCGGGCTGCACATGGCGCTCCGGCTGCTGAGCGTGGCTCCTGCGGTGGGAGCCACTGGCCGATGGTGCTGGCTCCCTCTGGGATCTGGGTGCCTTCTCACTCACCCAGGATCTGGTTTACAGCGGAGCGAGGGAATCCCTGGGCAATTGCTGTCATCTCCCACCTGCGAACCCTGCCGGATGTTCCTCCCCCCACTGTTTATTCACACCGAGCTGCAAAGGGCTCCTGACTCACAGCCATTATGGAAATTGCAGCATGTGGCTTGTAAGTCAGGAAGGTAGCCAGCCCCCTCCTCCCCCCAGAGCCTTACGGTTAAAAAGGTGGTAGGAGAAATAAGTATCATGTGTATTTAACATAGCTGTATAGCTTAATCATTATTAATTTTAAAACGTCCAGTTTCAATTGCACTGCAGGACTCCCTTGAGGGCCCAGGTACCATATAAATTACCTTAACATCAGCCGATGATTAATTGTTGTAACAACAAATAAGGCTGGGCTTGCACAGCAATTCTTTGACACATGAGCCTAAGCATCAGGCTGCTTTCCAATGTTTTTAATTCATGGTGTAAGTTATTAATTGTACAAATTGTAAAGCCCCAAACCAAGAGGCACATGTGTGCAAAATGCTGACTGCAGATTCTGCCAACTCTTCAGGACAGCATTGTGGAAAAGTTTCTTGGTAAATTAAAGACCTGTTATATGAGCTACAAACACATGAAGGAAAATGCACAGAGCTCAGCCCCTAGCTCTGCCAGACTCACTGTATAATCATGAACCACTGTCTGTATGCCTCAGCGTTTCTCTCCTAAAACAGGGCTCCCACTTGCTTCTGTTTCCTGTTTGTCTGTTAAGACTGTAAGTCTTCAAGGCAGGTGTTTTACTGTTTACTGTCAACTCCCAGTCATCTATGGGCAATTTATTCTGCTGGTTGATTAATCATGTCCTGGATATGTGGCTGACTTCTGGCAAATTTTATTAAACACCGTGTTGCACAGATGCAGCTACACAACCACCGGGCTGTTCAGCACGTCACGTTGCACCCAGGGTTTTGCATTGCCTGGGTACAGGACCCACTGCTGTAATTGCTTCTGTAACAGACGGACATAAAACTTTAACAGGAAATTCCCTGGAGAATAAAAACAAACTTTCTTACTATATGGAGGCTTCCTTCAGCTTTAAAAGCCAAAAGTGTTAATGTTTAACCTCTGAGTGACAGTGGTTTAGAGCTTCTGATACTGAAAACAATGTACTGGATGCTGGCAAGCCCTAACTGCTGTCAGCAAGAGGTTAAAATCCTCTGCAGGTGAGCCTCTTGCCCGGTGCTGGTTGCTGCCTTGCAAGCAGAACTCACAGAACACAAGGATGTTAGCCAAACCAAGCTATTTTCTGTAATTATACTGTTCTGTAGGTGAAACAACATTCTTAAAAACTGGAAAACACGCTAGAATCAAAGTAGGTGGTTTGTTCTAGAGGCCAATAATTAACATCCTTGCCAATTTTCAGTGTACTGTGAAGTGTGATTGAAATGGTAGACTGGAAGGAAATGTTTGCAGCTGACACACCTACTCACGGAGAGATTAACGGCTAGTCTCTTTGGAGAACTATCATAAAAAATACACCTAATGTTCCACTTGCTTTTCAGGACAAAAGTCAGAAGGCACTGGAGTCTGAAGACTCTTATTTATGTCAGTTTTTCAGCAGAAAAAACTTGCACTGATTAGGCTGGGTTTGCACCAGTAAAAATAACAGCAGAATCAGGTGCTTTGGATTTAAAAAAAAAAAAAAACAACCAGCTAGAGAAACTGAAGGGAAGAAAAGAAGACATTTGCTAACCTCTTCAGTAGCATGTAAGGATTGATACTAGGGAGCTGCATGCGCTCAACAAAAATTCAAGCACAAGAGTTTTTGTGCACAGCATGCAGCCATGCGACAAAACCAACCCATCATTCACAGGCCTGAAGAGTGGTAAACACAAATAAACGACTCAAATATCAACCCAAAAGAGAGATGTCTTCCTTCACTACAAGAAGGAAAGCAAAACCGTGCCCATTACAAACTCACTTTGCTAACTAAAACAATGGTGCCTGCACTACCTATAAAACGTTTGGAAGACTCCTATAATGTAAATTGAAATTCATCCATAGCACACATGGCAAAAATCCTACATGAGCTCACCTCTAGTAATAACAATAGCTCCTTGGAAACTTTTTAACAAAATATTATTCCTTTGGATAATGTCAAGCTGTGGAAATCAGAACTCCTCACAGAAATGGATCAGTTTTGATTAAATTGTTTTGGAAGGTAGGGTAAAAAAGGAGCAACAAGAAGAAAAAGAATTACACCCAGGTTCCTCTGGTGGAGGCTTTCCCCAAAAACGCCAATTTATAGGTGAGGTTGGTCACCACTTTGGAATAGCGGTGAAGTTCCTGTTTAACCCTGAAAGGGTATTCTGATCACTGGGACAAGGTCTTTTTTCACCATTTTGTTGTGCCCATAAGTTCTTATGCTTTCACATTTGGTTTAGTGTGGACAGAACCTTCCCCCTTCTCTGCCCCCGCCCTGCTTTCCTGAAAAAGGGAATTCTTGTTTCTACACTGCCCTCATTTTGCATTTTAGCAAACAGTTACTTGTTGAAAAATTAAATTTTTCAATTAAATCTAAAAGCTAATTACCACCTATCAAACTTGAAACAGCCAGCTCTTGACTAAGAAAATCTCATTACTGGTCCTTTTACCGTTGTTTTTGTTTCGAAATATTCAAATGAACAATGTTACGTGTTTTCTTAACCCAAAGGCTTGAAAAATACAAGATTTAAGCAAAGGAAAACATAGGGTAAAACTAGTTTTTATCTTTTCTTAATTCCTCTAGGGCAAACATGAGCACCCTCAACTCTAATCTAAATTGAAAGAGGTAAGAACACGCAGAATCCTATGCTGTCAGGATCCCTGTGGGTGAGAGATGGCTTTTATAATGCTTTCCAACATCCAACAGAAGGAAAAAAATATTCAGTGAACTTGAGTAATAAAGCTTCATAGCTTTATCTTTTTAGTGATTATATTTCTCATGCATTTATACAGGGGATATATATTTCCACATATATATTCATAAAGAACATATATTTTTCCTTCATTACATGGGCTAAACAAACAACATTTTCTGGTTCCTCCCAGTAAGCAGGCTCTCTGTTCTCCCTATTGGTTCAAACCCATCTCTCATCAGTACTCTGCTAGCAGTACATCCTACCTGCAGTGGCAACATCTCACCCCATACATACTTGCATCCCTTTTGCTTACAGTCACCCTCTGGTATCTGTCTGTTCTCCTGCCCACTGTTACTGCCTAGCTAACCGTGGAAATTCTTATTCATCCTGTGAATGATGATACTTTACACTTGGTACCATTGAATTCCACCCCACTGCTTTTATTTTTCCAGTACTTGAGGCCATTCCAATCTTTCTGCAAGATAGCTTGAACTGACTATGTATTAATAATATCTCCACTTTGTATTAATAACATCTCCCAGCTCTCTGTCATCAAGCAATTTTGTTGGTACGCTGTTGCTTTTCGTGCCAAAGGTTCTCAATGACAGCATTAATGAAAACTGGTTCAGCACCAATTGGTGAGAAATTGGAGAGAAATTGCGCTAGTGAAATCCTCGGACCTTAACGTTTCTCTTTTCAAAGCTGTTTGCTGTTGCCTTCCTGCTAACTAGTTCCTTATTGCCTTTGACTAATCCCTCATCTCCTTCATGGGTACATGACATTTTGCAGACAGACATGAGCTCAGTGTGCCCATCCGTCCAAACAAGAGATGCTAGGTGAAACCAGTTAACAGCAAGCAGCATTTCCCACATTAAGCTTGTGCCTGCTTGTAAAATAACAATATACACATTGCCCACTGTAATTAATAATTTTCCACATGGCACCACATATAAGCTTGTGTGTCAGCGTATATTTAACAAGTTTCCTTGTCTAAATAACCAGTTATCATACCAAAGAAGAATCCTTGCATGATCTTACCTGGGTGAAACCTGTACTTCAATCCACTATTGAGGGATCCAGGCTTTAAAAACATTTTCCTTCCAAAGTTGCTGTGAAGGCTTACAATAAAGACTAATTGGTCTCCAATTGTGAGAATTATGTTTTTTTGCCCTTCTAAATGTAGATGCTGCCTCTGCTAATTCCCTATGACACTGTGCACAGCCTCAAAGGATTTGTCAAAGAACTTTACTGTCATTCTTGCAGTTTCAGGTACCACCCCTTTCAGAACTGCAGACAGAAACCATCCATTATCCCAACCTGAGCACAACAATCTGAAAATTTATGATGTACTCCATTTCCATACATTCACTTTTCTTAAACCCTGGTCCTCATAGTTGACATCATCACTACCCAATGCTGAGAGAAAAAAACAACAAAAAAAACCAACCACCACCACCCCCCGCCCCTCTCAGACCTGATCTGGATTATCCTTGATCCCCATGCCATTCCCAGAGAGGTGGCACATTTCCTCTTTCCTTGTTCTCATTTCAGTTGTTACGCTATTGTTTATTTTAATTTCCTTTCCAAGGGCTGATTTAGCTTAACTTCTGGCAATTTTCATTCTAAGACATAACCGTCTTGTTTAATAAGCACTCTTACAGAATAGTTATGATTACTTTATTCTTGTTGAAATTATAATTAACCCAATTAGAACTGACACCCTTCCACCCAAAGCATTTTCCCCTGGCTTGACCAAGATACCTGTTACCATGCTTTAATTTAGTAACAGTTGCTACCAACAGTTTTCTACTGATCCAGGATATTCCTATGGATTACAAGAAGGCTGGATGAGAAGTCTGGAGAGTCTCAAAGGTTGTTAATGCAATTTAGGGACTCAGTCATTTACACTTGGTAGAGCTGTGTAATGGGGAAAGGCGGCAGTAAGATGTCTTTTTGCTCCTTAGATCCTATGTTATCAGAAGCCTGAAATGGAATCGAGCAAGCACAGCTGAGAATTGCCCCTGTTTCTCGTGGGGCAGAAGATGCTCCTGCCGATATTAGCAGGCTAGCCGGACAGTAAGGGGTCAGGCGTCTTCCCAGGGCAGTGGGGGACTGGGAGAGGGAACAAAGTTTTCTTTCACTCTGAATTGGAATGAATAAGCAAGGAGGAAAAAATATCTAGAAAAGCATTTTAAAACCATGGAAGAAATGGTTTACCTTACTCTATTTTTAATTCTTTTTTAAAAATATTTTTTAATTTAATTACTCTATTTTTAATTATTTTAATTATTTTACTTTTCACACATCACACCAATAAGAGAGGTACGTACTGCATGATAGAGCAGGTCATGTTGTGACACGTTATGACATCCAACTTCTAACCATTCTGTTATTTTTACATTAGCCGCTGCTACTTAGTGCAGATTACAACAGCTCATCTTATTTTCTATATCAAAGTGTCAACATATCAAACTGTTCCACCAACAACAGAAGCAGGTGACACTTTGATCTAGAAAAGAATATAAGCACTTGTCTTATTAATTAGGGGATCAGAGGTTTTCAGGGTCAGGAAAAAGACTCCAGCTAACAGGAGGGGATGGAAAATGCCTAGCACTCTAATAACACACTAAGTGATCTCCTTGTTTTTTAAATCACAGTGCTAACATGTCAAACTGTTTCATTACAATACAAACAGGGGACACATTGACCTAGAAAATGAGATGAAATGTTTCAGCTTGCATTTAAGTTTCAGCTGCCCTCACAATTTTGAAAATGAAAAGTGAAAATTAAAACTGTACTATGGTAGAGGCTGTCAATTATTGACACATCGTGAAATACATAATTAACTATAATAAATCCAGATTTAAAATATAAAGTTAAAACTTCGTGTTGAATTTTTGAAGTTTGAAATGTAGTTTCAAATATTCCCCAAATAACACTTCTGGGAAATAAACCTGAGTTGGAAAAGTTTGGAATACTAACCAAAATCATTAGAAATCAATGCAAAGATGTTTCTTAACACATTATTTTCTAATGGGAATGGTTTTTACTGAACCTGTCTTAACTTAGAGTAAATCAAGCAGCTTTATTGCAGATCCCTGCTGGATCTGTGCTGCTGGGGAGGATCACTACAGCTACAAAAGCTACACTGAAGAACCAGCTGAGGGTTGTTTGTCTGTGTGAATTTCGGGGTGACTGGTGGTGGTGGGAACTTTAACAGCCTTTAAGCTACAGCTTCCCGCAACACACTGCCACAACCACACCCGGGTTGACATTCCCTCTGGGCACAAAGGAATGGGATCTCAACAGCAAACATGACCTTTATGAGTTTGCATCAGGATCAAACAATTAACCATAATAAGATTTTACTCTACAATCTAATACTATTGTTGGTCAGAATAAATATCAGTTAATGAAACTTTTTTTTTTTTTTTAATAAAAAAGCATTGTTTCACTGGAACAATAACGCCCTGTGAAGATGCATTGGTTTAGATGGAAATATTTCTAAGGAATGTCAGGCAGAATTTCTGACAGAAGAGAGAATGCCTCCCCAGACGTGTGATTAGGTTATTTGTTTGGGTGCAGAAACCTTATGTTGAGTCCCCATCTCTTGTGCTAACTCACCCTGGACATGGCAGATTCCCACCACCAAGAATATTTCACTGCTCTAAAATCATGTAATTCCCCATGTTTCCAGTGACTTTCATTGGTCTACGTCCTCTCTGCAACTGGCACAAACCGTTTTTTATTAAATTGCTACGTGAAAAGCGGAACCAGACAGAAGATGTATTGTGGGAAAGCAAGCTACCTCCACAGCCCAGCCGTCAAAACGTTTGAGGGTGTCCAACTTGGATCAGGGAGATGATCAAAGATGATGCAAGTGCACCAGTACTGGCTTTTTAGCATGTACAGGTGCATCTTTTTCAGTTACTTTACAAAGAATGTCTTAATGCTTTCTCTTATTGGAATGAAGAATGGTAACCCCATAATCTCCCTTTTATTCCAAAATGGAACTGTAATTTTCAGGAACTGTAGTGCTGCAGGTCTAACTAATGCCACTTCCCCAACTCAATCTTTATGCTATCCCTAATTGAATGGAAGCTTTTCAGAAGACTTGTAAAAGATGCTTCTATCTGAGGTCCAGACTCTTGTCTTCCTCTCAACAACAAATTCACCAGCAAGAATACACGACCATACCAAATGAATATTGCTTGTATGGACATTCATTTCTGAGAGGTCCTGTTGTGACTGGGATGACAGCAACAGGCCACAACAAATGTTAGGCAGACTGTGCAATCAGAAGGACAAAAAATAATCACAAAATAGCTTTTTACTGCTCTGTCAAGGAAAATGAAAGGACATAATAGCATTTTTGTCCAGATGAGGTTATCTGGCTCATTTTATTTCAATAAGAGCAAACAGTATCTACTAATTATTTTAAAGCAATACCAGTTGTACTATTATGTCTGAGGTGTAAATGCCTCATCCTTGTACCGCATGGTCACTTCACACGGGGAAGCACACTTGCACCAGCAGTATTTGACAAGCAGTTTCTTGTCTAAAGTTACTCTTTCACCTAATGATGTGCCCAGATGAGCACATATTACAGGCAGATTCAGTCCCTTATCACATCGTGCCTATATGAAACGCTTACGATACTTTGCAGTGAGAATTAACAATTTGCTCTTCTAACCTTAGATGTGATGCTGATACAAAGTTTCTTCATCATCTGCAGTATTATTTTGCAATATCTTATACCTCTTCCAAGCAATATATGGTATATTGAAATGGCAGGAAAAACGAGCTATTCAAAGGACTATCCAAGGCATGTGATGAGTGTGTGAGACTAATACATGGAACCATTTTATTGTAAAGAATGATCACAGAGTGAGGAAGATTAAGTTGGAATTCTGCCCCTGTGAGGCTGACCCAAAATTGTAATTGACTTGCCAGGGTCAAGTTTTTGTTTATGGTTTCCATTTGTTTGTGTACATAGCTAAAAAACCCAGAGATACTGTCATACGTACCTACTATGTGCACACAGATAACTACCTGAGGATACCTCGAAGTTTACTTCAGGTAAGATATAAACTTAGAGACAACAAAGAGTCCTGAAAACTTTCAAGGATGACAGCTCCAAAATACATTCACATCTGGATTTTCAGATAAATAATGCCACGTGCAGAGATGCTGACCTTTTAGTAGAAGGGATTTTATTAAGAACACAAGCTAGAGGTGCTTTAAAATAGCAAGCAGTTAGGTCCCCGTATACAGACAGGGAGATAACTTGCCTCACTACTAAACCATGATGCACACTGTGAAAAGAAACTCAAAAGAAACAATTAAGACAACTTTTAATATGGAAGCAGAAACCCGTTCAAAACAGTTATTTTTGCATAGTGGCTGTGCCTTTAGAATCTATATGAAAAGAACAGAAGTAAGTTCATTCCTCTACTTTCTCAGACTAAAGAGTGCTTACAGCTGGGGGCATGTGGAAAGGGCACATTTCTCCATGTTCTGTAATTCAGGTGTGGCCTTGGTGACATCACACACTTTGTTTCTGATCTAAAAATCAGTTGGAAAAATGCATTTGTTTAAAAAATAAATGTTGGAAAGATGTCAGCAATACAGAGAAATCCTTGGAAGGTAAAACAAAGCACGTTCCTTTGGGCATGGTGTACACTGTTTAACCGAGGAAGCCGCCTTATGTCCCCCTGCATGGCTACACAGGTAACCGGACAAAAAAAGAGACACATCCCTTCTAAGGCAGACTACATTATCAAATATAAGCTTAAAACAAATAAGTAAAAAAAACCCTTCCCTGATCTACTTTACTAACAGGCATGTTTCCCTCAACCGTGAGAGACCTGACTTGCTTCACACGCACCATGAAGACCTTTACACTATATAACAAATTTTACTGGCAATCTCCTTAGGGGAAATCAAGAAGAAAACTACCATGTAGGCTGAAGTGAGCTGAAGGAGCCTTCCAGGTGGTGTCTGAGACCTACTGGTGGATTAGTCTGGGAAAGCTTCAAATGCCAGCACCCACGGTAAACCTGTTGTCCACACAAATGCATTTGGACACTTACGATACCAAGTCAGTATCTGCCACAAACAGCAAGTCGTCAGCACAGGATCCAAAAGGTAGTGTTGTAATGTTGTCTCAGAAGCTTTGCGGTAACAAAGACCCTATTCAATAAAAAGAACCTTCCCCTCAGCCCCAAAAGTGTCCTATCCAGTTTGGGGCGGAACTGAACTGGCACAGGAACAGAAGAAAGTTCGTGTTACAGCCAGACATGTTTTATCTGTGCTGCAGCCAGAAACTGCGTGTGCTTTCAGGGCTCCCCGTCTGGTACATTTTCAGGCTCTGCTAACAGACCCCAACCTGACCACAGCAGTCACCTCTCTGTTGCTGTAAAGAACCAGCCAGAAACCACGCTCCAGCCTTGAGATCTACAGGCGTGACCTGCCTTGTGCTTCCATGTCAAAGGCTCTTTTCTGTCCATCCCTAAAAGGAAGGGCTGCTAACTCCAGATTGCCAAAGGGAATGGGTCCGGGTATGTGGTATCGTCCAGGAGAGCAGGTTAAAACCATGCCAGGGAGGTTTCTAGCAAAAAGCATAGATGATTGCATGTCACTCTGCAAGCCCATGCCCTGACCCTACCTTAGTTACTAGAGTAGGCACAGATAATTGGGTCTTGTCAACTAATAAAGGCTTTAATAATCTTGACCAAGATTGATAAACCAGACTTGTGTATGAGTTTGACTGACAAGTTGCTTCTCTCGCTCCCAGTAGGCTGGTGACACAGTCTTGACTGTTCAACAGGTGTCACCCACAGCTCCACACCAAGGATGCAGGAGTAATTCTGGCTTGGGCAAATTTTTCTAACCTTACTTACTTATTTAACCTAACTTACTAATCAGCTTCTACTGCAGACTCCTTCTTACAGTAAAGTCCTTGGCTTTGACCTCTGACCAGCCACTAACCATGCCCTTCAGACTGGATTCTGTCATGAGACACTCACTTTTTACAGTTCCTTACCCCTGATTTCAGCATGAAGTTGAACCTGTCCACCCGAGACATCAGTCTGAGACACAGTCCAACTGAGACATTCTGCAATATTTCACAAGTCTCTTTTCCATGAGAGAATACATACACTGAAATCATTCATGCTTCATAAAAGGGGCAGAAAAAAGCATGCAAGGCAGGAACTTGAGCAAAAACTGAGCAAACAGTTTAAGCTCCAAAGCTTATAACTGATGCTAAATGATAATGTGCTCCAAACTAGGACCTTTCATGCAAAGAGACAGAATGACTGCTACCTCTTGACAGTCAGTACTTCTGCAGAAGGCAGTAGCATCTAATCTTACTACCAGTATTAAACTAAAAATTTTTCATAAAAGCCACAAGTCTGTACAGGATTATAAAAATGAATTGTCCCAGTGACTTCAGCGGGACTGCTTCAGTCCATAACTCTTCCAGCATTTGGAAGGAAAGGCGGGGAAGAGCTTGAGTTAATATTTAGTACTTCACCTTGTGGTCTTCACCTTATGGAGGATGAATTACTAGCAGGTATACACACTCCAGTTTATCTGACCTCTTTGTACACACAGAAACTCAGAATCAAAGTGCTGAGTTCAACAGCAACTGTTACATGCACTTAAGAAAAGAATAAATAATTATTGAATAAATGTATCTGTTAGCAGGAGTAGGAAAGAATCCATGAGTATATGCCCCACACTGACATGTCAAGATCTTAACTATCAAGACATTCTCTAACCATCTTTGAATCTGGCAAGCCTGTTGGTACCACTTCTCCTTTGATAGCTGAAATTCTCATCAGACAATGCAGCAAGAAAGTCTGGGCTCTGTCTCCAGCTGGATTGATGTTGTGCCTAGCACTTTTGGGAAAAAGACAAAAGCTGAATGCCTGCTCCTGAGGCTGGCTGCAGGCTCCACTACCTTGAACCGCTGGTGCGACTGGGGTGGCTGTGAATTTCTGACACACTGTGAACAAGCTACAATCACGTCTCCTGTGATGACAGGATCTCTCAATGTGTGCAATTCCAGATGTGTAAAAGGGATCGATTGCAGAGGCTCAACAGCTGCTGCTGATTTTGACCAGAACAACTCCCTGAACCTTGCTTTCTCCACAATCTTACTGCAATGTTTCCCACCCAAGCAGAACTCAGACTAAGGATTTAAAATTAAAGTAAGAAAAGTGAATAGAGGTGTCTGTGAGAACATACATTTAAGTCTTTATAGGAAAAGTACAGGAGAGGATTCGATAGATGGCACCTTCCTATTGAATCAGCAGGGGATGGACGCCTCCATGGCTTGTTATGGATGCTATACTGTCGGATGAGGTCTGTTGATACAGGCGAGTTACCTTCACTCAGAACTCAAAAGCGTGTTCTGATACTAAAGATTTCCAGTCCTTTCTGTTAAAAATCTATTTACTAAATTTTATATGAGGTAATCTTATTTTCCCCTACTGCATCTCTATCGGATTAGATTCTATTAGATCTTTGCCTTGGGCAAAAGCATTCTGTTCACCTCCTACCTAAGTTCTGGTGCACAGATGCAGAACACTGCCTGCACCAAATCTCTGTTGCAACTCACTCAGACTCAACTACAGTTCAACTGGAGAAAAAGGCAGTCGGTGCATACCTGATAATTCTTGTAATCTTCAGAGGAAGGAAGAGATGGGAAAGAGGACTGATATATTACCCACCATCATTTTCTTTGAAATCATAACTTGCAAAATGAAACAAAATAACCCACTGAAAAGATAAACTTTTTTGTCAACTATTAAATGCTCCTGCAATTTTCCACGATACAATCTGATGCAGGAGGTATATTTCTTTGCTCTTATTTGGGCAAGACAAAAGACACCATTTCAATCACCCAAGATTGTTGCATACAAAAATCATATCCTCATAAACCCAGAGAGTAAACACTTCTCTGTTACTATTTTACAGTTAGAATTTTAGCCAGTGCTTTTGTTTTTATTTGTTCAAAGCAGAATTTATACTTCTTTACTGCATCTATTACACATTTCTTCACTTGAATGCCTGTTGAACTAAACTTGTCTTGCCAGAATATTTTTAATTATGCAATCCGTATTCTGTCAATGGGAAGCACTTGGGTAGAATTTCTTATATACCTTTCAACATACCCAGCAGACAATTAAGAACTCAGTGTATAGAAATATTTGCCAACCGAAACGTTGGTGGGACAAGTTTAATCAAGTGATCTTGACTAACTTTTAGCAAAGAATCACAATTTTTTCATCATCAGTTTACCACTTCAAAATACCACTTTAAATGCTGTTTCTTAGAAATTTTTATTGACTCAGTCATTCACACAATCTGCAGTACATGCCTGACTTGCATAATACTTCAGGCAATAGTTCCATTAATACTTGAACACTTTCTTTTCATGAGTGGTGTAATGAATGCCAAATTTGTCTCCAGCTTTTAAGAAAATTTGGTTTTGCAGAGAAAATCCTGACCCATTGAAGCCAACAGAAGTTCACTGTTGACTTCAATGGGATTAGCATTTCCCTCTATTTGTATACATGCATTGTCTCTATTTATTGATGAGTATTCCAATTATATGTGTGCTGTACACAAGGATAACACACAGAGTAAGTCTAATTAAGAGAAATGTCTTTGTGTTTGCTGACTGATACTATAAATGCAGATAATTAGATAAGCACTGTGCAGAACCCTCTGCAATTCTGCAACGATAAAATGGTGAGATATTTGTGCAGTGCAAGGTGCCACCTGGCATTTACTTTTAAACTGACCAACGCAAGCAGGTTTTATCAAGAGGAAGGAAAAACCACCGTCTGTGAAACAAATTTTGCAAAGGATAACAGCAGTAATAAAATTCCTCAAATAACCACCACTTTCAGGACGATAACACTTTTTTTGGGAAGGGGTGCAGTTATTAAACCCATACGCAAATGGGGAAACCCATTACCGTCTTTTGGAGGCTGCTGGATTGGCAGCCCTATCGCATAGGCACACTGCTGCGGATTGTAGCTGTTGTATGAAACTCCACAAAATGCTTTTGATCCATTTTATCTTGCAACTTAGCAAAGAAATGTTGCAATAAGAAACACCAACAAAGATCTGAAAAACTTAAGCTCTGGATTACCATATTGTGTTCTCCTGCCATTCAATGTGTCAGACAAAGGCAGTGGTGTTCAAAGTAGCAAAAGAAAAAGAAAAAAAGAAACTGGTCACAGAAAGTGCAGAGCACAGAGTAAATAATATTCCTCCACATCCCTACCCTTTCATAGATTTGTTGTTAAAAGAGTTGCAGCAATTAGGCTTTTGTTAATTACCAGCTGTTGAAACAGATGTGTTGACTGTCCTTATTAGCCAACAGCTGGGACAGGAGAACAATTGATGCTCTCTAAAACCAACAGCCAGCTGCTTTGCAGTAATTATCTCCTATCGATAATACAGGTGATAAAGGCAGCAAAAAGGTTACGAGCTTCAATAACCAAGGTACTGTTATTGAATATCACTGGAATTTATGGTTAATTTTAGAAAATTAGTAGGACAGTAAGTTGCTACGTATGCTTCCTCTCTGTATTGTGTCAAGATCAAGAAAGAGGCAAATAATAGGGGAAATACAACCAGAAAAAAACCCAAACCCACAACACACTTTTTTTTTTTTTTTTTATACTCTTATTATATTTCAAATGTCTTGCTGATCTTTAAGGAATGATTTTTCTTTAAGGTGACTATGACTAGATGTCATTTATCATTAACTCAGTTTCCCCATATGACTTTCTTTGCATTCAATTTTGCCATAAATTACTTTTTGGAATGTGCAGATGGTTATTCCTACCTGTTGAGAAATTTTATTATACAATATGCAGTAAGATATGATAAACAAACAACTAGAGAGCAGGGCCATCCCTCTAGAGAGTTAGGTTCCAGTCTCAGGCATGACATCAATTCTTAAGGAAATTCACTTTAATTCTTGGAATTCAGTTTCCCTTGTGCTAAAATGAAAGAGTCATGTTTATCTTGATCGATCACTTTGTGATTGATGACTTTAACATACTATTTAAGTGCAAAGTAACGCTTGCATAATACATTACTGTAACAGGAAAAAACCTGCATGCTTTTCTAGTATTGATATATGTCAAAGGTTATAAAATGAATAGTTCTTTTAGAAGCACTGGGCCAGACTTCCATGGATGGAAGCCACACGAGTAACTGCTAATATCTAAATGGAATGTATCAACATAGGCAATAGGATGGTTGGTATTTACTTCTGCTCCTGCTTTGATTTATATTTTCTCATCTCCATATCCTATTAAAGTGCATTAAAAGAAAAGCAAAGGAGAGATTTTAAACCATTTCTATTAGCTGCTCAGTTCATCTCAAGCCAACAAAAGACGTGTCTACAAGAATCTACAACCATGTCTATTCACTAATTAGTCTGCACTTAAAGACACTGCCTTACTGAAAACAAGGATTAAGGCTGGTTGAATACTCTCCCTTTCATAGACCTCCCTTATGTCTCTGTTGGGTCATCATAAGCAGCTTGTTCTCTGAGCTTTAAGTAGGGAAGCTTGACAATCAGTTCTGGGCTCATCAGTAGGCACTGGGGCAATTAACAGGACCTACCAACATTTTAAGGGACACGTAAAGAAATCAACTAGCCAAAAATTTTTAACAACAGGGATGGGTAAAAACGTCTCACACCCTCATGGCAGCTATGTTTTAAGAAAGACATGCTGCAGAATACCTTAATGCTTATTTTGAAATAAAGCAAAACAATGCACTTCTCTGTTCCTACTTCAGATTCAAAAGAAAAAAACCACATCATTATAGCAAGAAAATTGAAATGGATCCTTGTACATACATCCTCACATCTATTAAGAGGAATCCACAGCACGCTATGAAAGAAACAGAGAACTTGAGCCTAGTTGTCAGTTTTCTGCTTTTGCCAGAATGCTAAAAAAGATGGGAACAGGGAGGGAGAAGGAATGGTTTCAAGCAACAGCTTTTCACTTACTTTTCATTCTTTCCTTATTCCTCTGAGTGCTTCTCTCTACCCTTGCAGTGTTTTCAGGCTGTTACACTGGGTTTTCCCCTTGAAGGCAAAACTTGGCTTTTTGCCTTTTGTTTGTCATCCATGAATGAGTTGGGGGCGGGGGGTGGGGTGGGGGGTGTCAGTTAGGGAGAGGGGGCAAATGGGTTAGTTTGGGTCTCACTCTGCTTTGGTCTACCA
>JAVJGJ010000060.1:62922164-63037486 GCA_035590215.1 Microhierax caerulescens | reverse complement strand
TAGAGATGGCTAGTAATGCTCATGACGAACGAAGTACGTAGATAATGATAATGAAACAATGCTCTGGGCCACTTGGTAACTAGACGTATTCAAAACAAGTGTATTTTAATAAAACCAAATGCAAAACTCTCAGTCTAAGAACAGTGAACACAGGCTACACTTACAGAATAACCACATTCTGAAAAGCGCCGACTCTAAAAAACATCTGGGACTTCAATACAAGGTGACAGTATAATGCTATGAAAAACTGGGAAAATCCAATCTTCTGGTATATACATAGTAAACAGCCAGTATCTCCACAAAGCAAATAAGGCGATTGTACTTTATGTATGACACGGAGCAACAAAGACACAAAAATACATACACATCCGTGTACACATTCTAAACCAAAAGGATGTTAAAAACCCAGAGAACATGTGGCAGAGAGCCATACAGGCAATGCATGCGCTAGAGAAAAAGGCATGCAGTAAAGAGCTTACTCTGTTCAGATTATAAAAAACCCGGAGGATATGTCTACTCACTAAAGATCTACAGAGATACATGTGCTAATCCTGAACAAGGTAAATCAAATACCAGGAATGGAATAGTTTTGTGTTGCTACTGATTCTCATTGTCCCTCGATAAATGGACAGAAAATACAGGATATGAAAGAATTTTTAATCTAGGTAAGGGTAACCTGAATCACTGGAACTATCAAAGGGAAATGGTGGTCTCCCCGCCTCTTGGAATTTTTACATCAGATCTAGGCACCTTTCTGGAAAGCAGGTTTAAACAAACAAATTTCTGGGCTTAATGCAGGGACAACTGGTGAAATCAATGATCTGTGATATTCAGACGACCAATTAAATCCCATAAAGATATCTTCTGGGCTTGGCCTTAAATTCCTAGCATTTACGAATTATAAACATTCTAAAAGGTAAAGTCCTGTACATCTCAAATTGGCATGCAGAATTTGTGGGCACTTATTTCTTCATGCCTTGGTTTCCCCATGAAGCATGAAGAAAACACTCCTGCAAGAATACATTTAATCATTGCTTATTAAACCTTTGGTTCTTATAACATTGAATACTACAGAAAATCCCCATGATGGTTACTCAAAATTCTGTTTTCAGGGAAAGGTTTGAACAGTATCCAGTAAACAAGGGATTGGCACACATAATGAACAAAGAAGATAAAAAAAATATATTGATTGGCTGTTCTCTGGATACTGTGTGGAGCAGGAATGCTGTGAAATAAAGCACACATGATCCTGTAATGAAAAATGTTAACATACTGTTTCAGGGGAAATGGGAGTAAATGAAGATGCTTGCTTCAGAAATGCCAGAACTGAGGTTAACTCTTGATTAACTAGCTGCTTCAGTGTAGCTTTTTGCATGTATAGCAAATAACACTGTACAATTGTGCACATGCACAAACTCATAATTACAGTCTGAATAACCAGCCTTCCTGAAAGGACAAATGTGTTGATGAATAACTTTCCTGAAAGAAAGACCATTTGCCTGCCCTATCATGGACTCCTTAAATCCCCTACAATTTGTCAGCTTTGAATGAAATACTTCTCCAGGGGCTACCAATGAGCTTTTCACATCTTGCTCATGTCATCCACTTGCTGTTTGATTAGCGGGGACCGGAAGTAATCTTTCTGCTTCACAGAACAACTAAAGCCAACACACGGAGAAATACCAGTATCTTAGGTACAGCTCTTAGCACGGGACAAAGGTCTTTGGAGATGTTCAGGCTCTTGTTGGCCCACTGAAGTGGCTGAGACAGATGAAGAAGAAACAAAAATCTAGGCTGACAAAAGCAAGGATAAGTTAGGAAAGCAACGAGGGAAGACAAAAGAAAACATTTTTGAGAATGCAGAACAGAAGACAGCTGTGTGATGTTGAAGGTACGGTGTAAGATGTGAGAAGAGAGAAGCAGTAACTTGTATGAAAACATGCAAGAGAAGAATGCAAAGCTCACTGTTCCCCAAAGATGGAAGGGGCAGAACATAACATGAGAATAAAAATAACTATTTTTTCACATTCAATTTTCTCCTATGTGACAAAATGTCTGTGATTTTTTTAATATTTAGTTTGTTTAAACTGTTTTGAAGTACTTCTATAAACAACATGTATCTAAAAGGGCTTCAATATTGAAATATTGAACAGATCGTTCTTCTGAAGAGAAAAAGTGAAATTATTCGAAGTATTTGAAAAAAAGAGTCGCTTCTCTTTGACTGTGTTAAAACCACAAAAAATATATTTTTTTTTCCAAGTCTGAAATGCCACTGAATGAATATTTGACCACAAAAGTTAAGGAGTTTAAAACTATGAGAGGTGTTTTGGTGCCAGTAGCTTTTCAACATCAACTTTATTTAAGTACCATCTACTTTTAATCTTCATCACTCCTCCAAAACTGCCAGAGATCAGTTGGTATTCATGCTATTAAAAACTAATGAAAAGCACAGACTTTAATTTGATAAGTTAAAACCCCTTCAAGGCTTAATGTCATCACTGTAAATGTAGCATAAAAAAAGCAACAGAGAGAAATGATTGAAGCTCTTCACCATGGCTGTACTACTCTTGATAGATTTAAAATTTGCAGTTCTGCTACTAGATGCAGTGTTTTTATATGTAAAGCAAAAAACAGAGAAGTTGATATTGACATTAAAATATCTGTAATTCCTTGGGCAAGACTATCTCTAAAAAACAGTAAAAAAGTCAAGTAAGTTCTTCTGTACCAGCAATACTAATAAAGCTCTGTCTGATACTGATCTTCACCCACTCTCTCAGATTTTTCTCCTACCACCTTTCCTTGTAATAACAACCTCATATTCCTTCCAAGGTCTTAATAAAATTAATAGATTCTATCTATATCCTTTAAACTTTCCTACTATACCTCCAGCTCACACTACTCAACTTTTTTGGTCCATCATTTGGACTGCAGTAACATCCTGTTGCACAGAGCTCTCCTGCTAAACAGTAATGGATACTGAAAAATTTATCCTTAACTTTTCCTTGAGTGGGACATTAGGAGTTTCATGAAAATTGGCATCTGAGTAGAAGAGAGAAACTCTGTTAGTGATCCAACCATTATTCTTCTGTCAGATTTCACTGAAAACAGTTAAAAATCCAATAGAGAAAACAAAGACTGCATAATTATATAACCCTTACTTTCTTAGGGAAATGAGGCTAAAAAATCTGCTTTCTTGATACTTCATGCAAAATCCTTGCTCTTTTTACCCCCCTATATAAAAATTAAAGAACATTTTCATACAGTGTTCTCTTGAGAAATCATTTCCATCCAGAAGAGACTGTCATCTAAAGACCACAGGGAGCTTCCAGTCACATTGGTACACAGCAGAAGAACAGAACAACAAAAGGTCATCAAGAAGATGAAGATGAGCCTCATATTTACAAACCAGGACACTTTTAAACAGTTGTTTCCCAAGGACTGTATGTACAATTGCTGCAAACACAGACATAAACATGGACCATGCACAAACCTCTCCAACTCTTCGTTTTTGTTGAGTCTCTTGACTCAAAAGTGAAAAAGGCAGTTAGATTTTGGAGTTTTTGCAGTGAGTAGAAAACACATAGCTTCTATAAATTAAGTATATATACTAGTAAAGACTTCGCGGGTGACAATCTCCCTGAGAGAATCAGAGGTAGTAGCTGATGTATCCTGTGGTTAAAAATGCAACTTTCCTGAATCAAGTACTTAATCAAGAAACCAAATCCACTGCATGATGTTTACAAATAGGAATTGATTTGCAAATTTCAGAGACTGACATATTTTAGAAACAATCCAAAGAAACTGGCTTCCCTTTGATTGTACCTTGAGTAAGACCTGGTGAGACACAACGTGGTCCAGGCAGAACCAGATGTGCTACTGCCTGACACTTGTACGCTCTTCTGGGAACACGATATGCCCTGGAAACACAGTCAGAGGTGGTGCAAAGGCTGACGAAAATGCATCCTGCCTTTAAGATGTTTCCTTACCCCTGGATCAGAAAGGTGTAAAGTGACTAAAGGCAAAATGGTACAAGTAACCTTGCCAGCATACAGGCCCTGACCGAATCCAAGGGGGGGGAGAGATCTATGATATTTCAGTTACAGCAAGATATGCAAGATCTGTGGTACCAAATGCACTGTTGAGCAGACCAAAGAAAACAAAAAGCTGCAGAGACTGAAACTTCTGTACTAGCCCCTTTCTGGCAGTATTTTCTTAAGATGGACGAGTTGCTTCAACATTGATGTGGTTCCAGTACAGGAACACTGGAAAGTCTGGTCAATTTAGGAGGGATCCCCAAAACCTGCTTTGCAGACTCACTACAAATGGCCACACAAGCTCTTCCTGAAAGTCTATGTGACGGTATTCCAGGTGCGATGCTCTCCCGTGTCGGATTCGGCACCACCCTAACACTACTGCACAGCCTGGACCAGAGACAGCTCAACCATGCAACCGCGCGAACAACCTGTACCCATTTGTGTACATGTCCCTAACAGGACAACTGGTCTACAGGTCACTTAATCATGCCTTTTCTTAAGATAATTTTGCCTTATATCTGTAATGAATGTGTAAAGACTCAGTGGTATTTCACAGATATTTTAATGCTAAAAATCCCCAAGTGAACAACTAGAGTGACTTCTAGATGGTCACAAGCACAAACTGAATAAATCTATTTCATAGAGGCAATTCCATTTTTAAGGTCACTCAAGTTTTAACTGCTAGGAAACTGCTGTCTTTAGTTTTGCTTTTATTTAACCATCAGCTTTTATGGGGAGCAAGGAGTTACTTTACCAGTAGTCAAAAAGTAAACAGACAATCAGAGTTTTAGGTACTTGGAGGGATTAAAAAACCTGTGAGTTAGATACCTAAAAACCATTATAAGTTTTGAGAGGTAGGCATCCAAACCACTTACACATATTTTGCATGTTAGCTCCCTATTTACCTATTTCTTATCAAGATCTCAATGTTGCCTTCAGAAAAAGTTATATTCACAAAGCTTTTTTTCACCCTTACATAAATTGACATTATTCAGCTTGCTTTGAAAACACATCTACACCTGGTAGTTTAATAACTGTCCCTGTTCTTTATTTATTTATACATTTCATAAACTTCCCTCTCCTTTAGACATACCATTTAATTACCATTACACCCCCCTGAAATACATTCTGTGAACTCTTTAGATCTCGTGCCCTAATTTCTTAGCTGAGACACTGGCTTGTGTCCTTTGCTGACATGAGAGGGCTACTACGTGCATTTCAGTACTCAGTGTTCAGCTACTGTGTGGTTCTAACACTGCAGACGCTCAGGTGAGGGTCCAGCTCACAAGCTCTTCTCTGTGTTCAAAGCTGATTCAAAGGAATATCCTCCAGATTTTCTATTTGAATCACTGAAAAAGGTCCCCCTTTTTCCCCCCTTAAACACCCCCACACCCATTTTCTGAGCACCTTTCCTTGCAGTCAGTTGGAGCACGCGGTGTCACCCACCCGTCCTGCTTTTCCTACCCCTTGGGAAAGCCATGGAAAGGTGGCTGCTCTGTTCTGCTGTGTATCACAAAGCAAGATCGTTCTGGTACAGTTTCTCAGTTTAATAGAGATGCCCGATCCAGAGGGGATTGGCACATTCACAGTTTGCTCTGTCGAGTCATCATATTAGACCCAAAGCCTTAAAGTAATTGTGCTCCAGTTAAGC
Organism: Microhierax caerulescens; assembly: GCA_035590215.1. NCBI lineage: Eukaryota > Metazoa > Chordata > Aves > Falconiformes > Falconidae > Microhierax > Microhierax caerulescens. Next base: position 63,031,801 of record JAVJGJ010000060.1, on the reverse strand, counting down.
TACATATCTTGGTTAAAGGGTTTCATGTTGTTCACCCCCACAGACTGACCCTGAACCTGCCTATAAGCTCACAATTCTGCAAAGAAATCAGCCTAAGGGAGAAATCCCCTGTGCTCCTGTATTAGCGCTATATTTTCTTTTGCTTTTTTTCCCTACTTCCAGAAAATAAACCCTGACCTATACCAAGTATTCCATAAAAAAACCAAAGATAACTATGAAGCAGACGTATATTTAAAACCAGAAGTGCCAGGTATGCCATCTGGAGTAGAAGGTGGAAGAGATCTTACATCAATTAAAAAATAATAAAGAAAGCAGCTGATGTTTTCTTAAAAAGCCAAAAAATCTTGTAAGATGTGAACAGATTTTAAAGGTAATAATAAATAAATTTGGAGCAGTAGTAAAAAACATGCCTTTCATCAGATGAATATCTTGAATATGGACCCATAAATTATTTTAAAATTTCTAAGCAAGCAAGGAAAACATTATAGCTCAGCTTGTCTTTTTTTTTTTTTTTTTTTTTTTTAAACATTCAATCTTCATTACCCATTTTTCAAGAGATATCTGTTTTATACTCTAACTTAACTCTATAACCCACTGCACGACAAGGTATTTACATGATAAAATGCAAGCTAACACATTACAGAAAGTTAATACACATCAAATACTAGGATTTTCTGAAGCAAAACTCTACTCAGAAAAAAAGCTGTAAGGTGAGTTTCTTTTTTTCCAGGGAGGGTGGCAAATGGAGGGCTGTGCTTGTTTTTTTAATTTTTTTTTTATTAACTGAAGTATTGGTACATGTCTTTCCAAATATTGGAATGAGATAGCACTTTGTGAGACAGAATACCAGTTTTTGTTATTTTTATTTACCACCAAAAAACCCCTGCAAACCAACACTGTCAGTTTCATTTTTGCTAGAAAATAAATGAGCAAAGAAAACAATTTAGCTTAATGGATTAGGAAAAAAAAAATACAGGCGCTATCTGCTAGGCTATAAAAATTTAGAAAAGTTCACAATGTTTTCAGCTAGGCACAAAAATGCTGTTAATTATTAGCTGTATAACAAGAGATTTATCTCTGTCTTTTTTTTCCTTTTGTGTGTGTGTGTTGCAAAGGCAACGCAGCCATACTGCAGGTCTGCCCGTGCCATTCTTAGGCCACTTTCAGGCCGATTGAGAAAAGCTGGAAAGTAAACACAGGTGTTTTAAAACTGGAGCCGCTGTCACGGACAACCACAAACACCCTTAACTCTGATGTGGCAACGCCTCTTTCCCGCCCTCTCTTTTTTTAAAGCATTGCCCCAAAAGAACATGTCAAATGTTTCACCTTTCACCACCTCAAAATAACTTGGAGCTTATAGCATTGTTTGGCAAATCTCAAGTAGAGAGATCATTTTTTCATTCCTTTTCAGATGTAGCCAACTCCAAATCAGTCACATAAAATAAAGAGCCATTCTATTTCTAACTATTTTATTTTCAGTGTCCACTGCTTTACCTGCAAGCACCATGTTTCAAGTTGAACATTTCCTTCCTCAAATGTAATTCAGATTCCTTGTTTTCACGATTCAGGTTCAACTAAAAAGACAGCGAGAGGATTTTGCAATAACTAAACAAGAGATTTAATCCAGTGGATAAGAGGATAAATAAAAAACCATAACATTAAAAAAAAAACCAACCCACAAATCCCCCAAACCAAAAGAACAAACCTTGGGGTTTTTTGATTATTGTGCAAGAATACGTACAAAACTGAAAAAGTACTCGCTTGTAAATTCTCTGTTCCAGGAAACAGCGTATCCTGTTTAACAGCCATGAAGTATTGACCAGCCAGAGAAAAAGTATGGAAAGCAAACCCAGAACAAATCCCCAGAAATTATGTAGTTGCTTTACATTTATGCAGTTGATGTGCAGGGGTGGTGGAAGTAATGCATCAACAGAAATGAAACTGAAATTTTGTTCTGAAAAACTGGTAAACCAAAGAGAGATGGTTACACTCAGACTGCAACTAACAGCCCCAGCAACACTCCTCACCCAAAATGTAGAACTTGTTCATAATCTCAACATCAAAATATAGATCCAGCAAAAAATCCTGAAATTTTACATTCAAAGCGGCGTGACCCTTGTATCTATACCAGCAGCGAAGGTATTGCAAACATACAACATTGCTGAAAAGATAACATATGTCAAAGACAGGTCTTACTTAAAGGATGATTTTTCCTGTCAGTCTCAGCCTTCAGCTTCCAGAACAATTTTCTTTTTGACGTAGACGCTTATACACCCCAGTTTCAAAAACCAGACACCAGACCTACCGTGTGTCCTGTGCTCCAACTTAAACAAACACACGACTTCATAAGATAGACAGTGCTCGTGCATACATTTATTTATGTTAGGACACAAGCAGGATTTTTCTTTTTTCCACATTTTGTCCACTGAGGTAAAAAGACACTATTATTTATCAAAGGATCTGTCTGAATAGCCCTGAGCCTCCTCATCCCCTATTAACTTCGGCAGGCATTCAAAATAGTTCACAATCTCACAAACCAGGCTTTGAGACGGCTTGCAGAACTGAACTTTACATTAAAAATCAGCTGTTATTATTTTCTTCAGGCCATTTTACCTTGTTTTTGACAAAATGATGAACTATTTTGCATACTTTTATATCAAAAGTGTGACCAATAGTACATTTAAAGCTTTACTAACATAGCCAAAAGAATACAGCTGTAACAAATGTAAAGCACCAACTGCTGCCAGCAGCGAGCATCACTCACGGTGCTGGGTGCTGTGCATTACCTAATAAACACTTAAAAAAAATCACATACACAAGCACACTTATTAACCTACACATGTTAAGATTGAAACAAAAGCCACAAAGAGCAAGTGTATTCACTGTTTTGCCTCATTTGTTGCCATTTCTGGCCTTTGCATTAAGTGCACGTGACTTGAAAATCATATATCGTTGAGACTATTGCACACAATGGAGAAATTAGATGGAACAATATTGTGTATAAATTAGCCTGTTCATTGGTGTGCATTATAACATATTTTCTGTTAAAATATGAGGATTTTATGCTCAGCTATAATACAAAGCAATAGAGTTCAATCTGATCCATTTAAAAGTGGACTAATACACTAATGGAGAAAAACCATTAAACATTCTGATAGCAACAATTCAGAGTGTGCTAAAAAAAAAAAAAGAGAGAGAGAGAAAAGCTTGTTGAAATAACCCTTATTAAGTGCAAAAATTTTACCCCATACAAAGATGCAGCAATAATGGTGTTATTGACTTGCAGATCTGTGGAGTCTCAGAAAGTGTGTTTTAAGCTAACAAACTGAGTTAGGGGAACTTTATCAAACCACTAACTGCCATTAAACAGCAGTGATAGATTTATCCCTCAGCACTACAGTGACCTCCTGCCAGAAGCTAATTTCTCATTCCTCCAGCCTTTTGTATTCAAAGTTATTACTTGGTGACACAAGGAGCTGATTTTTGAAGCAAGAAGCTTGCACTCACATTTTGAGAGTTAAGGGATGCTTTCAGCTGCACCTAACTTCACGAGAAGTTGCGGACGCTCAGCTTTGGGGATTTATTATTTGACGCAGCTTTGGAAAGCAACTTCTTTTTTTCTATGTGTCTTAAAGAACCGGCAGGAGATACACAGTAAACCCATTAAAAATACCATTAAGCTTTAACTGTGAAAAATGAGTTTTACTTAATGAGCTAAATAGGGAAGCTGATTTGATCTTTTAAGAAAAGGGGGAAAAACCCTTTAAGAAACAGACTAAAAATTGATCCCTGAAGTTTTACTCATATGAATAAAGGTACTCACAGGAGTAGCTTCCTGCGTGAGGCTTGCTGGATTAGGCCCCAATTTGTGAAAATGTTGTTTCTGGACTCAGACCTGCTATTCTAAGTTTCAGGCTGGAATGAAGTTTTCAAGAGTGGAGCTCTTAAGTCCTAAAGATAGTGGTCAGAAGGGAAACAACACAAGGGTGTGAAATACGCTGTTGCTGCTGCAACATCAACTCTGCTTGGTAATTTTTCTCAAATTACCAAAGAAAGGAAATATGAAGTCTGATGTCACTTTCTTCAAACATAAACACATCTCAGCAAGACTGCAAGTCTTTTTCTCCTAAAGAATAACTGAAAAAACAAAAATACGAGAAGCAGACATTCCTTTGTGAGGACAAAGTTAATAAAACATTTTATTTGGGAAGTAGACATGATACAATTGGAGATTGAAGGTGCGCTTCGCTCTGTTCTAATACTTTAAATTTGACAACGCTTGTTAAAAGATGTTAAAAATTTGTGGTCCAACAAGTCACTCTGCAAGAATAATTTTTAAGCAGCTTTTCTTTTTGTTTCAGTTAAAATTAAAATCCATGCTGTGTAATCCTTGGAGTCAATCTGTAATTAAGGGGATTTGGAGAGAGACCACGCACCGCATTAATGATAAAATTTAATATCTGTTTTAATACTCTAACATAGGAAAAAAAACCTAAGCAACACACAAAAAAGCAATCATCTCCCTATTTTGTGTGAATACAGCACATATACACCATTACTACATCTAGCAGCAATGCTGTATTTGATGTCAGCTTTTTGTTTATAGACCAAATGTTTCAGGATTTAGCATCTACGGAGCTTAAAACTGCATCTGCTTGAAAGTTGGCACCCAGATTTAATAGGCTAGATAAACAGATTTTATTTTATCTAGTTTGGAAAACGGGTGTTTTTGTTGTTACTGTTGTATAGCAATTCCAAACGGAAGGAGCTATCAGCAGCATTTCCAAGTTCACAGTCACTCAACTGCTCTCTCCTCCAATGTCTAAGACAATTACAGCTCAACTGTAAGAAATAGGAGCAGGTAACCAATTTAAACCAATTCACTTTATGTGATATTCTCAAGCGCTTGAAATTCTAACACAATACACAAAATCATAATGTTTGGTATGCTAAGTCTCTCCTCTGGACTATATGCAAGGAAAAAGTTTGAAATCTGTGTCTCCAAAGTGCAGCTAGTTGACACCAAGTAGTGTATTCAAACCATTTACTCAGTTGTTTAACTGTGGAGCAAACACAGGTCCATTTTAAACTAGTAACATGTACTAAGCAGTTTCATCCTTTCAGAAGATGGGGTGAAGGATTAAAGTACCAGGGCAATGAGGTATTTTATGATTCATTCGTTCTGCCCCCCCAGGAACTCAGTAAGAAGCATGGTTAAAGTAGAGATTCCCTTAACAACATTTTAGGTGGAAAAGTTTTGAAGGGAGATGTATTCCACTGAGAAAGGGTAATAGATTCTTTTAACGTGGACATCAAAGATTTTTTCCTGTTAAAATGGCCTGAGCTCTTCTGAAAGAACTAGCAAAGCATCAATGTATTCTTACCAGGTCTGGTTGCATGACGTAGGATACCTAGTTTATGAAAACAAATTGAACAGCATTTCCTCTAATCTCTGAATATTGTCCTAACAGCCTGAATATGTGTATAACTGCCTAAGGCTTCATCACTTTGGGACCTAGTTCTGTTAAAATTTAAGTGCATGTGGAACTCACAAGCTTCAAAATTAAAGCAAGAAAGGGTACATTTCTTCTCAAAATGTAGATCCTGTAACAGTTAATGTCATCAGGATTGCTCTCCAGCAGTCACTGCTACATACGTGCACAGAATCGGGCCTAATTCACAAGATTAGCTTTGTGGTGGAAAGCCTGGGCTGAACGATGCTTCTACTGTAAAAAATAGTTTAAATAGGATTGATTTTTTAATAAATTCTCTCAGTTTTTCAAAATGTGTGGCCAAGATACTCGTAAAGGAAGAACTGAAGTCACACCACCACCATCTTAATAACTCCTCCAGCATAGCAGGTATTTCTTTAATAAACAAACAAGCATTGAAATAATCATCTTGACTGTGATCCACAAGGAAATGGCAAATCTATGAAACTGTACAGAATCTGAGCATGTCCAGTAAGACTGCGAAAGATAACCTCTATTCTCCAGTGGAGAATTGATTCTAGAGATGGAAAAACCAGTATCAACCAACACAGTTCAGAAAATGAAGTACCAGAAGCTTTCTTTATATATTGTATCTAACTACAAAATGACATTTGGGTCTTTGAGTTTAATTTTAAATTGCAGATTTGGCTGCTTAGGAGCTTAATGCAACCACCACTGCACAATACCATGTTCAGGCAATCGGATATATACTTATTCACTATTACACAATAGCATTTGTTACTTCAGCTTTCTATCCAGTGTTTAAAGACAGCTCTTTTCTAATTCCACCTTTTTGTTGCTTTTTCTTTGTAAGATGTATTTACCTTACCAGTGAGGAAGGCTGAATTTTGGAAGTAACACAATTTTGGAGGCATAAAAAATTTCAAGTTTTAATTGCAAACTTATTTTATAGGAGAAATCATACCTTCTTTGAGTGTTTTCAGTGAATAATTCATTTTTTTGCAAGTGTAATGAGCAATTTTGATTCAGCTACATGACAGAGCTATGCATGCAGTGTTTCTAAATATGAAGATAAACCTAATATATGTTGAGTTAAAATCCTGATGCATTGATATACTTCTGCTGATGTGAAGCTTACTTTATACCTTTCAAGTCTTCAAATAATAAAAAACAAGGCTACATGTTTCATATGCCAAATTCTGTCTGTGCTTTTGTTAATAGGTAAAGGTAATAATATACTTTCTGAATAGGTGGTACACCAGGGTGCCTGCATAGGTGTTTTACGGTTAAGGTCTAGAAACTGTGAATTACTGAATTACAGAACTACTGAATTACCAAATTTACTACTTGACTCCCAACATATAGCTTGCTACTCTAAAGCTTACTCCTAGAGAAAAGCCAAAGTCCAGCTGCCAGTCTATAATCTCAACAGAAAAGCTGGAGATCTACTGGAAGACAGGTAAGAAATATTTTTCTTCCTAAAGCACACTTTCATAGAAGAAAAACAGAAAGATAAAATAAACCCAAGTCCATTCAGTCCTTCTGCTCTTCAAGCATCCTCCTAATGACCCGGGTACTCCCAGGGCAGAAATACACACCTACTGCACACAAGGAATACATCTCTTCCCCTTAGCAACATGAACACGTGAACAGCACAGTCCACTTTTCCTTTACACCTCTGTGTGGCCACACACATGGAAGTCAAATCAGGATTTTGCATAAATAAATGGGGAAATGAAAGGGATTTTCCAAAGCCTCTCAGTGATCTAGGAGCACAACTGCCCTAACATCAAAAATGCGCCTCTGCACCAGACCAAATAAATAGATGGGAATTAAAAAGGACAGGCAAAATGAGTCCTGACTCCTCTCAGTAAACAATGGCTAAGCACCACGCTGCACTTTCTGGACATGGGCTCTTTTGACTTCATCTCTTTCTAAACCCGGAACTTTTTTCTCAACTGGGAACAGAATAGGAGAGACTTGCAGATTACAGTAGAAACATAAATAAGAGCAAACATGCAGCACTTGAAGGCTTCTGCATGAAGCCTGGTCTGCAGCCCTACAACCATACTGATCTAATTTTCCAGCGTCTTCCTTTATCACCTGTCCCACTTCTACTCCGAACCATACTTCATACGATCACTTGCATGCAAAATGCTAGGAAAGTGTTCTCCAACTCCAAACAGAAATTTGTATAAACTTAAACTATTCCTTTTTATTAAATACTTAAAATTCTGACATATTTTTATTGATCCTTTACCTTATCCCTGGTTTCCTCTACCCAAGATCTAAAGTAGATTCTATCAATTCTGAGAGGCGTTTCAGATAAGGAGGTCATGGATGGGTCAGAGCAAGACCTTTGCTATTTAATGACCCTGTAGCTTGCCTTTTGCACAAGAGCTTAGGTTACTACCTTTTATGCATTTTATTGTAGGACAAATAACTGACATGTCATCCTGCACTCAGGCTCAAGATTTTGTTTACAGTTGCTACTCAAACAAAAGAGGATCATTCTTCTGTGCAGCATAGAAAATGAAGGGTGTACAGTAAGACACTGAAAAAAATGATTGAAAATTGAGATTTACCACACTTTCTTTCTGCATGTATGAATAACAGACTTCATATGGAGAAAAAACAAGTTTTATGAAATAAAAAATAATACATAGGAATGTCACTTCTCTTCATTAAATCTGATATGTTGTCTCCAGATTCATTAAATACTTGGTACCTCTGATAAAGGAAAAACTTGGCTAAATATTTTTTGTACAACGCCAGAGATACTTTGAAAACTATTCCTTCTGTTTTATTATGGTACAATGCTGATAGATTGAAAATTATGCCAGTGAAGATTAGGGATGGTATTAATAGTGGAAACTAATGCCAAGAGCTTCTTTAAATATTGCAGAAAACAGTTACTATTTTATGTACAAAATGGTTTCAGATTTAGAATCTCTTAACTAAGTTTGGAAATAGGTTTTATAGTATCAGAAAGTGGCAAGTGAAGGAAGGATACCTAGTTTAGGAAGACTGATACATTAGGCTTCATGATTATTTTACAATTAAATTAACATACGCCCTTCATTCCTGATCCACATAATCCCCCCAAAAAGATCCATAGTAGTGGAAAAGTAATTTTTTTTTTTTTACAGCTGTTTGAAGGGCAGCAATATGACACCTCCTCAGACGTTACAAAGGTATGAATAATAGTACTACTATTGACAGGTTACTGGGCAGAAGGAAGGAAAAATGAACCCACGACTGGGGTGATAAACTATACCATTGGAGATGGCAACGAAGCTTATCATTACAGTCAAATAGGGGGGTTGTTTTTATAAGAACTCACCTTTCCATATAAGCAGCTTTCCTAACATGATTGCGATTTCTACAGTATATTTTACTTACGGATCAGGTTCTGTATTTCTAATTTAAAAGATACTGCTGAATTTCAGTGTATTTTAGAACACACCAATTTTTTATCATTGCTTTAAAGCATGGGTGTCACCTCTGTGAAGATAAGGAGTGAAAAAGCAGACAGCTTTCTATCTGGCCACAGGATGTCTGTATAGTTTGCTCCATCTTCTACAACTTCACAATGTTCATTTCAGCACACCTATTTCTAGAATACATATATCTGAAGTCTGCCTATCCTAATTTCTGAGGTCCTTTCACAGAGTTTAGACAAAAACTTAAAAATGCTGCAGAACATTTACAATTGAAAGACAGCATCCTTGAAACTGGAAGGCCAAGTGGCAGCATCACTGAGCAAGGAAGGAACTTCCAGGAAGTCACCCAGACAGTTTCAAATGAATCAAGGATACCAAACTGAATCTATCCTGTTAGAAGGAACAACAGGTGCATGAAAGTGCAAAGTATCTGTGAAATGCTAAGTAAGTATCCGTGAAATGCTAATTACAGAATGGTTAAAAGAAAAACATAGATGAGAGGACTTTGTCAACAGACACTTCATGGTCACAGAAGCCTATTATCATGCAAGACATGACTCTTTGCATACCAAAAGTGAAGAAGTTGAAGCGGCCTGTACTGCTGTGAGAAAGATAATCCAGATTTAGAATAACCTGAAACCAAAATATTGCATTCCAAGAACCTGCTGCACTCATCACAAATATTACTTCAGCTAATCGGAAGTGGTAACACTGGCTCTGACCTCATGGGAAGGTAATTTCCACCTATGAAACGAAAACCAAAAAATAAAAGACTCAGCCAGGTCTGAATGATCACATCTTCCCCTATGACAAAGGGTCGTTTATAGTATATACAAACAGTTTGTTATGTTTAAGATTGTCAAGAGTAATCTAATGCCAAGAGAGATTGAAGGCTGTCAAATAAAAAGCAACAGACCTCTAAGGAATTTTTAGTGGAGCAGATGAAAGCTGACATCAAACACAAAGTGTGAATGAGTAATGAATTCCTTAATGCTTACAACTGAATCAAAGTTCAATAAATATTTCTGCTTTGGGTAAGAGACCTTCAGCATCTGTTAACAGGACAGAAGGAAGAGGTATGCTCCTCAGGCAAGGTGAACAAACTCTTTTAGCCAAGACACTGTTCAGACCAAGGCACATCCAGGGCCATTCTTGTGCAGCAGTTTACAGGCACTACGATGCGTGCTAAAATTCCTGAAGACATACAGTGCTCTAGAAAGCATAATTAACTAGATGCAACTCTTCTCAGGATCATTTTCAGGACAAATGTTGTTCTGCCAATAAATGTCTGCTCTCATCCATGTATTATTTTGCTTTGAAACAATTCTGAAAGACCTGAGATCACAGTAAGAAACACCATGGCTTGGCCTTTTGTTTGAACAGAGTCCAAGAAATCCGGAGCAGCCGCTGTGCAGGGAACACTTCACACAGGGCTGCCGTGCCAGCCGGTGCAGTCAGCAAAGGGGCATCCTTACAAGTACAGGAAGGTGGCACGGCCAGTGCAACCTGGGAAGCAAAGACGAGAACTTAGGTATGTCTATTTGTTTCCTTCAGTTTGAAAACAACCCGAGGCTTGAACAACTTCAAAACTCTGGCCCGCAGCGATGCCTCAGTGAACCAAGGACAGTACTGCTTATCCACACAGGCACTTACCGGCATCACAAGCCGACCACTGAAAATCAACCATGCAAGTACTAATGTTACCAAAGATCATTTCTCTTCAAGTCCAAGGTAGATGTTTTATATAAATCAGATTTATCAGACTCCAGAAGCCTGTGTTTCTGCACAACTTGTCTGTCAGTGACAGTGTCTCTTCTTGTAATTTTCTCTTATTTGCTCATGGTACATTTAAGCAAAATTATTTTAACTTTCAACTCCCTACACAAATTAAGATGGTTTTGGGCAATGAATACAAATGTCTATCTGTGCTAAAACATTAATCACCAGATGGGAGGAGACCGTCATTAAGAACGTAGTTGTCAACACCTGCAAAATTTAAGAAAGCCTACCAGCCTGGATGGCTACAAAAAACAATTAACAAAACTTGGCCACTGAAAGTGATACCAGTGTATCAGATTTCTGAACTTTGCTTTTTGACTCATGGTCAGATACATGTGTTAAACTAGTCACTTCCTGCCTATAGGGGATACACATAAGCGGAGTGTTACACTCTGAAATATATGACAGCAGATGAAAGGAGAAATCTCTGGCCAAGGATCTCTGGACCTGAACCCACCAGAGCACCAGGTTATGACACCTGGCTCAAAGGAACAGTTGGGTCCAAGGAAACTTCAAATGAGTGCTTTAAAGACCGCTCGATCGGTGCTCGCATTTTTTCCCCCTGTGATTGAGGGGGACCATTGGCCATTGCAGGATTGTGAGTTATTTTCTCCCTCAGCTTTTGGTGACGCTGCAACTTAAGCAGAACAGAATGCAGAAAATTAATACTGAAGTGGGACATGAGAAGAATTACTTCTGCAGGAGTTGTACTCTGCCTCATTTTAGTGTTCATTCACAGCATGATGCACCAGCCTACACTGATATCCTCTGAGGTGTACATTATTATTTAACAACACCAGCCATAAAGTGACTAACCATCTTTCTAGCATGGATAAGAGCTCAACAGATTTGGGTCTAACCTTAGTGACACACTTTAAGACCTTGTGATTAAGCGTTTTTGGGTGCAGCACAAGCAAAGGCTCTGTTCAATGTAATTAAGAACACAACGTATCCAATTTGTCTGATAAAGTGTCTAGGAAGCAGCAACTGAAGAAAAATGTGGATTCATATCCACATCCAGATTGTCAGCAGCACGTTCCAAGTTTTACTAGGTCTCTTTTTTCTACCTCTACTACATACTTAAAAGCAATTCAAGTATTCAAACTCAGCAGACTTCCACTCTAAAAAATTAATAGTCATCTCATGTGCTTTATAGCAAGTTTTATTGACCGAGTAGCAAGTTTGCCTCTCACATTGCCCAGGCATTTAAATGAGGGTACATACTGCTTTAGGGTAGCTGCTGGAGAGTGAAATGAATTTGTGTCTTTCTAGAACTTGAACTGGACAGCTTTTCTGAAAGCAGACAAAGTGGCAACCTTCCTAGGAGAAGAAACCGAACTAATGAAACTGCTCTTGCACAAAGTTAGAGATTGCAGCTTTCTTCGATAAATCCTCTAGTATTTTATTCTCATGTAAGTTATTGGAAGAATAGCATGAGGAACCTTTCAGGATTACTTGTAACAACATATTATTTGCTGGAGATAACTTCCAAGAAGCCTGTTAACTATTCCCATTGCTCCTGAAATGTTCCTGTAGTTTCAGAAAAATAAATATAGATCATAAGAAAATGCAAGGGCATAGTGTATCTCCTCAAACTGAGCAGCAGAGCTGCAATCTACTTCTCCTCTCCTTCTATTTCCTATATGAAGCTGGCAGCCAGGTCTTCAAACATACCTATGAATTAATTTGCAAATGTGACAGCAGTCTCTTTAATAACTAGGAGCACAAGACATCCAAAATGAAAAGCATGATTGCTTTAGGGTTAACTCCACAGAGCGAGCTCTCAAGCTGACCATTCACAGGTTGATGTTCTGCTGGTACAGAGGGAACAGTGCTTACTGGCCAGAGGAATCCGTAGCAACACATGGGAGACATGGGTGGATTGTCCCAACATATGAATATTGTTGAGTTGCTTCACAGGAAAAACACCAACCACTCTTCCTTCAGGACGCACAAAATTTTAAAGTATCTTTTACCAGACAGTAACGCCATACCAAGAAGTAGATCAACAGCAAGTTTTAAACTTTTCAGAGTCATGTCTAGTTACTTTGTAGCTAGAAACTACAGAAAGAGAAAGATGTAACACCTGCATCACCAGTGGGTAACATGGCTGTTCATCTGTTAGCTATAAAATGGCTTCCCTCATGCACGGATACTACCTGCAGCGCTGTGTGAAAGAGTCGAAATGGCTGAAGCGGGCAGAGTGGCCTTCTGCAGGCGGCTGGGCCGTGCCACGTTCAGCCCTTACCTTCCAGGTTTCTAGTAAGTCAACCTGGTCTGTTACCTCATGTAAAGTGATTATGAAATATTGAAAGGCTGTTCTCTAAGTTTTCTAGTTTGCAATTAACTAACTATAATAAAATGTAAAAACTGTATGCTGAACTGGAATTTGAATAGAAGAGATGAGATTGGAATCTCTCAGTTTCCCACCACTGGTTCAGGCAAGTTTTCCTGGATTATAAAGCATTTCAAAAGCATATGTCTCTATTAGAAACAAACCAGAGGCTTTATAGCCATAAAGCAGCTCTAAACTCGTTAAAACAAAGCTCCGAAACTTCAGCTCTGAAGCTTTTAACATGAAAATTGTTAGAATTACTTATTTTGAAGATTAAAGCCACAGTTACTATTTTGTGAAAGAGGCACTTTATTTCACAATCAATATTATATGCCTGAATAGCACGAATATTCCATGCCTTTCCACAGTAGCAAAATTCTAAACTGAATGTTAAAGCTTTTCTTAATTTTTTCTAAGCTCTCATGATATCAGATTCTCCTGGGATCGTGTTCTTCATGGATGACACGTTGACTATTCAGCTGGATTTGCTTTTGTGCTTGGCATTGTCAGGCAGATATGGAAAAATAGCTTCTACTCTAGGAATCTGGGAAATACTGAGAGTCAAAACAGAGCTTAATATAATTTATGACAGCCATCAGGGAATACTTACATTAAGTCTTCTAGAGGCCTTCTCACAGTCATCACCACTGGCACAACTACTTGAGTGCTATGCATGGTGGATTTCCTGCCCTTGATAGAATTTTGTGTCCGCAGAATACAGACGGCATCAGCTACAATTGCTTTATGACACTACTGTAGATGAGTTTCTAACAACTCCTTCAGGCCACTTTCTTGCCTCTGAATTTATAATATTCTTAATAAAGTCATGGAAGCATGTAGGATGAATTCTATAGAAATCACAAATTAAACTAAAAAGATTGATTAGTCAGAAAAACATAAGCCAATCATAAGCAACAATTCATCAACAGCTCTAAAGGAGATTAATGACCTTTACAAGTTCTAATGACATCATACTTGGATGGAGTAAACTGATTTAGTCATTAAAGGGCACCTGATTTGTGTATCATCGTGAAACAGCCACCCTCTCCATTTTGAGAGATTGTCTTAGAAGTAAAATTAGTACGTCTCACTGGTCTTTAAAGCAGATTAATAGCTGCTTTAAGAAGAATGTACCACCTAATTAAAAATTACAAAATAAATCAGGCCTGTGAAAAAGAAGTCACCTCTCCTTACAGTTCATTCAAATCCAGTTAAACATTTTCCATGAATTTTCACATTAAGTTATTTGCTTCACAAGCCTTATTTCCTATTGTTCTTCAACTGAGTGAAGAGGACATTCACACTGGCAAAATCTTTGTTCTTCCTTGGGAAAATATATTACTTTAAATTCTGCATGTCAAAACTACACAGTATAAAGCTAATAACAATAAAATGGTCCACAACAATATTTGAATACTAATGAAAAAACAGCAATTCTTCAACTTTTCTATGTTTAATTGAATCAGCTATTTCAGCGTATTGTGGGAATACATTTATCAGAATCAGTAGAGACCAAACGTTAATTATGAAGGCCAAGCACAAATGAATAATCTTATGTATAGACCCTGACACATTAGAACTGCAAAGAGCTCTGCAGATCTTATTTTATGAAAATGTGCTAAGAGCACAAATGTATAGGCCCTTAGGAAGCAATTATCCCTAAAAGATTTAGCTATAATTCAATCTGAAATATTCTAAGAGATTTTTTAAAATGGTTTCACAAAGAAGAGGATTATTTTACTTTAACTATGGAAATAGAGCCCCACATGTCTCTCTGAATGACCTCTGTGCAGTTGTGGGCATTGCCTGGAGGGAACATTTGAAACTGGCATTTTTGTTCAGTCAATACAATCCTCTATGAGCTGTAAAAATATTATAAAAATTAGGAGTATCAGTTTGGCATTGTGGGACTGAATGGCCCACATCACTATAAGGAATGTGCTATGCAATAAATACGTCAAATATGGAAATTTTAAATCATGTACTACCAATATGTATGGCAGAGGTTAGCTAAGAAGCACAGATGTTCTATTGCACAATAAGATGAAATCGCACAGAATGGGTCTATACAGCATGCCTACTGGTCATATGCTTTATTTGTCACATGATCCTCTGGTGTGACATGGCATCTAAAAGTGTAAAAAGTATGCAAGAGTGCTTACATCATCTTTAGGATTTCCATATCCTGGATCCAGGCAATTTACTGCCACCACACCTCTCCCAGGGTTACCAACTGTCTTGTTGCTGCTTTGCCTCGCTCAGGAGTCTACGGGCTGCTGCTGCTGCCTCATAGAAGGGTGGCAGGAGCCCTGTGAGCTAATATAGCTAAAAATAAACCTGAATATCTTACCTATTAGACCATACCATCAGTGGAACGAAATAGGTTTCTTGTGGACTCTTCTGATAATTTTTTCCTTCTGAGCAACTCACTACTGTGAGATGATTTTAAAAAGTAAGAAAGACACAATACCTGTTGGGTTAGTGTATTTTAGGTCCCATAGAGGTAAGGATCTCATCTTTTATCACAAACTTGTATGCCATCCTTAATCTAGCTGATCCCAATTACTGGTTTTAGCCAGTTAAGATTGCAAGTATCCCTGCACCACACCTGATATTTACACTTCTTCCCTGAAGAACATTAAAGCAGATCAAATTCCTCACCTGCCACATATCACCAGAATGCATCTTTTGACAAACTGAATCAGACAACTTTAATAAGGTTTAAGAGAGTAGGGAAAACTAAAGATTAGAAAAAAAAACCCAAACCAGAACAACTTTCTTAACAGGAACTGTCCTGGATGGAGGCAGGAATACCTGGACTCCTGCAGGACAGGTGTTTACACCTGAATTAACAGTACATAGCGCAGTTCCCAGCTTGTACGTGGAGGTGGTTAAAGTAAATGTAGTTCTCTGGATCATGGTGAGAATAAAAATAGTTGTGTTGATATTTAACTCTGCACCACAGAGACAAATGGCCGGTCCTATTTCTCTGAAAATGGTTGGATGGCCAGAGGGTGATCTGCAGCAGAGAGGAGACAGGGGGTGCCTGGGTCTGTACGTACACTCTGCACGTAGCACTTACAATTGCTGCTGAACATGTAACAAGAGGCAGGAGGTGGCAGCTAAGAACAAGAGGGTTTCACAGGAGAGGAATGTGCACCAAGACCCCACTGGGTGTTACCTGTCTGGGGGCTCTGACTGGGTATTTCTCCAGCAGGGAGCTCTGCCTCTGACCCACAGCACCGCTCATACCCATCTCTAAAGGAGCCAGGACCAGCCAGTCTGTATTTTCCAGGCTGTAGTTACACTAAAAAGGGGTGGTGATAAGCTTTTCATTTACATGAGTGCTTAGGTCAGAATGAGTGTTCATATGCTGTATGTCAAAGCTAACTACTATTGCCAGTATTTCATAAGGGTATTTTAAAGTTTTCAGGGTGAAGAATTCAACCTGACCCATCAGCCTTTGAAAAGTACTTGATGGACTTGTCCTCGCTCTAGTCAACAGTAATATGAACCCAGATATTTGTACCTACAGAAGTACAATATTAAAAAAAGTTCACCTTTACCAAAACAAGAAAAATATTCTTCTTTTCCTCCCAGGCTCCCATCTCTAAAAGACTACTACCAATTAACCTCTAACTCTGAAAAATCAAAAAATGCCTGTGACAGCCAGAAATTAAATTCTTTAAAGATTAGGTGCTGGGAGAGCAATATCAGGCTTAGAATGAAATCCTAGTAACACTCTGAACTATTAAGTCACTTCTTGCTCTGAAAATATAATTATTCTGTAAGCATTATGTCAGGCAATATTAAATGTAAAAGGTGTAGTTTCAATAAAACATTTCTGTTTTCCAACAGAAAGACTCTGTGCATAATATTTTCAATGACCAGAAAAAACAAGCCAGCATGCAATTAACGAAAAACAATACTATGTTCAATAAGTAGCATGCTCAGCAATGACTAACTTCTAGTGATGCCAGATTCAAAGCAAAACTATTATTGTGGTCAGAAACAGCCCTGAATATTTACGATCCCTATTTCTAGTCATCTGAGGATGGATTGCTTTCAGCATTGCAAACCTGCTTTTGTAATATTCACACCATAGATTCTGATGGCAATTATAAACCCATGGTGTGGCACACAGCCTCTCGCCATTTATTCATTATACTTTTTTTTTTTTTAACTGAGAAATGTCAAACTATAAAAGGATTTACCTTTATTCCTATACTTTGCATTGGTTAAGTTATTGTATGAATAATGATGTTTCCTGAACATTAACAAAAAAAAAAAAAAAAAAAAAAAAAAGGCAGCAGAGGAAAATCTGCCTACAAATGAGAACGTCTGGATCTTGCTGTCTAAATCACAGTTCAAAAAAGACAACACAGTATCAACAGACTAACTTCTGTATTTATATTGTCTCTCCTCTACCCATAAAAGAGATTTTTAAAAATACAGTGGTTGAATAGGTTGAATGCTTGCACATCTTATCCCGCACGCTATCTTATTCTGGCTAGCGGTGAGATTGCTGGTTATGTAGCTATCAATTCCACTGACATTACAATTTCCCTTTCTCAAAGCAGCAATAACCTGTCACTTTACACTGTCCTTTCTCTGACCCTCTCCCGCCTTGCTGCTCATTTTTATTCTTATTGACAAGACTTATTATTCCTCCTCCCAATTCCAACTAGCTACCCTTTTGCAAATAGTAGTATCAACTATGTGGTCACTAGTAGTATAGGTCAACAATGTTATTAATATATCACACACTGCTGGGAGCAGATCAAACAGTAATGCCTTAAAATATTAGTTTTGCAAAGGTACCATGAAGCAAATAGTTGCAGTTTTCTTCACATTATCACATATAATATTGCAAGGACAGACCCCAAGAATTTAGCGTTAATTACCAGCCCAATAATTTGGAGGATATGTTATTTTTTTCCTGTTGTTTTCATACACAAAATAAAATAAAACCATAACAGAAGGGTGCTGTATCTGTGTTTAAAGAAGGGGTTGTTGGCAAACACCATAGCTCACTTCTGCCGAAATGTACACAACTGATATATGCAGCCCAGAAAGCTGGCACCAGGGGCTTACAACCTTAATTTGCCTGCAAGAAGAAATGGAGATTTACCTTCAGAGCACGTTCTTGATTGTTTTCAGCAGTCAGATGTCTCGTGTTGTTTGCTGAAGTCTGGTTCTGCTCTTTCAGATGATGAAGCTCCTGCTCCAGCCGTTTGCACTGCAACGAGGAAAGAATCCCATTAAGTAGAGGAGTGTGGGCATATTTTTTTCAACAGGCCAAATGAATTAACGTAAATAAGCCCATCACCATTTCTGCAGTAGTGAAAGCATCAGACAAAAGCAAGTTACAATCCCAGATCAGTACCAGAGCTATGTTTTTTTAAACATGCATCATTATTCGGTTTCTTCCTGGTCAAATTGTATGCCAAAAAAAAGCTAAGTTTAGTATCAGATAAAGACATTTTGTAGAATGTTTTAAAAAGTCTTAAAAATGTTGGGTTGAATTTCTCTTCCTAGTTATGCCAATATAAGGCTAGATTATGGCTTTTATGTATTAGGTAAGTGGATATAAAGGAAGCAATACATACTTTTAAAAAACCAAGCAAGTAAAAGACCCTGCTCTCAAACCCAGAACCCAGCCTTTTATCAGAAAATACACATGTAATTTTTATACTTGTATTTTTCATGCTAAGAGATTACTCTAATTCCCAAACACACACCACATCCTGAAAGGAAATAAGTTTTAAGATTGTTTTAATATTTAACTTAATGACAAAGAATGAAAAATTCAACATTTGCTACTGTGTGCATACACACATACACTTACTGCTGTCAGCCAACTATCTATTTTAAAGATTAAAGATCTGCAAATTGTGAGCTAAATTATATTTCAGTGTTTATGGTAATCATAAGAGGTCTTGCCCAGTTACCTTGGTTTGAAAGAGTAATTAATTGTCAGTAGACAGTTCATTGTCTTATGAAAAAAAAATATTAAAAAATCTGTTTTACAAAAACAGGAGAGCAAAACAGATGAAGTACCAGGACGACATAGAGGAACAACTGTTAGAAGTAGGGAAAAACGCAGAAACATTTTAAAACAGTACATTACAAGCAAGTAGTTTGGGTATCACCACCAAACCCAAAGCTGATACATGCTATTGGAACATAAGATTAATTGATATAAAGTATTTTCATAAACACTTTCTGAAAACACCAATAAGAAAGGGATGGGAATGGTGATATGATGCCTATGTAAGCATCACTGTCCCAAATGAAAGACCTGGAAACAGTCTCTTGTGCTATCTGTGTGGAAGGCACAGAACTGAGCTTCTCATCAAGTGTATGCAACCTACTCCTGAGCAACTCCGTACGTGGGACAACCAAGCATGGCTCACGTCAACTCTAAAGAAAGAAAAACTGCAAAATAGAGATCTGTGGGACTGTAAAAATTATAACTGAGGTCTAAGTAAAATAAGGAGTACCGGAGGATACTGAGACAAATTTTAAAGACATACCAATACACATGCTTAAACAGAAAGTAAGTCATTAACAATGTGCTGCACCTCAGGTATCTGGCACAGTCTATAAAACAATGATTCAATCCTATATTTGACTAAGTTTTAAATAATTGTAGGCACCCAAAAGTACTACTAAAAAAATTCAATTCACATGTCTGTTGCTGTATTTCATTACTTCTGTTGGAAATCTAGGCTCATTTCTAATAGGATTACTTATTTTAAAGGCAGCAAATCTCTCTGGCCTAGTGCATTCTCTCAGCGTCTGTTGTAAAGTTTAATACACAGTTTCATTTTTATTTCAAGAAAAATAGAAGACTATTTCCCATAAAATAGAGAAATAATAATAAAAAAAAAAATCCTGTAGATACATTTGATTGAAAATATTTTCAGACTTAAGACATTTAATGTCTATGTTTATCTCTCATATACATAAAGAAAATCACAGAATCACAGCTGTAATTCTTTTTTCATGTCCAGCATGAAAATAAGACATGAAGGTGCTAATAAAACTACTGAAGAACGAAACCCAGATTACGCAGGTTTTTTTTTCTCTAGCATACATGGTCTGAACACCATTTAAAAAAATAAAATCGATCTACTACTTCAGGCATCATTATGACACTTTACACATTTCATCATGTAAGGTCAGCAGGCCTCTCATTTTTCTGCTTTGCCAACACTCTTCTTCAAAACGGTGCTTTGGAAATTCCCAGTCTGACAACAGCACCAGGCTTCTTTACAGTGAATATTATTAAAAAGGCCAAAATCTCAATCTACCTTTAAAACATGAATTCATATCCAAGCTATTGTCCCGATCCCAAAAGAGAGGAGAAAATACGCTAAGAGTAAACCCATCTTGATCTAAAGGGCAGGTTGCACAACTGAGGGCATGCGTGCAATTTTCTTCTCCTCCCCACTCCTGTGGGAGACAGGCCAGTGAAACAAACCCCAGCAGTGGGGCTCTAGTGTCCTGCAGCACATGGAGCATAGACAATAAAGATGCAAGACAAGTAATACAAAGCGGATGGACTCCCCATCAAGTCAATCTTGACATTATTACATTTACATCAATCTTGGTAGCATCTTGTAATTAATCTTTAATTTAATTTCCACTAAGAATGTTGACAACTGAAAAAAACTAGGCATATTCAATCACCACAGTGCTTGAATCCATTTTGAGGGTAGCACTGAAAAACTGGTGATCTAATTTGACCTTTGCACACAAGTGTCTTAATGCGCTGAACACAACGTATTAACAGAAGATGTTCTGAATTATCAATCAGAATTTATTTATTCCTAGCTGTCTAGGAAGTAAAATCTTTAATTATCCTGTTTGTGAAAGTATTACAATAATACTCTTAAATGGCAACATTGTGTATGTCTTAATAAAGTTTTATATGACACTTTGATACCTGAACTACTTTTAATACAGTAAAATTTATTCTAAAAGCAAGCACACTTTTTCACAAGAACAAAAGCATATTAAATTTCTCTGTAACCTTCCTGCAAAGAAAAGTCTTAAAAATAGAACTTAAAACAATGCAGTGTTTCTATCCATTTGAGCCAACATTTTTTGGATTCTGTGTCATTGGTTGTTAGCAAGGTTCAGTAAAAATAGATGTTCTTTAAAAGAACACGTGTTTTTATTGGTTCACTCCAGGGCTCCAAAATGCCAACAGCTGCAAATAAGAAACTGGATTTCCTTCTAAAAACATATATAAAAATACTTTTTGGAGCGCAGCAAAAAGAAGACATCATCCAATTCAGTACTGGCAAAAGGAAATGTTAGATGTAACCTTTTAAGAAAGCTGAAAGCTAAAGGAAGTGTTCAATTTTAAATATTATAAATAAGATTGTCTAAATCCTGTCATCCCAAACTTGTGAAAATTCATACTTGGAAAACATTCAAACAGAATTCTCTTAAAGTCAGAGACAACATACTTTGTGCAGCACAGGTTGCCTAAATATCTGATCTGAGGTGTAACTGTGCACTTAAATGGAAGATCCTGTGATTTTAGCACTTTATGAATTACAGGCTGTTAATTGAGAAAACTGCTTTTGTACCTCAGATACTCTGAGTACTAAAAAGATACTGTGAGGACTCAAAGAATATGAGAGCAGTGTAGATGGCAGTCAAAGGGAATATGCCTTGATCAGAATGCTGAAGTCTCCGCTAAGTAAATGATATTAAAGCCTCACAAATGGTAACACGTCATTTTATACAGGTTTAACACAAACGATCCACCAACAATTAGCTACATCATGTGGTCTGCCATATGCATTCAGAGTTCTGTAGCCAGAGAGGCAATGCTGAATATTTAAAAAAGCCCCCCAAAACCCAAACAGAAAAAACGTTTCCTTCCTTCTTTCAAAGGAGAACAACGCCCATGCTTGTTCTCCTCTCTGAATATATTTCCCACAAAAAGTCTCCTACCTCAGCCAGCCTCATCCCAGCGATAACGTACCTGTCTGACAGCAAACCTCTTCAAGCCCACCGCCAGTGCTCCTTGAGCAACCATTTGTGCCAGGCTGCCCAATTTTCACTACAACATCAGCCATTCCCACCAGCAGGCACTCCATCTTCTCTTTAACCGTATCTCCACAGCGCAGCCCGGCTGCACTCTTCTAAATGCAATCTTTTGAAACAAATACCCCTGTACCCAGCACAGGGTACATCACAAGCAGCTAAGACACAAAACAAAAAGCAAAGCAGGTAATGTACCACAAGAAGCAGAAGAGATTCAGAGAGAAAAGAAAAAGAGAGACAGCGAGTACACCTGTTGTTGCCTCCCATATTCTAATTTAAACCATGAGGCTATTGGTAAGCCTTTTTTAATGAGCATCAGCTAACAGGATTCAGCAGAACAAGGATGTTTGTGACAGGCACTGGTTCAACTCGTACCAGGTGCTGACCCCTTGCAGTGACTACCCAGGTGGGACTGTTGAGAAGGCTCCAGGGGAAATCCAGACCAACTGTAAAAAGGAGCAGCTGCTGAAGGACACGAATGGAGAGGTCAACCAGTGGGCCAGGAGAATATCACACAGTAAAGTCCTTGAGGCTCACACAGAAATAGAAGGTTAAAAGATGGTCCTAGTTCCAGGTACACAGAAGGAGTAAAGATGGTTTACAATGAATTGAGTATTTCAGAAGATAGAAAAATCAATGCAGATAACCACTTAATAGTGTTTGGCCTTTACTAGAAAATGAGGTTGCATTAACATATCAAACATAACTTTAGCACTTGTATAAACAAATCATCTTTAACATGCTGTCAGCTTTTCAGCATTTTCTTCTTCAACTTGTACCTATAACATGTTAATACAGCATTATAGTGTCTGCCACGTCTACACAGATTGATGGGTTATTTTTTGACTGTTACTTAAACATAATTCTTCACTGAGGCGTTCTGAAAGTAAAAGATACAGAGATTACACAAGAGTAAAGAAAAATCTGATGCTACTGGAGAAATAGCGTTAGTAGAGACAAAGATGAAATGCAGCAAAGCATTAACATGAGCAGAGCAACCCCTTGCCCCCAACCACTTGGTTGCTGTGCCATTTGTTTCTCTGAAGACAACACCTATCCTTGGGGGCCTCATGCAGAAGCGTATTTAGCTCTGTGCTACTCAGGGCCATTGGACTGTTCATGTGCTTTCAAAGAGACCCAAATATTTTGCTACACCGGGGTCCCTCGCTCTCATCTCACTGAACTAGATAGTAATGTCAGGTGCATTACTCATTCTGTATTTCAGCACAGCTTTGACCCAGAGAAAGGGTACTGTGACACTCCTTGGCTGCGGAAGCAACAGCTAAAGCTGAATTTAACAGAAAACCGAAACACTTTCTTACTACAAATGCAGTTTTAGTAGCTATTTAATCCTGTTACATCTATATTTGCCTTCAATATTACTATACAGCATACAAAGTTTTTTTGCGTCTTTCATTAAAAGGAATCCAAACTAACCCCTCCTGAACTTATGGCAATATGCTGGGAAGGCGGGGTGGGGGGTGGGGGGTAGAGTCAACACATTTTATATGCTAGGAAAAAAAAAAAAAAGGAATTGATTTGTCTCTGTTAATACAGGTATGAGGGTCAAAGTCTGATGAAACAAATGTACTAGGACTAAGATTAGGCCAAATTCTGCACAAAGTTCTTTCCTGAATTCTGAATTACATGTGATTGTCTCATGCAATTAGTACATACAAAAGATTGTATTTTATGAGAATATACCTGTCCAGCTCGAGTCCTTGTCAAAACCTGCAATGCTTGTAATCTTAAGAATCCCCACTGGCGTATAAATACCCAACTCCACTGATACGACTGCTGAAAAAAGGGACAGTGTGTAGGTAGAGGCACTGCAACGTGCTTGCCCCGCTCTGGCTCTCTTCCCGCAGCCTACGCTGTGGCCTGAGCGTGGCCAGGGTGGTGAGCAAGGTGGACCTTTGCTCTGACCCGATCCCATCCAACCAGTCTCGGGTGGTCTCCATGGTTTAATAACAGATCTTGTACACAACCACAGCCTCCCACAAGTAGCTTCATTCTCTCATTAAATTTAAGGTAACATATTTTTATTCAAGTCAGACAAAAATTAAAAGCGAGCACTTAAGTCGCTTATCATGGGTCACCCAGCGCATGATAACTTGATTGCCTATTAGGGCCTTCACTTTAAAGGGTGAATACTTCATCACATTCTGTGGACTTTTATATATGAAGACCTTGCTGAACTGGGATCTCAATTACTGAAGTAGTGAGAAATAAAAACAACCTAGTTTCTACCAAATAACTTTGGAAAATCATTGATATCCTCCAAATTACGGGAAAGTAGGAATCCACCTGAATGGCAAATGAACTATTTTATGACATGCATTTCTTCCTTTATGCATTTTAAACAAAATGCTCATCAGCAAAGTAAATGGCAAATGGTATCTTGACGGAAAACTCACAAATGCCATTAAAATACGAGCTTATGGGATACCAAGATCTTACTGCTCCACAGCATAATACTTTCACAGTGATAAATTGCAGACACATTTTGAAATTGGTTAACACGTTATCCTAGACACCAAACATTAAACCCATGAAGAAACATGGCTACTTTTTCACCTGTTCTATTTTTTAAGTCATCACCTGTGGAAACTTAAATACAATAAAGAACCATGTGAAGCAAACAAAACCCATCAAACTGATTCTTTTCTTGGTTTTTATTTTGTTTGTCTTTTCTTATTTCGTTTATAATGACCTGCACTTCAGAGTAGCTTCCAGATCAAAGACGCTGAAGGGAATACAAGTGTTCTCAGTTCGACAGCCCTTCCCTCCCCTCTCCCCTCAGTGTTTCTTTTTTTTTTTTTTTTTTTTTAACAGTCTGCCCCTTGTCCTAAATTCATCACGATTTCTGAAGAGGCAAACATCTTGCACCACTTGGATGCTGCACAATTCTTTCCTTTGCAGACAAAAATAATACCAAAGTCATCCAGTCAAAACACAAACCAACCTTTGGTGTCACTGTGAATTATGTACTTTGAACTGCAGATGTTTGGAAGCACTTATATTTATATAAATAGATTTTTAACCTTTTTCTTCTAAAATAATAATTTTAAAAGAAATAAAGAAATAAATTAGTTTCTACATAATAATCACCAGAAGGATTTTTCCATTAAATTATGATTTTGAATTAAGGCTTTCTAACCTCTGAAAGAAACGACTTTTCTTCAAAGTTCTGGCAAACCATCAACAAATGTGTTTAAATGATTATTTATACAATGCCCAGCAGCTTAGAACTACTGGGATTTCAAGAAAGAGAAGTGCTTTTGTAGAGCTTAGGCCTCAGAAACATATGCATCATTAAAAATTTATATTCTATTAGTAAGAGAAACACTTAAATGTAAACACCTTTTTTTGCAGCACTGCAATGGTGTCTCGCTCCATCAGATGCCACAAAAAGAAATGCATTAAAAGACAAATTAAACCTTTTTGTCTTCCTTGTGACTATGAGTCAGTTGGAACCTGCAGCATTAGGGCAGTATATATATGCTATATACATGACTTGGGTTTCCTCCTGCCATTCCTTTCCCTTTCTGTTTCTGAACATCTCAAAATGCAACAAAACAAGCTTTATTTTTATTTGAACAGTTAAAGGAGCTGTAAACTCACAGAAAGACATTCAGAAAAATCAGACCAGCAAGTTTAACTGTTTCCACTCTCAGTGTTAACAACCCTTAAGCGCATGTGCAGCTACTCAACAGCGCTGAGTAGCCCTACGATACTCACCCACCCAACTCCATTCTCTACGTATGTATTTTTACACTTCCCTTCAGTGATGACATTTCAAAGCTCAAGACAAGCTTGATCTACTTCTCAAAGAGCTCAGCACACACAGACTTTCCTAATCAATGACACTCAGTATAAAAAACATGCAAGGAGAAGAAGAGAAAGGAAAAAAAGAGAAAAAAAAGAAAAGTTCATGAGCTATATGTGATTCACAGGTCATTCAAGCACGTTCCTGTGCTGACTGGGCCACCCGACTACCATGGCTCCGCTGACAGACTCCTGATCTGCAGGAGGAAACTTCGCCAGAGCTGCTGAAGCCATGGAACAGGGTCACCTTCACAGTTCCCTGTATCCACTGCATGTGCATTACCCACCTTACCTCACCTCCCAGCCATTCTTTACAGTCATTTCAGATCAGAACATAAACCCAGTAACCTGGGGGCAAACGTTTATTCAAGAGGCTGTACTGGGTCTGAAATTAAGCAAAAACGCATTCGGCTAACCTAAGAGTGATTTCTTCCTAATTGCCTGTCATATATAAATAAGTGACTTCTGTTTTACATGGGAGTCACATTATTAATTCACTTTTTTAATTTCAAGCCTATAAGTCTAATAAATAATGTATAAACTAAGCATGTAAGCTGATGAGCAGTACGCAAGGTTAGTACGCTTGCTCACACACACTCCCCACCCACTGCAGAGTTGTAGAAACGCTAGAAACTGGCACAGTACAATGAACTTCATATAGTTGACATGTCAGCATGTTATACTCAAAAGCAAATTACCAATACTCCCAAATAATTCAGCAAATGGAAAATATTAATTAAAATTTTATCATAAGAGGGAAAGATCATTCAAGAGTCAAAAATCGCTTTTAAAAGCAACGACAGAAAATATTAAAAGGTAAATCTTTATTAACTAAATTATAAATCAGACTAAAAGTCTGTAAGTATTGCATATATAAAAATATATATGCATAAAATACAGTACATAAAATACTTAGACTAGAATAATTTTTACTTTCAATGTATGGCAGCAATTCGAGCATACAGATTCAAAAGACAATTTCAGAGTAGAAACCTCTGCATAGACAATAATTCAGAGTAATTAACCTCAACATATTTAAAAACATCTAAAGAATTAAATTATACCACACCACAGAGGTCTTGTAATAAATTTGCCATTAAAATGGCATGTATTAGTGTACAACTTACAAGAGAACCAGGACTGGAATACCACACTGACTACCAGAAATAATTTCTGCCCCGGTTGAGTAGTAAGTAGTACTGCAAAGAAGGTCCCAAAGAAGCCATTCAGAGCAGCTGGATATTGAAATACTATTCTGATCTCCTTCTACTTATAGTCTTAGTATCCGTTTTCCAAATCAATGCAGTTCCTGCATACTCATTTACACACTGTGCACCCAAAGCCAGTTGCCCAGGACCGTATCTAGATGGTTTTAGAATATCTCTAGGAGGGAGACATTAAAAGGACTACAAAAGACTATGCATTCCTAATAAAAAGAAGGAACACAAATTTCAGAAAGCCACAAATGTTATTTTTACTAGCTATTTTACTTTTTTGTTTCTCCTTTGTTATTGAATGGAGAAAACACAAGTCTTCCCTCCCCAGTTTCTTTAGTCTCTCTCTCCTTCAAATGCAGCATTTTTCCTCTTCTCTTTTGCACAGCAGAAGGTACACATACCCTAATTCGCAATTCTCACCTTGGCCTGTGCGAGGTCCATTCCACTGCACCGTCTCATTTTTGTCTATATTATGCTTTATTATGCGATTCTTCTCAAAAACTCTTTTTTAATTACACAAGAGTTCTGTGATGTTATAGCTCTTGATAAACATTGACTAATCACTTTTTCCAACACTTAAATGAAGTTAGTAAATAGGACTTTCTTGTTTTATGGGATGAGAAATTAGCACAGAAAGTTTAAGAAGCTTAATTAACTGACAAGATCAAGTCAGAACTGGGATTACTACATCTAAAACCTTTGCTTTACTGAGTTGACCAAATGACACAGAGCTTTTGCTTCCTGAGGCCACATATTTTGCTGGCTCCTTAGAAGAGTAGTTGGTTCCATTAAAACCAGATGGCCTGTGGCCAAGAGACTGCGTGTCAAAATTCTGACACAACACATCATGACAGACAGTTGACAACTGCTTTTATTTAAAGCCTTTCCCCCACCCCCTGTTAATAAACCACAGTGTTGGTACTCAAAAAATATATATAGTAAAATGGAGGTAGTGTAGATGTGGAAGATGTACAGAAAGGAGAAATTTTAGAAAGAAACATTCATGGCCTGATCTTCCAACTAGATCTGGAAATTAGGAATTTGATCCTCAGATATATGCAAGGCACACAGCTGCTGACAGGTATTTTTTTAGAAACTGTAACCTTGTTTAATTGAACGTAACCAATATTAGTTGACAAGAAAACAAAATTTGGTAAACAATCTGTCATTCTAATGAGCTGGTTTTCAAATAATCTTCAATGGATTTTCTTAAAATCCATATGCAAACAAGACTATCACCTAAATGTTAAATTGGCATTTACTGCACAAAAGGACAGGAATACTTCTGGTCCATTTTTAAATATCATCACTTACTCAAGAAAACAGTATAATGGATCACTGTACAGATTTCAGATCGCTTTATTGTAATCATGGGATTGCAGGTGTTCCTTGTAGTACACACTCTGTTTGTCCTGATAAATACTGTACTCTCATTTGAGCCATCAGTTGCTTAAGTGGCAGTTCTATTTTTTGTTGTGTAATGTGTTCTCTCAAAACATCTTATGTGTAATAAAAGCCACTTTAAACTAGAGATTATAAAAACCTAAAATAGTCAACTAGGTAGGTGAAAGCACAAAACTCTGCAGATACGTCAGGGGTGAGAAACACTTTTTGAATAGTATTTGCTCTTTCTCCATGGAAGCAACATGCATTTTTAGGAAACTTCTTTACTGAAGATCACAACTATCTGAAAGCAATATTAATTGCTTTTAAACAGTCTGAGAATAAGTGTGAAAATGGAGTAACTATAAATCTTCAAATGTTATTGTGAAATCAAGTTTCTTTCTCACCAATACAGAGATCTAGGTAATGGCAAATAAAAATATATTTCAGACACCTTTTCAAATTTGCTCATATGTAATGAGAAGTGGAATTAAAGTATTTTTTTGAAAAATCAATAAATAAATCAGCTTTGCAAAACATTAAAGTGAATCATATGAAGAAGACAAAGACACTCCAGAAAGAAATGTTTAAGAAAGTAAACAAAAGCTCTGCAAAACTAAACCGAAAAGATTTAGAAATTATGTATTGCTCAGCTTCAGTAATACTGAGAAATGTCTGTAGGATTTTGGCACATGAATAAGACTTTTCAAATATTAAGTAGTGGTAGAATCTGAAGATTTTACCTCTGAAATAAAATTTAGTTTTAGCTTCACTGTTACAGGGGTCGATGTGACTAGCTACCCAAATAGATGCCCACTTCTCAAGAGGATGGACCATGCAGCTTTGAATTAACAACCACAAAAAAGCTTTCAGCTGTGTTGCTGAAAAGCAGAAATGCTTAAAACTAAAATCAGCTGCCTCAGACACGTGCAATTACCAGCACTGCCCTCATCCAACTCAAAGCTTTCTGCCAATTCCACCACTCATGTGTAGAGGGTAGGACACCCTAAGCAGAAAAAAATGACACCCACCCCCCCCCCCCCCAAAGATAGAAGAATGTTATGACAACTTCTGAAAGCAAAGTGATGGGCCTGCCTGCCAAAACAAACAAAACGGGTAAAATGCACGACTACTGCTGAGCAGTGTCTGGATACCATAGAAGACAACACACACGACACAAAGAGAACATGTCATGAGACACACAGCTGCTGGCTAGCCCTACAGCAGAAAGCAGGCTGATAGGACTATTTAGCACAGAGGATTAACGAGGATTTTGCTGCTTCTTCTGGGAGGCTGGCACTGGATGCTTTCATTTTCACAGTGAGATTTTCAATCCCTAGTTTTGCAGACTGTCTTCAGTTCAAGTCCTAACATCGTGATTATGAACGGGACCACAAGCAATGAAACTGAAAAAATCCTTGCAGATTGAGAAATACTACTTGTCTCAAAGCTACAGAAGATGAAGGAGGTAAACTCGCAGAGAGAGAGAGCTGGTGTTCACTCCTGTCCTGAACACAACCCAGCAGAGCTCTTTCAAGCAAAAAAGAGTGAAATCTATTATTTCCTAATATTGCTGGGATCTGTAATACAATCTCTGTCTGAGGTATGAAATTCCTCATCATAATTACAACATCACTTGGAAGGACATCTTACCTGTTGGTCACAAGTCATCTCATGAGACACCTAGGAGCAAAGTGTTCATGGGCATTCTTCCCATACCAAGCTTTACTCTGTTTTTTTGTTGTTTGTTTGTTTCTAAACTTTGGTAATACTTCTGCAAATAGCAGAGAAAGGTGTTACAGCTAATTAAGAAATAAGCAACTCAGCATAACTGAAAGATGATCAGGAACTGCAGCAGAAATTTGGTTAAGACACATAGATTTACATGTTTATAGCTGCTAATTCATTAACTAGAGGTAATGCTAAAACCCCACCATCTCTCAAAAGATAGTCATCAAGTCTATGTTAAGAACAATATAAAATATACATTCAGAAGCATTACTGCTGATTTTCCTCCATCAGTACATTGCATCAATGAAATATCCTGTAGATAGCCACTTGTTGTAGTCTGTATTTCTGGTAACTCCAGAATTGAGAAAAGTTGTCAAAATTTTATGATTTAATACTGTTTTTCACCCACAGTTAAATTTTATTTTGTTATAGCTCAAAGCATACTTTTTACATAATCACAGCTTCTTAAAGGCCTTTAAGTATTTCTACGTATTTGAACTGTGTCATTTAGAAAAGTATTTTCAACAAAAAACTATCAATCAGAATATGACAGTTTGTGCTGACTTTGTGTATACCCACAGCATAGACAACAATAAATTAAAAACACTACTGAAAAGAATGAAAACAGAACATTAACATCAGAAAGTATTAACAAGTTCCCTGACAACAGCATCTTATGGTCACATGTGACCACATGCAATAGGAAAGCCTGTCCTTCATTTGCAATAGAGGGTAATGGAAGCTAATTTTTTTCTTGTTCTCAAGCAACTCGGCTTGAAAAATAATTAACAGTGAATAAACAGAACATGGGAGAGAGGGTAAATCCTAGATACCATCGGAAGCATGAAACAGTAAAGCCATACACCAAACAAATGTAGGCATACTTGGTGAACGAGACATAGATAAGTTAATGCTACTGTGAAATCTTTCTTTCATAAAGAGAATATTGATAGATTTTCTTGTTCCACTGGTTTGGTTTTTTGTTGTTGGTTTTTTTTTTGTTTTTTTTTTTTTTCCTAGGGCCACTACACACTTTAGATCAGAATATGTAAAATAACTTAAGCCTGAGGACTTCCAGGACTTGATTAATGGCTTCACAACTGAAAAAAAGGGTCACAATGTCCAGACCAAAGCAAGAGGGGAAATTGCTGTTGTGGTAATTGTTACCTGTTCATTTAAAAACAAATAAAAATCTAGAATGACACTGAAGTAACAAAGATGTTTATTAAGTCCTACATTTCAGTCACAATAATCTACCATTCTGTTGAAAATGAATAATCTGCTTATCATCATTACAATAACTTTTTGTTACAGCCTCTGCTGGACCTAAACTTCCTTACCCACCACCTCTTTACCACCTAACACACATGCTGAATCACAAGGATGACTGTGGAGGGTATTGCAATGCTAGAAGACAGGTCAGTATTTCACTTTAGGGACATGGGGAAGAAAAAAAAGCAAACTCAACAAAAAGCAGCTCCATTCTTCCTAGCCCCATGTCCCACAATATTCTTAGTCCACTACTGATGTCATGGTAGTGGCATGATCAGCAATATAGCTTGGCTGCTGTTCTCTGAAGGCATCTCCACTGCTCAATTAAATCCAAGCTTTACATTCTGTGTGTCATTTTATTTGTGATCTATGCTACTGGTTCAAAACCTATTTCTCCTTGAAAGAACAAAATTCATTTATGTCTTGTGGACAGATCCAAAATCTTCATCAGTGGAGTATGCACATAAAACAGTCTAATAATTTTCAAAGTAAAAAGGCTAAATACAAATGTACTGGTGTAGTGGAATGTAGCTGGGTTAATTATCATTGATAACACACAGCTGTGGGCTGGCTTCAGGGGCGGTGGGTTGGTCAATGTAGATCAGGTGCAGCTGTGGCTGGTTCTGGTAAGGGGTTGAGAGCCAGTGAAGGGGGAGCAGCCAAGGAAGAAGCAAGAGGAGAGAGAGCATGCCCTGAGTGAGGAGGAGAGATGAGAAGAAGGCAGTAGAGGGATTGGGATGAAGACTGTACAAGTATGATATGGTGAAAGACCTTGTTGCAGCGTGATATTTGGGAGAGTGCTGCGACATACTGGAATACTTTCTCAAAGACCAGTGATAGCTTTTAACTCACTTTAGCTATTTCCTTTATTTTTTTTTTTAATAAATCTGATTCTCCTTCTTAAAGTCATCTCATTTTTATCCTAAATTTCATGTAATACACTAGCAGAATTTTAATGTGATGAATTTTCAAAATATTTTCTTGGATTAAATGTTTTTTTTTTCCCCATTTCTGTACTTACAAATAGTGAAGCTTTGAACCTTTCTCTAAAGTTCTCAATGACTCAAAGAAATTTTCACTCAAGAAACACAATTTATATGCTACTTTGCACTGGAGGTGCACTTTGTAATTTCTCTCACCTGTCTCTACTTCTTATGCTTTCTTTTGCGCCATGGAGTGCTTATGCTAGAACTGGATCTGGATTCCTTTTTTGATTAAAGAAAACTCAAAGATGCACTCCAGGAATGCACCTAGTGCATTCTGACACAAATGAATATTCAGTTTGTAGGACTTGACTACAGCTAGTCCAAAGTAAAAGACAAACAAACAAAAAAAAATCATAAAAAAAAAGTTCAACACCCTACCCCACTGAAACGTTAACGTCAGCAGATGCTGAGAACTATTTCATACTGCAGATCCGTTTCTATTTGTTCATACTACTTGCTAATACAGATATAATCAATCATGGACTTGCAACTGTGAACATCCAAGAAGTAAGAAGCAAATGAGTAAGAGCAAGGAGGGAAGTGAAGACACAGGTCAGACATTAACCTTTTCAGACTCCACATCAAATAGAAGTATGAAACAGAAAAATCTTGTCACCTGTCAAAAGAATTTTAATGCAATGTTATCTATGTATCCAAAACAACAAAGTATTTTTGCAGAAAGACTTCTTAGAAAGTTGCCTAAGAAAACTATCTTTTAATATGAAACACAGATGGGTTTATTTTTTTTTTAAATTTCTAAGAAAATCAGAGACATTTTATCCAACAGGTAAGCAAACTGAAATCTGATTCAACACTGTGCTTAATTTCAAACTGTGAAGTGTTAAGTACTGTGGAAATCTTACTTTAGGTACCTCTAGAAGAGTTCTGGCACCTATAGAACTTGCTGCTTGCACAGTGATTCAGTCTCTTCTTCAGAGGGAATACTATTTGGATTCTGCTTGTATCACATTGGAAATTTCTTCTATGGATTGTTGCTACTGAAACAGGCAATCAATAAGCATACAAAACATTATTCCTCTTTCATCCTAGGGTTTTGACATTAAATATTTAAATTAATTCTAGAAATTGGTTTGGAAGTCTAAGCTGTGTGAACCTAGAGCTTAGCACCATGATAGATGAGTCAAATAGCAATTAATCAAACAAGCTTGCATGCAGATTTACTGTCATTTTCAAAGGGGTGAGGAGTTTCTAGGTACTGAGGAGAAGATGAATGTTCGACTGGAAATTCATTAAAGTTTACAATTAAAGACACAAAGCTCGATCATGCCCTCAAATACTATGCAGACATGTATTTTCTGAATTCTGCACAACACACTGTTTGCAGAGGAACAACAGGTGATTTAACAGTGCAAACAATGATGTGTCTCAGGGCATCATTCAGGCAAAACCTTATGGCAGTAAAAAGAAGAAATGTAGTATCAATTAAAAATTTGCTTGAGAAGTTCAAAAAGACAAACCGTAATCTCTTCAAGGAAACATTGCATTAACATTTACATATTTACTCATAATTAGCATTCATGGATTAAATACAAAAGTTCAGTATAAGAGTTCCCTAGGCTAATTTCCTTTGGAGTCTCCTCTCCCTCCCACTGACCTACTCGCTGACCTGCACTCCCAGCCGTGAGAAGCATTAACCCAAAACCTACAAGACCTCATGCAAGCAAAGCCTTGCTAAGGAATAAGCTGCAAAATACTCACTTTCACTAGTGAAATTCTGACTCCAGTAAAATAAAAGGGAGTTTCATGCCTTACTAACAGATAGCTGCCTACCGAGAAATCACAACCTCTGCTATGAACACAAGAGACCAACACTACAGGCACAGATGTGTGATGTCCCCAAATCTCCTATCATCCTGTCTGAACATCTCACCTCTCCTTAGCTTTCTTAACACCTGGAGAACTGAGAGTTACATACAGTGATCAAAGAAAACAGAGCACCACAATGAAAGATTACACAAATGTTATTCTTTGGGGGAATATTCTATACAAACCAGAAAACCCAACATAAGATATCAAGAGGATTCTGCTTGGCCAGTTTCCTCTCTATTTTAGTCTTCAGTTCCTACTTCAGAAGAAAAAAAAAACCAAAAAACTCTCACACATATTTTGAACGTAGCCAAATATTTAACTGAGTATTCCCCTGGAAAATATTCGTGCTCCAGCTAGCACAAATATAACTGAGGTAGAGAGTCAGAGCATACCTAATTGTCTCAGAAAGTAAACTATTATAATTTTTCAAGCTAGGTTTGTTTTAAGAAGAAGTAAGCAACCAAGTAGGGAAGAACCACCCTTTTATGAGATGCAAAAGATTCTCGATGCTCTCCAGCATCATTCCCAATAGTTTTACTCCATGTCTCCCAACCACAGCAGTCACTGGCTCTGTTTGGTTCTTTGAAAATTCTGTGACTGCTGAGATTCACTTGGCTTATGCTGAGCAGCAGTGAAAAAAACATGGATTTAACCATGCTTAATATACCATGGACTTCCTAAAACATGGATTTAGTCAAACTTTCAAAGGATTATTTTTATTTAGGTAGACAAGAAATGAAATATGACATTATAAAGCATCTTGCCAGTGCAACACAATCAAATGAAAAAATAAGACTGCTAATCAGACTTGCTTGTATAACTTGGCTTTTTGTGATCTTTCTGCAGGATCCCTTTTACTCAGCAATAACTCCAAAGAGGAGATGCCTGTGAGGTTTACCTGAGGCCACTGATGTGAATACCAACAGAACTGATAGCCGTTTCCTCAACTCCTGTTTCTTCTCTCCCTGCATTTGCAATTCAACTTTTAATGTTAAATCTCAAATAATTTTTATAAAATCTATTCTATATTTTATTCCATATCCCTATTGCTTTCTCCTAGGACTTGGACTAACTTGCAGGGCAAAGGGGCATCATGCAGACAGCTTATCTCTCTCTCTCTGTTTAACCATCCTGCTGGCAAGTAATTTCCTCATGCCCATTCATCTGCTACCTCTGACAGAAAAGCACTGCAAATGAGGGCAACAGGAACTTGCTGTTGCCTGCCCAAAGGAAACCAGCCATAAGAGTGAACCAGTATGGTCCCTGGATCCTCAAATTACCATAAACGTCCCCTTTACCTTCACTTCCCTCCTCATATAAGCCCATGACCAAAATCATCAGTACCCCACAGCAGCTGCCTGGTTCACAAACAACCGTAAATACAGTGTCCTACCTTTTCTCTCCCTGTTCCCAAATATCAGTTGTGAAAAGGAAAAGGTAGTAGGGGAAGCACCCTGGCAGAGCAAGCAGCTAGGAGGGCACTGTCAAATGTGCTCCTGCCAACCAAGAACTTGGTTGGCATCCTTAACCAGTAAGTGTCAAAGAGTACCAAAGCACAGAGTATAAAAATGAACTACTAATTCAAATTACTAAAAATTACATCCCAATCTGTGGTTAGGGTTGCAAAGGGATCATCTCTACCCTAAGATAAAAGAATCATGAGTCATTGCAACCCGC
Organism: Microhierax caerulescens; assembly: GCA_035590215.1. Lineage (NCBI taxonomy): Eukaryota > Metazoa > Chordata > Aves > Falconiformes > Falconidae > Microhierax > Microhierax caerulescens. The sequence goes on along the minus strand of JAVJGJ010000060.1, from coordinate 62,995,801 downwards.
CACCTGAGTATTCCCCCATTAAGGACCCAATATCTGTAATTTGTGCTTCATTTATATATGCTTTTCTTGTTTTTACTCTTCATACAGCTCTTGGGTTTATTACTTCAATAAGACCTGTTCACTCATGTGTGCTGAGAATGCCTTAATGCTCTGTGAATCACAGAGCTCTAGACCTTATTTGGTGTAAAAGGAGGGAAATAGCTTGAGCAGAACGTAAAAAAAAAAAAGTTGGCAAGAAGCTGGCTTGTTGTAAGCACAGACATTTATCAGTTATTAGTCATTAGTCGAAACTGATAATGATGGGCAGTCAAGCATACTGCTTCTCATCTTTGTTTTAAATGACGATAAAGTGCTGCCTGCTGCCAAACAGTGCCTCAAAATGGAGAAAGGTACTTAAACTTGCTTCAGATGAGCCACTGGGCGCATGCCAATTTTTTACATGAACAGTCATAAGCATGTTCCTGCACAGCAGGATGTGATCAAACTATTCAAAGCTGTAAAACCAGGTTTGCTTGCCAGTTATGTTATTGCTTCAAGATCAGTGTATTACAGATGATACTTTGCCAGCCATGAAACCACTGCTTTTCCTTAACAACAAATTCAACACCTTTAGTATTTAAAACTTGGTACAGAATTGACGGTTCCCAGTTAAGAAAAAATACAAAAATCAGTGAATGAAAGTTAGGACTACAAAAATATAGAACGCAGTAGCTCCTGAACCTCTTATTTAGCTTTAAAAAAATCACTTCCTTCATGCTGTACCACTTAAAAGGTCCCCTTTCTTCTCTAAACCAGAAGAAAAGTAATTGTCATGACTAAAGTCCTCAGCTTTAGCTGCCAGCACTCTGTAATCACATTAACATTCCTGTCCATAAGGTGTGATGCGGTTAATAGGTGGTTTCTGAGACATTGCACTATACTGCCTCCTGCTGGAATCCACTTCTTTAAAGTACTTTATGAAGATCACACAACGTGACTATGCCATATGTAATCTTCATTAAGTATCTGTCTCTAATTGGATGACTCAAGCAAGAAAGACTTTTGAAGAAAGGCAGAACTGTAATACAACCAACTGCACAAATAATTTTTTTCCTTGAATGGGTTAAGACAAAATCGAACATTACAGACAAGAAACTGATGTTTTGTTTCTCACAAGTCAGCATCTTTCTCCATTTTCCTTTCAGAAGATCAGTCATAAAACAGACACAAGCTCCCAGAATAACACAATATCTGTTCACTAACAAACATATCTTAGCAAATACATCCAAACAGTTGAGTTTGTTTTTTTAAGGGGGTTGGTACAGGAGAAGATGGATGTCAATGTTTAGCCACGCTTTAGTTGTTTGGTTTTTATTCACTTGAAAATACATACTAAAAGTAGTATCAAATATTTGAGTTTATACCATTTTATTTGTTTTCACACATACAAAAAGTAGTTTGCATATTTGCTCAGCAATCTAGTGAATGATCTAGGACTACATACACACGCACAGCTCAATACAGCGATAGAAGTGCCTCTATCTGCTTCCTAGTAAGAAGTAACATTCAGGTTGTAATTCTCAAAAATATGTAGAGGTTCTTGGGTGTTATGGCTCAAAAAAAAATTTTCACGACCTTCCCAAGACATGGACAGTGATCTTCATTATTCTGAAGAATCAAAAAATTATTCAAGTAAAATTCAAACAGAAGAATCACAACTAGCTAACCATTGTCAAGTATGCTGCAACACCAGTCCAGTTAAATGCAACTTGACAGTATAACTACAAGAAAAAGTATTGAAAATTGCATTTCAAAAACGATTTGAAAGTGATCTGTATTCACTTGGTTATAGGAAACACAGTTTATAAAGTGTCCATTCTCTAGGAATATAACCTATTCCTTACCTGAAATCAAAGTGATGTGTTCAAGCTGTAAAAGCTAACGAGAAGAATCAGAAATCCTACAAGTAAAACCCCAAAAGCTAGATACTACTTATATTCACTGTTTTTAATTGACAAATGCCAGGCTGTTGTGAAGAAAACAATAAAGAAGGATAACAGATAAAGTTTCATTAAGCAGTCGGTCCAAAACCTTATTATAATATAGGCGGTTTGCTGTCATACGGAACTGGTTATAGTGGTCACTTAAATGACATCGCTGTCTCCAGCACCACACAACAGCTTGCAGGAACAGAGCTACGCAGTGTTCACACAATGTGTCACGAAGCATTTAGCTTCCATTGTCCAGCAATCTCTGAACTTCAGAAATGCCTTTTCTAGAGGATAGCCACAGCATGTTCATGGTTTACTCTCTCTCTGCTTTGTCTAAGTCTGTCCTCATCAATCCCCCCCTCATATCTGATGTCACCTCCATCAAAAAGAAAAAGATTTTAACTTGCAGATGTTATGAATGCCTGAGGCGACCTCAGATCTAACTTCCAATAATTTGCATTTGCTATGCTAAGCATATACATCCCCTGAATTATATCTAGTCCCTTTGTGGTCTAATGTAGGAATCCCTCTCCTATTGTTCTTGCTGTTAGCACTGTAATAACTACCACGATTGCAATGTTAACAAAAGACTACTAATAATTCAAGCACGGTACGAATTCCCAAGGAATCATCAAGTAAGAAACGCAGGTTGAAATTGTAGCTTCAATTCCAAGGACCTGTTTTCTAGATTCAAGAGTTACAGCTGTAAAAGCATCACATATGTGAAAACATAGCACATGATCAATCGAGTTCTATTAAGAATAATTAATTTAAAACAATGGTATAAATTGTAAATCACAGTAGTACAACTTAATACAAGACATTTAAACTTCCATTTGGCAAGGATTTATTATTTTATTAATTTATTTTTTCAGCTGCACTATCTGCTTAACATTACCTGTGCTTTTTGCTGACAGGCCTAAAGATGGCTTTGCTAGTTGTGGCACTTGAGCCACACTTGGCACACTATATAAAATAATTATCTTTATTAATTTCCAAGCTGATTACCTGGAAAAGGTTACCCCTTATACAGGCAGCTTAAAAATCAGTTCAATTAAAATGTATATTAAAATGCCCTACAATGACATTCTTCCGATATTCATAGTTTTATGGTCCAAGTATGCTTGAAAGTCCACAAAGCAGCAAAAACTGACAAAACAAAAATAAAAATATCAAAATACCTTTCTCTTTTGCTGAGAGCTTTTCTCTTATAAGCTGCTCATTTTTCAAATGCCTTGTACAAAGAAGAAAGAACATAAACTTTTTGGCAGGACTATTGGATGTTTCCCAGTAGCAATGGTGCTCATCATCATTACAAAAGCAAAAGAAAGTAGACTGAAAAAGTAGTTCTGCCATTAACATCTTCCAACATTAACATCCTTTGCTGTGCATACTGGATAAACACACAAAATATTTTAAGCTCCAGACAGATGGGGCGTTCAAGGTTAAAGTAGGAGAGAATGCATAAACAGTAATTGTAAAAGAGGGAAAATTACAGGGTGTGCAGAAGGGACTCTTTTACCAGGAGACTCCTACAATAAAATATAAATTCAACCAACATTATCAATAACACTCAAGATCACAAACCTGACTTTAAATCTAATAGAAATTAGTTAGGTGTGGGCTAACTTTGGTAATTCACATTAAAAAAGCCTAAATTTTCAATATTGGAAGAGTCAGATGAAATTTCTCGCTGGGGATGAATACATAAGACCTTTCATACAGTCCAAAATCTTGTGTTTTCCCAGGAGATATATCCCCTTCATGGACTGCTCCTCCCTACAGGCTGTTCCTATTGAGTTAAATCGGTTAAAATCCAGGAAGGAAAACTGTGGGAGGAAAAAAGCACAACAGAAAAACTCTTCCATGAGATGGGAAAAGTAAGGAGACTCTTGTAATGGTGAAGAGAATGAAGACAATATTGTTCTGTGAAAGTAGGAAATTGCAGGGAATGAGTGATCTATGCAGAGAAAGAACCTCAGGTTCTTTCAAGTCATGTAACAGTAGTGAAAGACTCAGAGTCAAGGACCACATGCTGATTTTTATCGCCTGAATAAAGCAACAAAGGGAGGAATTGCTTGCATTGTTGTATGTGGTACCGTATCTTCCTCTAATGGATATTTCTGCCACTTTGAACCCTTTACAAATTCTTAAGTCTCAGTTAGCTGTCATCCAACACATTATACCAATACAGCATACTGTAAAACTAAGTCTTTAATAGTTTTTAGATTGGACAATACACCGAAAACTATTTTGTTTTAAGAAAGCTAGTGATCAGGTGCAAAGACCACAAAAAAAATTTTCCTGATAAAACGCACTGATGCCACTTCAATGGGCACTATTACCATGAAGCAGTTGATCATTAATCAGTCATTTACTACAAAGGCTTTCTTTGAGATTTTCAACAGAGAAAAGTAAGAGAAATACTTTTCTTCCCCAAAAGTAAAGAAAAAAAAAAACCAACCAAGAAGAAAAAAAAAAAAGACATTTGGTATCGAGTGATTATACACTTGTAGAGACTTACTTGAGACAAAGCAGCATCCCGTTGTTCTATTACTGCATTCATTTCCTCAGCTATTATTTTCTTTTTACGTTCTTTGGTCCTGTGTATTCGATTCAGAATTATAGCTCCATTCTTCAGTATATCTATCCCTGTGTCTGCATTGTTTATTCTGTTCAGTAATTCCTGTAATGTCTACCAACAGCATTATATGTTAGTCAGACATGAAGTTTTAATATATTTTATTTAATATAGGGTTTTAATTAATAGGCACATGTGAATTGTAAATTGACTGAGTGAAGTTATTGAATTTTCATATTGCAGCAAAGATGTACATTATTAGTGTGTCAATTCTTCTTTTTCCCACATCTTAGTTCTTGAAACCCACTCAATTGAACTTAAGCCTCTAAGATATAAGACTGACATCAAGAAATCTCCTCAGAGAATGGCTTACCATGTCATTTTCTTCAGGGTTAATATTTTCTAGCCTAGAAAAAAGGGACACAGAAAGCCTGATCAGTAGCATTTCCTTAGTGCAGCAAAATGAGTTCGCTTTTTAAATCTTTAGAACCTCAAGTAATTTCATTCTACTAGTCTTTAGAGTCAACCATGACACTGAACATATTAAAGTGCCACCTGCTCGACTCCATCTTTCAATAATGCTCCATATCTTCAGCGCTGACTTCAGACTGTTAAGTTATTAATGTTTACTGCTATATATGACTACAAGGATCAATTGTTCATATGTGCTTAGATGAAGAAAGTTCCCCAGCGGTAGAAATGACTGATGCTCTTATTTTATTTATTTCTGGGCTTACAACTTTTACCTGACGGTGTATTTTTGTTGTTTTTACTGCACCCTAAATGAAACAGGACAGGACTTTTGTGGAGATTTTTTTTTTTTTTCATTGTAAAGCAATTCTTTCTCCACTTCTCTCTTCCAAAACCAGGAAAAAAACCTAGTTGAAGTTTCCTTAAAAATATTTTGCTTTTTATATCTTGCATAAAATAGCAAACTAAGCCAATTCTCTGCAAGGCCCTTATTTAATTCTGGAACAATCCCCCCTGCACTTTCCTCCCTTTCTATTTCAACAGAATGTATATTGACCTGTCAAATACAAAGATGATACGAGGAATTTAGTCATACAGCACTGAGCACTGGCTGTGCAAAAGCAGTGAGTGATAGCACATAAACTTAATAAATGGGATAGTATGCATTTTATTTTACTGAAGGTTAGTTATATGGACAGCATATTATTTAAAACACTTACGTGTATTTTAAAATGGAAGAGACCTCTTTCCTGGAAAAATGGGCATATTAAAGTTACCACTCCATTGCTACTTACTTAATGATGACTTCTACTACAAGGAGGTCTGTCACTAGTGTATGATATTTTAAAAGACAGATATAGTAACATTAAACATCTACTAAACAGCAACACACACTTTTTCAACAGTGCTGTGACAGGTGCTTCTCTGAAGCCAAGATTTTAGCTAGCAAACAGCACAGAACACTTGACAGTACACTAGCACCTTTTACATTAAAGCGTTAAGTTTTACCAGATAACAGTACATAAGGCATAGTAAATCAACCAGTACAGAAATTAATTCTTTAAATAAAAAAGAAATAATTTAGAATGTACTACCAGTGTACAACAGCTGGTATATTTATATGGAATTCACAAGCAGTAACTACTCCAACATACACAGTCAGCACCAGAACTAAACAAAACAAAGTAAGAGCTAACCTTTGCTGGGTTTGACTTGTATTCATAAGTAACACAAATCATAAAATAACAAACATATTATTAGTCCAAATTCTCAGAACTGGCTCCTTGTCTTGGCTCCTTGTAGAGTTCCTGCTTTAGGTTTTTACATTGCTCTAAGTGCCACTTCATGTGGGACTTAAAAATGGTTCTCCAGCTCGTTTGTATGCACAATGAAAGGAACGGTATTTGTCAAAGCAAATTGGCAGGACTGACCTGGCTTCTCCAGAGGACTTCTACCCTACTAAAAGTGTGGGTCAACAAAATCACCTAGCCGACCAACAGGCTGGGTAAGCAAGACACCTTGAAGAGAAATGGGGGCGGGAAAAAGAACAGGAACTACTGTTAAGTGTGGCCCTTCAGCATACTACTGCCACAAGGGATCTGTCTGTAGGTATACACCTCCTTAGGTGACAGTATTTTTTAAGAGGTGGCATCCAGAGCCGGTGTATTTGCCCTCCTGCCTCTCCCTGTGCTGTGACCCTTAGATTTCTCACGATTTTGAACAGCAGTAACCAAGGATTCCTCTGCTCCCATTTCTATACACATTCTGCTAACATAACCCCTAGGGCCAAGAGGACTGGAAGAATTTTGGTTGATACAGTTAAATAATGACAACAGAATTCCTCCAGCTGCTAATTTAAAGAAAGCATTAAGGCGTTGGACAAAGGTTGGCAGGCTGTTCAATATTGCCCTCTTGTAAAGATCTCTGACTGGAGTAAGTCAGAAGCAGATGGAAGGAGTGACCTGTGCTCTAAACCTTGATGTGTGGCACAAGTAGCCAATGTCCTTTAAAAAAACAACAACCCACAAACCTCTATGTGCTCCATACCTGAGACAGAGAATGCGACCTTCCAAACAACTAGCATCAGAAGAAAATATTAAGGGTGGTAGTTGGAAAAGTTCCAAGATTCCAGAAGAAACTCCTCAACTAAATAAACCAAGTCCCTCATGGCTCATCCCATCATCTTTACTCCATCCGGAGGGTTAGTGGAGTGGTGAGGTGAACTCAAAAAAAACGTCCATTCAAGCCACAGTAATAAACTACTTAGAATAAAGAGGTTGAGAAAAGTAATTTCCTCATGGGGTTGACTCTTCTGAGAATGCAGCACCTCACTTTGACTCTTCTCACGGTCCTGGCTTGCTTCTCCTATTGCAAAATGCCAGACATCCAAGCAGATAGAGAAATGCGCATCTAGTCACCTCAGCTGAGATGTTATCACACTTAGTAAAGATGCCCCATGTTCTGAAAAGCCTGAATGCTGGAGTCAGGCTGGTGCTCCAGCAGGAATCTTGGCTCCACTCAACCATTTCTTGTTTGCAAGGTGTACAGCTGCATGAATTAAGCATCACGTAAGCTTAGAAGAATAAGCAGACCAGAAGAAAAACAGCTGAAAAATCCTGCCTTGTTGGTTCCGTAATGCCCAAAGATTTCAAAACCAGCAAAGAACTTTCTTAAAAAAAAAAAAAAAAAAATAGGAAATGTTTCCCTGCACCACACCATTGCTCTTTTTGGAAGAAATATCACATTATCCAGAAGGTGCTGTCACATAGAGGACTGATACGAGTCAGGGAAGCACTGTGGTCAGCTTGACCTTGGTCAGGTTGCACAAAAGGACACAGTCACTGTGGGCAGAGGTAACACTGACTATAAGTTGCTGGAATGCAGCGAGACATCTTTGAAGTCTCTTACATTGTCTGATATGGCTTAAGACATTCGTATCAAACTTGCACTTTGGCTGAATGAGTAGCAAGATAAGCAAAAAGGCAGATATTAAGACATATGATGCACTGAACGGGACAACATAAAAAATGAGGTTTTCTTCCTTTCAGAGGATTACATACGACAATCAATGCCCAATAATTCATTGTCATGAAGTACTTGATGCACGGATGATTAAAAAACTTTAGCAAACTTTACAGTGGGAACAAATAAAGCTTTTGGGCTCGCTGCCTTTGTGGCTTTTGTCATTTAGGATTTTTCTTCTACTGCCATGATGGCTGACACTAATACTATCCATAAAACTAAAAGCATATGACATTTTCCAGAACCCTTCAGGAACATATTTGTGCCCTATGTGAGGCATAAGCTTGCTTGGGATCTGCCTAATTTTGTTCATGTCCAGGATGCCCTCGATGACAGGTCACACAGCACCCAGGACAGGAAATCTTGGGTATGACTGCCCAGTGAGCTGCCATGGCCACGGTCAGTCTGTGTAACGCAGAATGGGATTCCGTGATCTCACAGGACACATGCAGTCTGGCAAGGACAATTCTTTTGAAATTAAATTGGTTTTGCCCTCAGTCTTGCGTTGTCGTGTTGGCTCTCTTGACAGACACAGAAGCCTGACCTGCACCCTTGCAGAATACACAGGAAGAGATACTAGCTACAGACAACGGCTCACTGTTCAGGCAGAGAGGAATTTATATCAGGTATTGAACCCACAGTAGCTGGTTAGCCCGTTGCAATTTTTACCTGTGGAAGGTTGGTGTTCTCCACAGGGAAATCTATGCCAGTTCTGAGACTGTGAGTGGCATCAGGGTATCAGGCCTCTCTAGAAAGCATCAGTAAGAGCTCCCAAGTGGATGACAGCAACAACAGTTGTTATTCTCTAAATGATAGCAAAAAGGTATAATGGCTGATGGCCAAGCTAAAGGAGTTACTGACGTTCTCCTTGGAGCAAGTACCTTTTATTGGTCATTACTAGTGCATCAAGTGCCTTCTGCAATGACATTCTTTTGGGGAAGGTAGTATACATGTTCTCCAAGAAATGCAGTTTCTTTTCTTTTCTCATCCTTCTGCTTAGAACTGAGTTGGGCTTCCAGTACAAGTGAAGCAGACAGAAGGGGTTGAAGAGAAAGCAAATGATGGTGTTCTGAGGGAATCGTGTGTGTCAAGACACACATCTGTGTGTCTACAGATTCCACGGCAGACAAAGCAGCAACAGGCCTCTCACAGACTTAATAACCTGCGTTTTTTTCCAGAAAACCAAAAGTCATTGTCTAGGTCTGTCGACCAGAACAGTTAATTTGCTGCAGGACTTGAGCTCTTTAACCCCAAAGGTCTTGCATTTATGCTAACAGCTTATACACAGTTTGATGTTTAGGGCCGTACAAAACTTTCTTGCCTTCTTTACTCTTGGAACATATAAAATTACAAGAGTGACATAAGAAATTGGAAAGACTGGAGTAAGGCTCACAGTTATGATGCCTCTTATAGGAATTTAAAGCACATTTGTAATTCCTCAGAGACAGCTGCTCAAAGCAAGATTTCAGATGCATGTACACCTATAATGGGCTCTGTAGAGACATTTACTCTAACAGACTGTGCACTAATTCTTGTGGGAATGGAATGTCCTAATCTTGCTGTTGAGTCATACTTACAGGCTGTGACAAACTCTAGCAACCTGTAAATTCCAGAGTAATGGTGCACAAACTACATCCAGATTATTTAAATTTATTTTGATAACATTCTCTGGCCTTACCTACAAAAATACCCCAAAGAAGATGACTGATTTTCTGCCACAAAGAGGGAAGAGTGTTCTTAGTAAAACCAATTGTTTAAAACATAATTGCCTGCTACTTAGTTAACTAACAACTGCACCTATTCAGTTTCCTACCATGAAAAACTTGTTTGCCTGTTTCTGTTGTGTTAACATATCATACATAAAACTCTGTGAAGTATTTATTATATCCTTATTGCCTTACAAACTGCTTCTACACTAAAGATAAGAAATACCCCATATATTTTCAAGATGTCACCCACATCATTAGTAGAAATTTTGCTGAAGGAAATGTCTAGTGGGCTTAAAGGCTTGATTGATTTCCTATACATGGCAACTTCTGACTGACATTCTGGTACTGCATGTCAAAAGATCCCTACAAAACGTGGTATTCATCTTATTCAACCCTGAATAAATCAATAACAAAGCTTTTCATTTTATTTTTATTTTTTTGTGATCAAAATTATTCACCTTGTTCTCAGTCTCCAGAGAAAAAGACAGCCTTACAGGAGGTCTAACAAGTTAAGCAATAGCACAGTCAGACTAGCACTAGCCTGGTATTTCACCATAGAGAAGTTTGTGCTAAGTTGAGCAGTTTATGACAGTCGCAGACTGACACAACAACCTTTTTGCACAAGGTAGGAAATGTAAACTTACTCTTTGAGAGACTCTTCTAAATGCCGGACTCGTAGAAACGCTTCATCTCTCTCTTCGTTGGCTAACCTGAGCCTTGCCATGACAGCCTCATCACGTTCCCGTTGAGCAGAATAAACTTCTTCCACCAGAGCTGTGAAAGTAACCAGTGTGTTTAACAAACAAGCTTGACCGGGAAAGACACTATTAGGTGCACTATATGGGCCTTTGCCAGCATCTCCTAAAATCAACTTTTCTCCACTGACCTCGGATTACTCTGGATAAGGTCTACATTATTCTTCAGACACAACACTAAATTCCGGTTGATTGCTGAAATGAATGCTTTAAGGAATGAAATAAAGCTCTGTGTTTTCAAATTCAGCCCTGTATAATCAAACAGGGCACAGAGGTGTTTTGCTTTGCATTCCGAATGCTTGCTTAATGGAAAAGTAATTCTTAAAGCTCAGAATCATATGAGACACTATTAGATTTTTTCTAGGACACAGAGTTAAAAGCAATGATCCATTAAAACTACCATCACACTGCTTCCTATCAGAGTGGCACACTGATATTAAATATTACAATTTATAATATTTTCATGGTCTGTCTCTGGTATCACAAGAGTGGCACAGCTGGCACCTCTTCTCTGCCAAGCCTTTACTTTATTGTGTAATATACTGTTATATTATCTGTTACGGCATACATGGACCTTGGAGCATTAGGTGCCAATAAACTAAGATTTACTGTCTATCCTTGGGAGCAAACTAACACCTTCAAGTCATTCCTCATCCCGAGCTTACATTTTCTTCTGCCTCTCCCCTGTCAATATGTCTAACACCATCTCTGGCACATTGCCAGAATCCTTACCTCGACCCTGCCTCCACTAAAATCTTTATTCATACTTTCATCATTTCCCTCTGCAATACTGCAAATCTCTCCTTACAGTCATCATAAAACCCTGCAGTTGAAATGTCTAGGGACTTTCAGGATGCCATAGTAAGACCGCTGTCACTCCCAGACAGAGGACTACATCCTCTCAAATTGTCACAGGCACTTCCAAAAAACTGAGCTGAGGTCTGTGTGTTCCAGAATTCTCCATGCTGCCCTTCTAGTCTGCCAAGCTGGTGTTCAGCCACAGTCTCCTAGCACTGTACTACAGTATTTCAAATTTTGGCACTTATTTCTCAAGAACCTTCTATATTAAGCCATTGCTACTGGGCTTCCTTATCTCTGAACCACTGCTTAAGTCATTAAGATCTCAAAAAAAGGCTTCCTCCCTCTTCACTTTAGCTTAGAGCTTTTACCCCTCCATTCTTACCTCAACTAACATCAATTTTGTTGTGTTTATACTTATGTTAGCTTATTCCTACTTCACACCTTTGTACATTATTGTACAAAAACTTGATAGTGTGATATAACATAAAACACTTTATGGTTCTTCACAGAATGGAACTAGAGGAACACAGCAGTACATTTTAGTAGCAGCTATATTGCTGGCACAAAGTACGCTTTATCAGTACCCAAAAAACCCCAAAACTCCCCAACCAACTGAAATACAAAAAGTGGTAAGTTTCTGTGCAGTTCACAAGCATCTCGGATAACCAGGGATGTAAGACAAATGAGAAGATGAACAGAATAAGTCTGGAAAGATGAGTTAGGAAGACATTCAAGGTAGGAAAGCAATCCTCTTGTCCTCTGGCTGGGGAAAAGAGTGTTACTGAGGAGTAAGGAAGCATTTTCTGCAAGTCTAGCAAAAGGTTGCACGATAACAGCAGACTGGACAAAAGATGACAGGGAAAGGCTAAATGTTACTTCTGGAAGTGCCGTCCCTCCTCTCACAAAAATCTGCAGAGGTGCTGCAAGCCTAGTCACGAAGCTAGAGCTGTAAGGAGTTGCATCACAACAACAATTCTGAAGCACAAATCTCGAAATGTACCCTAAATTTAACAAACATTGATTTAATTCTCTTCTGTTTCAGTATTTACTTGTTACACAAGAACAGTGTCTTAATAGTGTCTTATCTTCAAGATCTTTTCCCCCTGTTTGCCATAAGAAAGCTTTGCTTGCTGTGGGATGGAAAAATTAAGGCATGAGTCAAGCAGCTGCAAGACCACATGTGCACGGGTTAGTGGTCAGGAATAAGTTTGCAGCACTCACAGAGGATGAGTCCGATATCTGCAAAGGTAGGTGGCTCAGCAAGAACAAGAACAAATTGTATGAGATGGGCTGTGCATTTCAGCTCCTAAACTTCCACTTAGGCTGCCTGGGATCTTTGAAGGCACGGAAACTAGTGCTTCAGCACTGACTGCCTAGGTAAACTATAATGCAACTCCTCTGTCCCAGTTGGATCTGGAATACACAAGCCATTTAATTCTGCATGGTAATTATTACTTATCTGTACCTTAATATCTTTGTTTACTATAGTATTTCCACTAGATTATGTCAGTTTATCTAGCATGCCAGAGACACTACACTGACAACCCTTTCCATAAAGCTGCAAGTGGAAACATTATGCAATTTTCATAATGAAAACAATTGCTGGAATGAATATAACGCTGTCTAAAATAAATGAAGATTTGACACATTGCTTTTCTGGGGTTAATTAATTTCCACATTAGTTAACGTCCTTCTGGTCTGTTTGAGTGCATCTTCCTTCTGTCAGACCTTACAACATCCCCACCTCAGCACGAAAACCCAGTTTGCTGACTGCTGCAATGGATCTTGAGCATAGTACACTTAGAGGGACTGTGCTTTGGCATATTAAATTCCCTCTCTGCTTAACTATAACCAGTGGTAATCATGACTATCCAGGCTTTTTAAAGCCAGATTATTGCTTATTTGTCCTTAAACCAAAATAATGTATATGTAACAGTATGAAAACATTCAGAAAAAGATTTTTCTAAAGTTACTTCACCATCCTGCTTATCTCAAATATTACCGTGCCTGATAGCAGCTCAGAGGTTAATTGCCTTGAACAGTGAACCCTTCCCCCACCAAAGGTCCATTACAAAATACTGTCTTTTACCTATTGGCTATGAAAGAGTGACTTAAATTGAGCAACACTTTCCTGTTATTTTCTTATCCTTCCACTAAATTAAGGCATTGGAGTAAATATCCCAATGACTACATCCATCAACTACGTTTTTGTTTTTTTTTAAAAGTAGTTCCATATCAATTACAAGTGTTTGGTGTTTGCTTCTGTTTTTTAAAAGTAATATTGCAATTTAATTTTTTTCATATTAAAATGGATTAGGGAGAGAGTAGAAAATCAGGTAGGTTTAAAAAAAAAAAAAAAAGAAAGAGAAAAAACCCCAGATACTGACACTGACCACAAGAAATTACTACCTTAAAAATATGCAAAAGTCTTCATTTAATGCATTTTAATAGTCTACAGAAAGCTAACTCACCTGATTCCTTCACCAGTCAAAGCTTCTGTTGAATTTAGGTTAGACATTTCTGTTATCCAATGCCTAGACATTTGTGACTCTAATATTTTACAAAAACCTCCTTTTTTAATACTATATGGAATATTATAACAGTTACAAAATTGCAGGTAGTCCAAAGCTATTGTTAACAATATGTTCACCATTCAGATTGAGCTATACATGAGTCACAGGTAGTATAAACATAAATTTCAGGACCGTAAGGATCACTGGAATCTTCAACTAAGCCACTGAAATACATACACCTTTGGGTTGCAGTGCAGCAGCAAACCAAAACATTTTGTGTCATATTTAGGAAAGTATGTGCAGTATAAGCTGTCCAATGAAAAGTCTATGAGAGACAGAGTGAGATAAAAATCCTCCATATTAAAGAGTAACAAATATCCAGATTATCATCCCCATGCTTCTTAAAAATGCCAGGTGAAAATTAATTGAGAGTAACAAGTCAGTCTCCTAAGTCCCATTCAAGATATGGCATGCACAGCAAAATACCGTCCTGTACTGGCACACTGACTTGGTGTCTGATCCAATGAAAAAAGTGATCCAGCTACTTAGTCACCAACTGCTCTGGTCGACACCATGAGGTTTTTCTTGGAGGCCTTCCAATGGCGTACCAACCAACCCTATCCTGTTTATCTTGAGGCCTGACCAAGCAGAAACACAAATTCTTATAGAACTCATGTTTCAAGCAAGAAAATGACACACAAAAATGTAGTATGAATAGTCAAGTATTAAGCTAAACTGAATTGTGTCATTTACTAATTCATATACATATAATGTCATTCAAGAGTTAAAATATTTAAATCCCATAGTGCTAAATTAAGAAAAAAAGATTCTTTTCCAATGCTTGCAAACATCATAATATATACAAATATGACATTACTATTTAGTTGCATAAACTTTATTTGGAAATAATTTAATAACATCTTTCTCCTTGCAACTAAAACCCCTGCATACTCTACAAGAGCTCTTTATTTTAAAAGACTCATTATACTAAACTCATCAATTCTAAAACATTTTTAGTTTTTAGTAAAGAAAACAATTGTAAACAGAGAGCTTTTGTAAGGTAGATAGCTATTACAAAGTTCACTTAGAAAATCAATATAGCATTTTAGCTGGAATTTGCTCATTAAACACCCACAGCTCTAATGCAAATTATGATGGAATGAATAAAGCAAATACATATGCTTCTTTCTTTTTATTAAATGTAAAATCTACTGTTAATTGCATCTGGTATGTCATATAAACTTTTCTCCTTAACTATTAAATGGAAGCTTTTACAAAAGTCATTAGAGATTCTCTTTCTTTGACTTGTATAAATTTCAATATTTGTTCAGTAAAGGTTCACAGCAGTTAAATTACATTAACAAATATTATTAGCTACTATGTAAGCCAACTAAGTAAAATACTTATATTGCAGGTAAAACAAATCAATGGGTGTTTACAATAATATTTGGATATGTCCATTTTTAAACAAGCTTATCAAATATCATGTAATTCTTAGTCAAATGAGAGAGACTCAAAGTAGATTTTTTCTTCCCAAATACTCAAATTTGTTTAGTAAGCTAATTGTTTTCTAATATGGGCAAAAGTAAATATGAAGAAGATGAACCATACTGAGTATGAGTTTACTGAGTCAAAGCAGTGTACATATTTTCTTAGTTGAACCTGATTCTTTTGGCAAACCTACCTTCTACACTTTTTAAACTACCTTTAAAATACAGCACTAGTGAGAAGGTGTGTTGGAAATCATTCTAGTTTAAATAGTGGTTCATGATTTTCCAAACAAAAGAACTTTGGGGGAAGGGAGGGAAGCACAGTTCCCAGGAAAAAAGTCTGTTTGCTGATTTCCTAGAGGTCATCTGTGTAAATAAAAAAACTGAATAGGAGAGCCAAGAAAGACGAAATTGTTTGGACTTAAAACATCTATGGCAGCAGAAAATCACATCACTCATTAAAAAAGGTAAAATACAGAATATTGGCTAGATCTTATAAGAAAAAGATGATACCACTACCCATGCTGCTATCTCAGAAGATACAGTGAATATTATAACACTATAACAATTGGTTTTCATGACAAGTCAGTTTTACAGAAATAGTAACAATATCTTGGACTTCGCAAGGTGTTTAACATTAACAGATGTGTTGAATACTGCTTTTGGCTTTGGACTACATGAAAAAAAAAGATGATCCAAGACACAGTACAATCAAGATTTTGCTATTTTTTTTGTAACAAGCACTAGTTACAGTGATCAGTTACTTCTAAGAAAAAAAAATTGGTGAAAAAGTATTCCTGTTAATAACAATGTATTGTTGCAGAAAGTCAGGGGTTTGTGGTTTAAGATTTAGTATTCAAGATCAGTGGCTGCTGAACAATAAGTGACTTGGGATTTTCTTTGGCACTGATTCTGGTACATTCAAAGTAATTTTGCTAGCTACTTGCACCATTATAGCAACAAGAAATAAAAATGAGATTGTATGGTTTTACAAAAAAGGCTCTGAGCATCTTAAAGAATTGACTGAAAAAATAATTAATGACTCAAAAAATTTTGATGCATGATTTGAATTCTGTTTCATACAGATACACAGCTCTAACATAGGATTCAATGTTGAAATGAGAAAAATGTAGCAAAGAATATTTTCTGTTTTCTGCTTTTTGGAGATGTATATTATTCTGAAGGAAAAGTACAAAAATGAAAGAACTTGCTTGGCCAAGTCATATTTAGAAATCAAGATTCTTGTAACGAGCTTCTTGTTTATCCTGGTCAGTTGCTTCCATGAAAAATCTGTCAGCTTAAATTTATCCTACAGAGAGGTTTAACAAAAGCTTTTTAGGGATTTTTGTTGTGATTTCACTTTGGATTTGAGTACCAGCTGCATGAATGTGAGGAATTAGGGAAATACACTGGGAAAAGAGGTGCAATGACTACCTACATTTTCATTTTCATTAGCCCTCCCATTCCTGTCCACCATTGCTGGGTCTATGTAAACAGGAGGACTTGGAAACTATCCTTGCCATTTCCAGATGAGCCACTATAATTAAATTTTATTTAATCATATGGATATATGCTTGTTCTCTTACAGAAATATAAACATGTATGTATTTGTTATCCAGTCATATTAGAAATCAAAACCCTCTGAGACTTCTTTCTACTAGATTTAATGACTGTGTTCACAATTCTTAAAAATGAAGTCAATCTTATTATAGCCAAATAAAAAACAAAACCCCCACATTTACTGCATTGCTATGAAAGCCTTTAAAATGTGTCGTTAATTGGTCTCTGCGCATACGTGTTAGAAAATGTAGATAATCCCTAGAAATGTTCAAAGCCTACGGCCCCTGCACAGTTCTCATTCAGGTTAACAGCAAACTACCACGAGCTCCAGGTCTGACTGTTGACTTAAAAATTGTGCTGAAATATTGTATTACGAAACAGGCAACTTAAGTTCCTAGCTCTATTTTTTTGATAGCTACCGTTCATTTACCTTCAGTTATGACCTACAACTGAAAAATAAAACCAAAACAGTGATAAGTGGTCATAGGAAAACTACTTCAAGAGTTTTCACTCGTCTGTACCAGGAGTTATAGACTAGAAGTCATTTACACCTAAATGTGACTTTATAGATAAAGCAATCTGAACAAACATTGATAGAACACAGTGACTTCTTTATTGCTTTGTGTTTGTCGTATGTATTTAGTGCATAGCATTCATCTGCTCCTACATTTCCAATGCTATAAACAGAGTGTTCTTAATAAAAGGCTAAAGTTGCTTAGTGGCAGCTCTACATAGGGTTTTCTTTGTGTACTCAGATCCCAATTCAATTAAAAAAAAAATAAAGTGGGAAAGAATAGGAGAGAGTATTATACACAGACCCCAAGGCAGTTCTTGTGAAAGCCAATCCCTGTACAATACTTAAGCCTCTGCTTCTAATACACTAAACACAGCTGACTTCAAAATTCAAACCATAATGCTGTTAAAACTTTTTTTCAGTGAATAATTACTGATGCCTGAATATTTACTTTAGGGGGAAAATTATAAATGTTGCATTGAATTTTCTCAGTTATAATCTGACAGGTTAAAGAAAAGTTTTTTTTAATACTCCAAGAAGTAGATTATTTGAAGACTTTTCTATTCCTGATTAAAACTCAATTCTTCACATTCATCTAGCACCCTAGAGGGGAAAAGAGAAGGGCCAGGCTAATCATAAAAATATGCAAAGATACTGGTTTGCTTTTTGCATACCAGCTCCACCCATAAATAGCTTAATAATTTACATTTTAACCTATGCCACCTCACTGTGTACTGTACTTCAAAGAGCTACATGCAACTTTTTGACAACCTGGCAATCTGAAGGTAAAATTACATTGTTTCAAATTAGGCTGTTAAAATTAAGCCAACACCACCCTCATCTTGTTGGTGGGTTGTTTTTGTTTTTTTTTTTTTCTGTCCTTCAGATGGATTATCTACCTTCCCCTACACAGGATTTAAATCCTTCAGTTATTTTCATAATTATGTTATTTACCAGGAAATATTTTGAAAAAATATTCAGGAAATAGTTTTGCATAACGAAGTATTAATAGGACAAAAGCCTTAAAAACTATATAGACTACATATACAAATCATTTAAGCACAGAAAACTGTGTTAGTGAAGTATATGCATTTCCCACTTAAACTGTAAAATACCATTCATATTTAGGTTTATAAACACAAGGGTTGGGAACTATTGAGTTCTTTTGGCTAAAGCCCAATATTGGCCTTATTTCAGTTTAATTGGAAGAGGATCTTGAATTCATCTTCTCCATGAGATATCAGGAACCTGGATTTCTGTTTGTACCAAAGGTTAATAAGAAATGTGTCTGCAAAAGTCAAACAGCATTAAATACCAAAAACTGATTATTATTCTGCAGGAGTTGTTCTGTCATTCATAATCTCTCCATGCTCCAACCTTCCACAGCTAATCTTTAATGGATGACATGCAAGAAAGAAAAATAACATCTAAAAAGGGGCTCTAAAGTGAGCTTTGAAGAAATGGAAAATACTTTTCTTCTGTGCTGGAAGTTATTGCCACCCAAAGTTTATTACTGGCAAGATTACTTATTTCCTTTTACTTTATGGGATATTAAATCAAACTAACTCTAAGCTAATAGCCACCTGGATATTTGTTTTCACTTTTGCTATTAAAACTATGGCATATGCATTCAGTAACTATTTTTCAAGTTAATTTATTAAACTTCAAATAATGTTCATGAACATTTTCATGCTATATTCAAGAAATTCAAAATACCACAAATGTCAATGCTCAACATTTTTGTAAAAACAGATGTGAAAAAAGAGACTTCATTGTAGGTATATTGCCATAGTTTCCAAGAGATTGAAAGCTGTGTAACATATACATCAGTATTAGAAGTACTGCTTTCCCATTTTTCCACACTATATTTCCTATCATTACCCTGGTCTTTCAGAGAGTATGTGCAGAATGCTAACACAGCTTTTAGGCATTAAAGGTTGTGTGCAACACCTAACAGACCTAGGAGGGCTGGACTCAATCCACTTCTTCCTGCTGAGTTGACTATGATTAAAAAAAAGTGCTAAATTTTCATAAAATTACAGTTAGATACTGGCAAAAAAACTACCACAGAATAGCCCCTGCTACAGAAAGATTTAGAGAACTATTTTATTATACTTCCCTTTCAGAATTATTCTTGGTCCCAAGATATAGCACTGCGATAACAAAATATTCCAAGCTGAGGCTCTGAGGCCAACTATGGTATATCTTGTTGCAGTAATGGTGGGAGTTACTGTGAGAAGACCAGGGCTTTGGTACTTTTTCCAGTCTAGAGAGGTTACCGCTATGCTCTACAATTCCCACTTACACTCAACCAGATCTTTCCTCTAAAAGTTCCTATAGACTCTTTGTATAATTCTTCTGTTAGGAAAAAATTAAGTCCCTTATGTTCATCCAAAGTGAGATCTGTTCTCTCAGATAGTTCTTTGAGAGACAGTCCTTTGCAATGTCTCCATCTTTACCTTCCAGTCTGTCCTCAGAAGATGTGTGCTCCTTTCCCCTCCCACAAAGGTGCACCCATCCTTTTCTGTTCAACACCTGAAAGTTCTGCATTTTCACATTTCAATATTTTTCTATTCCTCATACCCAGTTCACATGTGGTATTCCCTCTTTTCCTTACATTATCCTAGTCTCGAGTTCTTCTGTGATGCGCTCTTCCCTTGATTTTCCTGATGTTGCCTCCACCTCTGTTCTTCTTTCATGATGGAGAGTGAAACTAATGGTGCCTTCTGACATTGGCTTATAATGAGAGGAAATCCAATACATGAGTAATGAAGAAACAGCAGGAACCTGTGGCAACTATGACCACCAGAAACAATAGTCTCTAACGCTGCAAAGCCTGCAACCAAACCTGTGAATTCCCTCATTTTCCTTAGACATAGCTAGCTGACACAGGGATAGGAACACGAGGAAGTTTTAAAAGCCATTTTTCCTGGGAAGTAAAATTGAAAAATAAGTATCTTCTGATATAAGTTATTTAGTGCACACAATATTGAACTTTCTCTTTTATCATGTATATATCTTCTGCTTAACTCTACTTTTTTCTTATTTTTGCATAAAGTATTTCACAAATTTACACCTTTACTCTTCATTTCTTCTGCAAAAAGGAAAAATCATAAAGTGACAAGCTTTGAGTTATTCATTTCTGAAGTCTGTTGTAGCTTCATTTTAAAATGGCCTTTGTCTTCAACTTTTCTGTTCTTTCCATGGGACTTGTTTCGGTAAAACACATCAATTAGAGGGTTATATTTTAAAACAGAATTGTAATATTCCTCAAAGTAGACAACATTTTTATGGTGTACCTTTCTGATGTTTTTTACAATATGATTTTGTGGAGTCATTTTCTTATCATAAAGTCAGTACTAACTAATAATAAAAATGCAAACACCCATATTTACAAGCTTCGCTCTACCATGTGTTATACACTGCAGTAATTAAACATTAACTAGCAACATGAAATCACAGCAGCACGTGTTCTCCTTTCCCCAAAGGACTTAACACAAGGGGGAAAAAAGTTTTTCTTTAAATGGGCTCTCTTCTTCATTAGGTTCTGCTTGTCCATTAGAACTCTCCCCAAGGTTTTTATGAGAAAGACCTCCACAAATTCAGTTTGGTTCACATCATTCCAGATTTCAAAACATTTATCCAAACTTTGTAACTTTCTTAGAATTGAAAGACAGGAAGCAAAAAACCCCATGAAATATTAACGATGCTTCCTTTTGGCAAACAGCTTAAGTAGTGAGGAGCCTCCTGCCCTCTCTCTCAGCTTTTAAAGGATTTTATACTTCCTGAACTTGTAAAAGGAGAAAACAAAGGTATTTTTTTAAAGGTCATCCTTATTACACATTGTAGCTCTCATTAAAATTCGGCTTATTCTTCTTTTTAAAATGGAATAACTATGCTAATTATTATATCCATATTTATGCCACTATTTTGACGAGACTATTATGCTTAGGACATATTTAAAAGTTTTAACAGTAGTGTAGGAAAAAACAACTTACTAACAAATATTTCAAGTGTATCCATAAAAATGAAACTAAACATGTTTTTGACAACTTTTGACACACATTTCTTTCCAGGTTTTAACGAGCAATGAACACCTACATCAAAGAAAGTATTTCTCTATTATAGGTACAGAGGTAAAACATTGCAAATATCCAGGAACAAATACAAAACTTGGGATTCAACCCAGACAATTTGCATTAGCTTTCTGCTGCTGGATATAACTATGATATGCAGTGTGGATTTTTTTCTTCTGAAAATAAAGCAAGCAGTTTATATAAAATGAAATAAGAATAAAATTATGCCTGTATTTCAATGTTTCCTAATACGTAGATTTGATTTGCCTTTCCCCTCCTCCACCACAGAAAATCTAGGAACTCTCTTTTCCATCTATAATATACACAGAATACTGTACTCTCAGGAGTTTGACATTAAGTGGAAAGTCAGCCATCTGTTTTTTACAGCTGCAGAGTTTATTTTCTGCTCCATTTTCCTGAAGACAGCTACTCCTTCCTTCAGTATCAATATTCTGGGGACAGGTACTAGTACTATTAATACTATATGAAGTGTGGGTGGTCTATAAGCACACAACTTTATCTAGCTTACACTTTATTTATGAACAAATGATACAATGAATTTATAAAGCATTCCCACTAATTTATTTGAGGAAAACCTCAGAGTATTTTTCACCCACTGGGTACACTGTACACACAGTCACTTTTCAATCATAAAACTACTTAGCTTCATTACTTCAGAAATTTCCAAAATTGTCGAATAGAAACAGTCTCCATTCTTGTACGTCTACCCGAAGAACAATTAACAACAAATACAAGCATTTCAATTTTCAACTTTCAAGTATAAACTTTAAAACCTTGCATTTTGGGAACTTTTATAAACATAATTCACTGGAGACATACCATCATCAGATATATAATCATTATAACTACCAAAAGAACAGATTTTTCAAGAAAGGTGCAGGTCTCTAGTTGAGGTGAATGTGTGACTATCTCCATACACGGGGAGGGGGTAGCATTGCTCTGAACGAGCTAAAACAATAAGTGGTATTTGAACTGCTGGTTGAAAGGTAGAGGCACTGGTAATCATTATTTCCCCTTGTTTGTTCAGGACCTTCCAACAAAACAAACAACCTTTTTGTGATTGGATTGACATGGTGTTAACAATGCATTTAATGCCCAAATCAGTATGAATACAGGTAAAGCTTCTGCTAATACCAGTACCAGGATGTTAAAGCCACCTATTTTCTAAGCAACTCTAAACAGCCACACATAAAAAAAAAAAAAAAGTCAAATCTTCCCTCCTTTAGCAAATAAAGCTAACATTCACTAGGCCACGTCATATAGCAACCGCAGGTACTGTTTGAGCCATACAGCCATCTGTTAAACGCTTGCCTACTGTACCTGCAATCTTTTCTGCAATCTTAGCTTCTGTAGCTCTCTCTTGCAGCTCTAAGTCCAGTTTTATTGTCTTCAGCTCCTTGTCCTTTTCAGACAGCTTATCCTGAAGCTGAATTGAAGAAATGGACAGTAAGATTCTTACCTGGCTGAAACAGTGGACCAGCTCTTCTAACCACAACAAAATTTTAAATAATAATTTCTTACCCCCAAAATACAAACACTATGCAATATAACAGAAGTTCAATTTATTTAAAGGACAAATGTTAAAAATATCTTTTTTATCATATGCCCTATCTTGTTCTGCAAGACAGGCGGCAATGTGTATGTCACTATTTTCACTTGGGATTCTCTTCAGATATTACCAGCTGTGGTCCTTCTTGCTAAGGAAGTTCAGAATTACATGGAATATGATGCAGGTGGTGTCTGCATGAACAGCCTATTTACTACTGAGAGTACTGGCATCACAGCCTGAAGAGCCTGTGGTGTAAATGCATAATTTTTATGTGTATCACCAGATAGAAAATTGGTATTCTTTCACATGTTGAGGCCTTTGTGTTAACTGGGAATCCATTAAATCTGCTCTTGGACAGATACCTGAGCTTGCCATTGAATATTCAACGACATTTCATGGAAAGACTATAGACTTTTCTGTTGTTTAGGTGCATGCAACTGCTACTAACACCAGAAGCAAAGCAGTGCACAAGCAGGATGGAATTTTCTTTCCCTCATCAAAGAGGAAATATCAGGGCATATTCATTATCTAGTCCCCATGCACAGAGGCACAAACTCAGATTCTGTTAATGAAATCCTGGCCTTGGTTTTGGTCCTTCTTGGTTTTCATCCATGGTGCAAGAACCTACGTCACTGATTAAAAAGGTCAAAGGGTAGGATAAAAGTTTATTTTTTTTTATTTCAGAGAAGCAGTTGTTAAGCAGATACTAAGAATCCAAAATGACAAGAAATCTATTGATTGGTGCGCTAAAATAAATAACAAAACTAAATTAGGCACAGTTTAAAATGTATGTTTTGTAAGACAACTATAAAAGAGCAAATGCTGTGAGCTGAATATCTCAATTGTACCTTTTTATTTCTGGCTCTCAGAGTGTCCAATTCTTTTAAAAGGAATGCTGTTTCTGTTTTTCCATCTAAATCTGAGGCATCTCTCCATGAGGATACAAATTCAGGGAGGATCCTGTTAGCCTTTCGTTCTATGGTGCTGCATTTCAGAGGGGAAAAGAAAGAAAAATAATGTACAACCAGTTCCTCCCCCTTCCCCCCCCAAAAAAACCCGAACATGAATTATCTAAACTCATTAATCACTGCAAATGTATTAAATAGACAGTAAAAGGGATGTCCTTGTATCACTTCTTAAATCTGTAGTTCTGAAAAAAATCTGTAAATCTGGAATGGTATATATATATATACTACAGTACTAAGGCAGAAATCAGATGAATATAAAGTGGAAGCCTATAAACAGAACATGCTTAAGGGAAGCAAATTAAAAATCTGTGCCTAACACAGAGCGACAAAATAATGAAACATTTGGGTATCAAATTGATGCTTAGGTTAAAAGAAACCTAATTCTTCAGTAGGATGGGCAATTCCACATGAACTGAAATGAGACTATCCAGAAAACAAGATCTAGGAGTTCATCTTGAAGAAATGTGTAAAATGACAGTGTTATTCTAAATATTATAACTGGCAACAGGAATTCCATACTGTATATCACTCACATAGTTTTAAGATAACTTATTTAGCCAAGACAAGATTCAATGACCAGAAAAATTCTGTCTCAGGGTAAGACTTTTATAAAAAAGCCTCCCTGGCCACCCATTGATGCTCACAGATAACTCAGAACTCACAAACAGATCTCACTTTTAAGATGGTAGCAAAATCAGTAGATTAATGGATTAGAAGGGGGATTAGCAAATATTTTTACCATTCACTTCCTCTAAGAATTTTCTGTTTATAGGCTTCATAGCCAATGAGTTACTAGAAGTAACCACAGAAAAGCTATACCTTCTGAACTACTGTTGCTACTGTACACATTACTTTCATTATGTGTAATTAACACCCTAGAAAGAAAAGGAAAGCTATCTCTTGCTCCTGAGTCATTCTCTTAAGACTGCTCTTTGTACTTAGTCTCTCCTTTCTTCAGCTGCTTTCATTGCATTTATTTTCTCTATGGTTCTTTCAGAGGGAAGTTAAGGTCTGTACTCTGCAGGCAAACTATGGTGCAACCTAAAGCACATCAAACACAAACAGCAGGAAGATTCACGTTGAAAAAGTACTTGGTGTATTACACTATATATGGAGTGGAAGAGTGCTTGAAGTGCCCATCTGCACTTCTGAGATCCTTCAAAGGCTATTCCATCTTTGCTCTGTCTAGCAAATTTCATTTAGTATTGTTTTGGAATGCGATAGGTGCATCTAGATACTACTGCCCAGACATTACAAACCTCAAGCTTTTTTTGTGCATTTTCCATGTTCAGGAGATGCTTCACATTAACAAGTTTGAATATACCTCCTCACCATCTTTAAATCCTGCAAATATTTTCTTCCTGATGTCTAAAAGAAAACTTGATGTTTTCATTCACCATTCCAAGTCACATTGATGGTACACTAAGACCATCTTTTACAGTGCAAATCAACACTGTCTCAACATTTCCTGGGTCATTCTATACAAAGATATTTTCTCATTTTATATTCTGATTGCAATCTATTTGGGGAAGGACAGATTTTACCCAGTTTATATAGTCTCTACCACAATGAGTTTTTGACCTAGACGCAATGTATTTGCGGGTGAGATGGTTCAACATGCTGACTGCTGTGGGAGGTTAACCTCAGTGTTCAAGATCAGCCTGATCCCCAGTGCAAGTGGCACTGGTAACAGCCTCTGGATCACACTGTACTGGGCTTATACTCAGGATTATACTTGGCTTTTAGTGCAGGATGCATGGCCCTAACAGTGTATCTCAGGCCCTAATGTCAAAAAAGGCAACAAGACAGATGGAAAAGTACTATGGACTGGTTTGGGCCCAATAGATCACACTAAAGATAACAAAACCAGGTGCAGAATCTGCCAGACAGGTGAAGAATTAAGAGTATATTTTTCAAAAGTACACCACAGGGCTCTGCAGCCTTGATCCCATTCTCAAAAGCAAATCTGTCACTCTCACTTAAGACCTGGGCTTCAGAATGCCTAAGTTGCTCAAAACCGGTAGCACGTTCCCGAATCAGTTGGGTTTGCCTTTATATATTATGTCACATAGCGCATGAGTGTATATGTTTCTTAAGATTGCAGTAGAAGACCATAGCTCAGTATGGAAATTAATGACAATAAATGATCAAAAGTAATGACAGAATGAAATCTTTAGTTTGTATTACACTTTTCAACCATATTTTCCCTTCTCCAGATGCCTATCACAGACAAGGTATTACAACTCCTCATCTTCACTCTTTCAACTTCATCTGGACTTCACCCTGCTTTATTTCTGCTTCCTAGCTGCTTTATTCCTGTTTCCTACTCACTTTCACCCTGCTTTATTCCTGCTTCCTACTCACTGATGATACTTAGAGTACACTGTGCTCGTTGTGTACAGCCACAAATACTACCACTTTTAGATCATCTTTTGCTAATTCTGTCCAGTATGCATTTTAAAAATTAAAAAGAGATCGCAACCATTGAAATACCCAGAGCATGTCACATCAGCCATTGCCATGATCGTATTTTCCATCAGTGCTAGAGAATGCAGTGGTGAAATGCTGCATTCCACACTGAAAGAAGGGCAGATATGGTAAGTCTGAGTAAAAAGCTGACTTACTGATTCTCAGTTGGGAAGTAAACTTCCCTACCTTTATCCAAAAATCTGTATGTATATTGTCTATAATTTGAATCTAGAAAAACTATATATAGGGATATTGATTTTACCTTGATTCTTCAGGACTGGAATTACAATCATTTGGGGCTCTTCCTCTTTGACTGGTTACTGGCAAATCTGGAAGTTTCAGTGCTTCAGCTTCTGCCTGGATGAATGGGTTTTTCTGAGAATTCTCATGAAACTGGAATTCAGCACAAAAGTCTTCTTTCTTCTGTTCCAGGATGTGTATTCCTAGTTGGAAATAGAAACAAACACATTTTTTCATTTGGAGAAAGAAGCACAAACTTGAGATCTCTCATTCAGAAATGGCTTGCTATATTCTTATTTGTAGCAGAAAGGAGAAAGTACTCTAGTTTCAGATTCACAGCTTCCTCATCCCACTAAGGAACCTAGAGCACAGATGTAGGAGTTACGAGCTATTTACTGTATTTTTCTCATTAAAACCTCAAAAATTCATCACCATTTCCTAATCCCTCTTCCCCTTAAATGACTGCTTAAAATAATGCTGACCCTAGGAAATGGTCTACTTTTGCCAAAATCAGCTTTTTTGATGATTTGATGATGAGTTTCTGTTGTAGACAGGGAAATTTGCAGGTTGTGAACTAGACTCTTATATTGAGGTCCTTTTCAAATCCATTTTGGCTACAAAAAGAGTATCAGCAAGCTGTAATTAGCAACAACAAATCTAAGACCCCATTATTCACTCCTGGAGAGCGTAAGGTTCAGGCCCATACAACTAAAGAACTTGAAGAATGCAAAGCACAAATTGTGCCAAAGGGAAAAATTTTCTAACTAAAATGTTGAACGTGATAGTTCTCTTAAGCTTGGCTACTAGATATATTTAGGACATATTTCTGATATCAGGGTATTTAAATGAAAGAAAGATCTACATACCATGAATGTTCTTTTATAAAGTAAGAACAAGTAAGTTTTAATTATAGAACTATATTAAAAAAAAGAGGAGGAAGAAACCTAAAAAGGCTGGAATGGAAAAAAGTGCACATATTCTTCATTGTTTCATTTAGATTAGCAGAGAATAAACATCAGAGCTTTTGCTTATTTAATAAACTTAGTGTTTCCAAACATTTTGGATAAATCATATGGTATAAATTTTTTGATCCAACTTATTATTTCCTTTTCAAAAATACTAAGAAACTGTCTATACAGCTGCAATCATCTATAAATAGCCAAAAAATACACATCAATCAGTATCAAGGTATCATGCTGTATGTAAGACATAAAAGCACAGACTCCAAGTCAAAGATACCGAAGACTGTCTCTAAAATCTACTGCAATAGATTACTCTCTCCTTGAAGAAGGAAATGGCACAGGAAGCATCCCAAGGGCACAGAGGGACGACTTGTGGATTGGCTGGAGCCAGTTTAACAAGTTCCCATACAAAGCTATATGTTACCTTGAGGAAAAAAATATTGTACCTGCTGCTCATCTGTATTCTCCTTATCTACTTCAGCACAAAGCCATTTGAATCCACTCTCTCCGTTCCTCTAAACCAGAACCACTGATTTTTGTACTAGAGGAACAACAGCCAACACTGTATCAGAATCTTTGTTTCTAAGCAGTAATAAACACGTGGTGACCGTAACTTGCTAAATAGTTCATTAACAAGTATAACCTAACGCTAGTTTCAGTACTGTGATTGAAATGTGTTCCTCATATCATTTCACAGCTAATGCATAAATCGAACACAGCCCACAGCCACTTGGATTCTTTGAGCAAATGTATGCTGGTGTTCACTGGCTTGAAATCCTGCACGTTTTTGAGCAGACATTTCTGTTTAAATGCTGCTATGTTTTAAAACTGGACGCAACATCTTGCTCCACCTTTTAATGAGAAGCAAGGCTCACTATAGAAACAGGCATTAAAAAAAATCACTATGTATACTCTAAGAATCTGCCCAATCTCGGGAGAGGCAACACCTAAGGGTGAAATTCAGAATCCTCTCCAGTTGGTACTACCTGAAAACTAACCTAGTCTGAGTTTCAATCCTTACAAAACTTTTTATAAGGAGGCATACACTTGGATGTGTTTTCCATTCAATTTTACAATATAAAGCCCTATCAAACGTCACCCTGTCCACTTCTCCTAATTCAGATGTGGTGACCTATATAATATACATATATATAGTTGCAAGTTGTGCTTTTGCACACTGAAGAGGAAGTGCAATGCTTCACTTGCCATAACAAATTTTCTTATCCTTCTTTTCTAGGGCATCAACATTTCCTTTAAGCTGTATATATTTGAAGTGCCTCAGGTGAAGCATGTTGCATTCTGTGAAAGAATTCAAGCACAACATATCTGTTGCAATAACCAGTAACTGTATTGCCATGAGCCTTTGTTCCTTGTTCAGCATTACTGCACCCTCCTTTGGCCCACACTATATGAAAGCTGGAGAAGAAAAAACTCAGTCCAGAATGTTAAGAAGTTTAGATGACATCAATTACCACAGTTACACTGGGATGAATAGAAAAAGGGATTCTATCCCTTTTAGCATAAGAGTAATCAAATAAGTAAGTTTTCCCCTCTGAATAGCAGCATAACTATCTGTTTTATCAACTACTCCTCGCAGTTTTGTATCATCAGCAAACTTGCTGAGCGTATACTCTGCTCCATCATCCAGATCGTTAATGAAGTCACTGAAAAAGATTAGATCAATTTTTGACTCTGGGAGTAAACTGCTAGTAACTTGCCTCCTACTGGACTTTGTACAACAGATCACAACCATATGGCCGCAGACATTCAGCCAGTTTTCAACTGACGTCACTGTTTACATTTATTTAATCCATACTTTGCTTCTCTATTAGGATGCTATAGGACAGCGAATCAAAAGACTTATCAAAGTCACGAAAACAACATGCTGCTTGATCCATGCTTTAGGTCCTGCTTGTCAGGATAGACCACCTTTGAGCTTGGATGAGGTGACCCTTGAATATCAACAAGTTTTCTTGGATTCCTCTTCTTTCCAGTACCGTATTCTACACAATTCTTCCAAGTAGATCTCTGAGAAGGCCAAAGTCTATTCTCCTGAAGTCCACAGCTGGGGTCCTGCTTTTTGTCCTGCTCTTTCTTCTGAAGATCCTGAACACCAGCACCTCATGGTAACTCCAGCCAAGGTTGCCCCCTGACTTTGACATCCACAAGCAGTTCTTCATTGTTTGTAAGTATCAGGTACAGCAGAGCACCCCTCCTTGTTGGCACCTCAGTCATTTGTTTCAGGAATTTGTCAGTGGACACCAGAAATCTCCCAGATCACTTGTGCCCTGCTGTTGTCCTGAGAGCAGATCGTCAGTGTCATTGCAGTCCTCCATGAGGACCAGGACCTGTGGATTCTTCTAGTTGTCTGAAGAAGGCCTCATCTTCTTCACCCAGTCTTCCTCCATGCCCTTCCCTCTTATTGGCAGGATCAAGGATAACACCACCTGGGTTCCCACGCCCTTGACCATCCCCCTAGAGCCATACAGTCACACTTATAGTCACATATAATCACACTTCTCAGGTCCACCCAACAGTATCACTGGTGCCTATCTAGAACAGCAGCAGGGGCTAACAGAAGGTCAGATGAGCCTCAGCAGCCTCTCTGTAACATCCTGAAGGAGGTCTCAACATGCAGCAAAGCTTTCTAGATGACACATCAAGTCAGCAGACAGAATTTATTTATTTATTTTTTAAATATTACGAAATAAACATGTCTGCATGATGAAGTAAACATCTGCATTAGCAGCTGAACTTCAGGCTAAATCCTTAGGCCACGTCAAGATACAGATTTTTATGCATTCAACTGTAAGCTGGGAAAAAAAAAAAAAAAAGAATTCGGAATGGGACTAGATCTGTGTTGGCATTTATTAATGCTAATGCTGCTTCTTTAAGCAACTTATGTTTGCAGCACACCTTTTCATCCAGATTCAATTCCCTCAAGCACATGGGTAAGACTAAGCAGCATCTCAGCAAGCCTGTAAGTGGCATTCCTGGAAATGTTAGGCGAAACACAGAGGATCTATTTTTTCCCCCTACTGGTTTTGTAAGAGAAAAGATGATGGCAGCCTCCTCCACTCAGACTTGGAAGCACTCTGCCCAAGAGCATGAAGGTTAGAAATTTTTACTTGTTTCACACAGCTGTAATTCATTTTTTTGGTCAACATGCTAAATCTGTCAGTAGAATGCTTTGGGGAAGACATTTTGACCACTGTCAAATCAATGGTCATAAGGATTTTTTTATTTTTAAAACCACTTTATTCTCGATATAGCCCATGACCCCCACCCCATGTAATTTAAGCTACCATGTACCAAGGCCTGTCTTGCTGTTAAACTAAGCAGCAATATTAATCAATGCACTTCAGTGCTTTTCCTCGTGCCTCCTGCAAATTGTATTGTGCACTAATTACCAATGCTGCAGAGGCACACTGGGGAGTACGTAGCATTTGCAATAATCAGGCTGCATGAGGAACATCAGAGAAAGGGTAAAACAGCCTTGCAAGCTTTGGAAAAAATGCTGTAGTTTTCATTAAGTGGTATCACCACCACTGATTCTGGTTCCCGAGCATACTAAACAACTTATTTTCCATATAAAATAGAATAAATTCAGTAGCCCAGATTAATATTTCACTATAGGGAGAAGCTGATCTTCTGTATGTATTTATCTTGAATGAATAGCTTGTTCACATTGAAAGAAAGAAAAGCAAATGTTAGGAAGAAGGAATATAAAGACACTGGAATTAAAGCTGGGAATTGATTATGAGTGACGTAAGGGGAAGATAATGCTGTCATGGCTTGAAATAGGAAAGGTGGAAGAGAATTCTATGTTATTAAGCTAGGAGTAGTTTTTAAAAAGTCTAGTAAAAACATTGAATCTAATGCATTTTGCAGGCAGCCACTATTTCTTATAGCTTCTTTTTAGAAGCAGAGGATTGGCACTGAGATCAGGGAAAGCACAGCGTGAGAGGATCCTGTACTGACACTTGTAATATGGAAAGAAGTGCCAAAAATGTAAGTGCACAGAAGGTGCAGATTCACCCCAGAGGCTAGGGAGGCAGTAGCTTCCCTTGTTATACCACTCAGCGTATTCAGCAGTCCCACCATGCAGCAGAAGCTGGGTGGGCACCTCCTTCCCCCTGTTTGTAGTCTTTCAGCACCCCACCAGCCAAACTGCACTGATCAGCTCAGAGGTTTGCAGGGAATCTCCATGGAATAACAATAAAGCAGAACAAACAAAACCCAACAGAACATGCACGCAGCACTGCAAAATAGACTGCTGGCTACAGATCTGCCTGCAGATGAGTATGGGGCACTGGAAGCCCTTGGTGTTTCAAACCAGCTTCAAGTGTCGTAGTACTTACTACTTGCTACCTATAGCTTCTTAGTATTTGTTTTAAGCTGGTCAAGCACAGACAAAGGATCTTCTCATCTGTCTGCAAAAGACTGCATGAATGAACCCCCAGAGGGGTGGCAGTAAGAGGCAGAACAGGAGAAAAAGCAAAACCAGGAAGGAAGAGAATGAGCCATACACATGGTGGGAGCATGAGCAAAGCTGACTGCAAACTCAGTAGCTCACTCTTCCTATGTGACGCTCTCAGATTAAAAGCATTTGAAATGCAGAACAAAACACTGGTACATTTGAGGAACTAACTGCAACCTCAGTTACTAAAAGCCCCAAAATTCAGTGATTGACAAACGTTCATTTACGTTAATCATGCATCTTTTCTTCTCAGCCTAAATGACAACACAGCTTCAATTTCCATGTTTTTTGTTTTGTTTATGTAATACCAAAAACTGAATTTCAAAAACCAAGGAGGAATATTCAATATCCAAAAAGTACTATCAAAGAGCCACCACACTCCTATACTAAACTAACCTATTCCCACTGGAAGGACACACTTACTACATCTTAAAAATACTTGCTCTTGCCCCTACCTGCAAACCACATGCCTACCTCAACTTGCTACAGCAAATGTCAAGTGTGTAAGAGCATTACTTGAGAACATCACCTTTTTATTTTCACTAGACTAATTGCTGTTTTTTATTACTGACTTTCAAATTATCTAGATTTTGGGGGGTTAATAATTTTACAAACATTTCTGAAAAGATAATTTTGGGGCATATGTATATGACAATGTGCACACACCTGCAAGTGTTGTAACAAGCTGTTAGGACAAGACAGTTGCTGCATTAACAAAACCAATTTTAATAGTTTTGTCTGAACAATGGATTATGGAATTGTCTTAAGTTCCTAACATCTAATACCACTGGACCCGAATTCTTAGATATAAAAAAAATAAATATTTAAGTCTAACTGAAAATTTGAACCTTATAGCCACTAACTTTTCTAGCCATGCAAATGAAATTATACTATGACTGAATATTCCTTCAAGAGATGAAAATGATGAGTCAGCCTTTTGGACAAAGACAAACATTCATTCACTCTGTTGTATAACTACTGGAACTTCTATCAAACAGAATGACTGTGAAAGACTCAGGTTACTCAACAGTTCATCCCTGACTGAATGATTCAAAGGCATAAATCCTGAAAATGAGTGGGAAACCAAAATTTAAGGATTTTATAGGCATAAATAAGCAAAGAAAGAAAATAAGGCTGGTGGAAGAATTCTGATCCTATTGCCTGGACATTTCAAAAGAAGTGGAAAGAAAAGAGTTGCTTTAGGTTTTATGCATTTTCAGAATGCCTGCTATTTCCTTTTTCATTCATATTTGAGTTGACACAGATGCAACATACATGATTTACACGCACATCTCAAAGGGTGCTTATGATCTTTTACTTTTTCCTCACTATTTTATCTTTCTCACAATCTGCAAACAAATTTTCAGAGTTAATTCCAAAAAAAGATACTACACTTCATTTTCAAGAAGAAAGTAATTCCTGTTTCTGGAAAACAATTACACAAACTCAGTACAAAAAGTACAAGATCAATATACATTTTCTCAAAAAAAACCACCAAAACCAACCAAACAAGAAAGAGTGCAACTTTACTCATCTTTGGACTTACTACAGATTTACTTAAGTTCACAATTATTTCGGCCCCTTCAGTTCAGCCCAGTACACTGAGTACCAATAACCTACACCAGGGAAATGGTTGCCCCTTCATGACACTTTTCCTAACTTTTAAAGAAAACTGGGCAAACTTTAAGGCGATAATTCAGTAGGACAAGATCTTAACATCTCACTAACTCACTTGTTTAGCACAGCAGAACAGCAGTCACGGGAAGCTGATAACAAGCGAAGACTGAGCTCAGAGTAGTTTTGTAACACAAAGCTAATTCCTTTTATTTCTCAGTGCTCTGCCCAGCAAAAATGTCACATATAACCAGCCAAGCCCTTGGCATAATGAAGAGGAAATCACCACACAGATGCATTGCATGGTTAGTGCCCCAGTGATATGTAACTGTGGACCCTGCTGAGAGCACCGTGGGTCCACTCAGAAGAGTGAGGACTATCAATTTACTTTTAAGTAACTCTTACTCAGAAAGGTCCTGGATTTTTCACTGAGATATCTGCTCTTACTTTAAGAAACAAATGAGGTTCACTGAAATAAGCCTTGAAAACAACATCTTCTGGAAGCTCTCACAGATATTTTATAAAGGATGCTTACGTACTGTAACAATAACTTTACAGCCATCAACACTCAGGCGCACAGTAACGAAGTAACTGGGTCGTGGTCATGGAACAAGCCACGGCAGAAGTAAAACTGCAGAAGTTCAAGCTCCTGTCTCCTCAGCAGGGACCCTCAAGTTCTTCTCTCTTCTGTCAGAGAAGCTTTAGCAACTCATTTCAATTGGACTTCAAGGACAAAAAATACCACTTTTACTTATGAATGATAAAGTAACATTTACACAATCACAGAATTAATACAAATTTCAAAACTAAATTGGTATCCTTCCACACTCCTTTATGATAATTTTCATTCACATGACAGACTACAGTATTTCTATATTAGAAGACAGACATGCAGCATACGGTATATACGAGCTTCCTGTAATTTCAGTAGTAGGCAGAAGAAATTAACTTTTTTTTTTTTTAACATTGACTATTGTTCTAATACAGAGAACTTCCAACCAATTATAACTGTTTTAGAAGTCAGTCAGGTTACCAGAACAATACAATCCAAATACTCCATCTCTGGCTACAGCTAAGCATTTAAGTTGCCCAAATTCACGATCAAAGAGCACAATGTATTCTTATTGAAACTTTGTTGAGAGAGTTCTCTGCAACTGAACAAAACCTAAAGTTCTATTTTGCATCAATGTCTTAAGTTTGCTCTATATCCCACAACACACACACACCAAAAAAAAGCCAGGCTTGAAAATTTTGTCTGCTAAAACACAGATAAAACTCAGAAGTTTACTTGTTCATTTTTTTTATTCCTTAAAGGAATCTAAAGAGAACAGTGACTTCATTCTGCGTTAGCAGTTTAAGTAGGGGGACATCTGTGTTACTTTGAATGCTTCTTTATTCACCTGTACTTGTGTGGAACCCTAGCAACACCCTTCATAAAGAAATAAATTGAGAAGGACATTATGAACAGTTGGGGTTACTCTGGCAAAGGCATTTTTTTTATAATTCTCCAAGGATTCTGATCATTTTAGTAATGATGTTTCCCTCGCCTGCCTCTCTCACCAAGTATTTTGCCCTCCTATTTTGCATCTAAACAGCAATTGCGTACAAGCTGGTGAATATTTAAAATAGAAAAATGCATCTAAATCTTTAAAATACATGGCAAATCATTATTTTGGTATTCTCTGCAGTTAATCATGATGCATTTATTAATGTGTAAATAACAGACGTTTCCTTTGGCATTCCACTCTCCGTTTGCAATTCATTAACATATTGTTATTTTAAAACATTAGTCTCTGAGAAGACACCAGATTTTCATTGGATTGGTCTCACACTTGAAAAAGCATTTTTATATTCCGAATGCATCAAAACAGCAGAATCTCTAGGCAGATACTAAGTGGGATTCACTGAAACACAATGTTAGTTCTAATGGATGGATGATTGTGTTTGGTCTTTTGAAACTTTGAAGTATAGGTAAGTCTTGATCACACAAATTAATAAATCCTAAAGCTGGAGTTAACAATAACCATTACACCCAAATTCTGCAGCTTAGCCCAGCCAATTTTTCAAAAGGTCAGGTTGTGAACTGGAGAAGATCAGGGAGGTCCACCGCATAGCTTTGTTGCCAGGCATCTCTCGTCTGGATTGTTGCAGGCATTTATTAGTATTCGTCAGCAGACTCAACAAAGCAAACAAGAAATTCAAGCACGAATAATAAAATGAAATGCTGCTATATAACCCTTTGTCATTCAGCAAATATGGGACTTTTTAGCTACATTGTTCCTAAACCTGGGTTACTACTTTAATTTTTCTCCACAGTGCTGACTGAATGAGTATGCATGTGTGTTAAATGCAGAGCTCCCTTAACAACTGCAGGACTGCCATTTAATCTGTTGGTAGATGGACCATTTCCTGTGGGAACTCTAGCTATGATTTCCAGATCCACCAAATAAATCTCAGATTAAGATTCCAAATGAAACCTGCCTTTGGCAGATAAAAAATGTCAAGATGGATATAAACAGTAAAATTATAAATTATCTAGGTGTTGCACGATGACTTGATGTGCGTTTTTTGTTTACACTTTCCCCGATATCACAACTATACAAGGCATTCATCAAATGTCACACTTTCATAATACTGGAGGCATCATTAAAACTGTTTGGCTAAGGACCTTGAAGTGTTTAAGCAGTAGCTCAAAAGTATATTTGTGCAAAGTAGAAGAATAAATTTACATATCAGCAGCAGCTCATAAGGGATGGGTAAATATTCTGTTTATCTCTCATTGTAATTCAGGTTAGTTTAAATACAGGGTTTCAGGATATCATTACAGCCTATATGGAGTTATTACATAATTTCCAAACATAGTGTCTGCTAGAGTTTTACTAAGCATGCTGTGTTTATATTTTCTAAACCAGCTAAAAACAAAGTAAACCTTCCCACCTCATTTCTCTTTCGCTATTGTCGTACCAGACAATTGCTTTTCACATATAACCTTTTCCATTATCTAAATCTTAATGATCCAGAACTCCCTTTTATCTAGGCAGGGTCATGTTTCCTGATGCCCGTTAATTATAGTGAAAATTCTCTTATCCAAACGTACTAAACCTCCCCTATTGCCAACAAACAACTAAGGCTTTGCTGAATTAGTTCTAAAAAAAAAAAGATCCCAGAAAACTACAGCTTTAGAACCAAAGAAAAATATTGTCATTTTAAGTGTCCAACATAAAAGAAAGGTCACTCTGCATAAAGTGCCAGTAAGACATCTCGCCCACGCACACTTTACTCTGAGTAAACGGTCTACTAAAGACGCAGGTGAACTCTCAGATAAGAGTCTCCAATGCACTCCCTGGAGAACTCTTTTTTAATAAGTTGTTTTTTTTTTTTTGTTATATCTTTGCTCTGAACTTAAGCTTTGTTCTAGTTGTTATTAAAACAGAAGCAATGGTTTATAAAGAAGAAAATAACAAAATTCTTCTTACACTTGTGCTAGGTCTTCTAAAGCACTACATAAAAATTACTGCGGTAATAAGTGCCGCTCTCCCTGAAGCATATTTCAAGACATCCTGAAGTTAGCTGCACTTGTGTGACTCAAAGTGCAATGCTTCAAGGTGTGCATTCTCCCTGTCTTCAGTGCTTGCTGTACTCAGTGCAGATAAGGCACTACACATTTTCAGCGTACTGTAATGGGTCTAACAAAATCATATTCACAGCACTCCAATGAGTCAGGCAGATACTGGATACTTAATTGGGCTTCTGACGAGGAGTCTTTCTGCATGCAGCCTGGCCAGAAACGCACTGTGTTTTACCATTCGAAATGTACAAGAAATGGGATGGAAACCAGACAGATGACAACTTATACACATGAAAGGATTATATTTACAGAAAAGACCAGACAATATTTGATGACTCTTCAGTTATCATTAGCTCCTTTTTATCTTCTAAGTCACGGCGCAGTATTGCCTCTTTCTCCATACAAGATGTTTTCTTCATCTTCTTTACTTAATGTTGCTCAACAGTTACTAGCCACTCTATGTTTGACTCACGCAAATTCATCCTTTCAGCCTCTCTTCTGCCTCCTATACTGTGCAGGGAAACCTGCAACTGTCCTTGCCACTTTGCAGAATCTCTGACAGCTAGCACACCGCGATTTTGATGCTAAAAGCACAACACACATGGAAGACACTAATCAACTGAGCCACATGCATGAAGAATGTCTCTCTGCATATCACGTAGATTCTTCTGCATACACACTAGTGCCATATCCAGGTTTTCTTTCTTTCCTAGGCAAACAGCACTCCTTATTGCTAAAAGAGGGAAGGAGAGGAAGAACAGGCTCACAGTATCTCTAGTTGAGGCATGTAAAAGCAGAAACAAACTTCCATAAGACAAATATGGTTTATTCTGCCTCTACTACTGCCTTGGAAGAAGGGCTTCAGATTTACTTTAGAGTGTTTATAGCTATAATGGGTGCATTCTGGAGGAAGGGGAACAGCACCATTACAGTTAGTTGGTTTTTGACCCAGCTAGAGTGCGAGATGAAAAATCTTTACAACACCACATTACTCTCAACGCTTTCTTTATCCTTTCATCTTTGTGCACGTGTGTGTGTTAAAATCACACAACAGTAATTCCAGACAAAAAGTACTATTACAAAACCAAACCCACAAAAAAGTGTATTAAAATCATTACATAACTAGAAAAAATTTACTGCTCTTAATAAAATAGTCTACAAACACATGGTGAGGAACAAGAGTTTCATCTCTAGGAAGTTAGCAAAAAAAGATGATTCATTTTACTTAACCTATGCAAATGACTGTACATTGCCTCAGTTACAGCAAATGCAAAAAGGATGGTCAATAATAAATGTCATAATGTTATAAATGGAAGTAAATATTAAAAAAAAATATTTCCAGAGAGTCTTTATTTCCTGAATATTATTCACTACACAGCAGAGGAACTAAAATATATTTTTGAAAGCAATACATTGGCATACACACATCATGACCATGACAATACAAGGAAAGCTATGGCCAGATTCTTAACTGTAA
The DNA here is from genome assembly GCA_035590215.1 of Microhierax caerulescens. Lineage (NCBI taxonomy): Eukaryota > Metazoa > Chordata > Aves > Falconiformes > Falconidae > Microhierax > Microhierax caerulescens. The sequence goes on along the minus strand of JAVJGJ010000060.1, from coordinate 62,956,992 downwards.
GCACCATGCATTCATGCACAAACACACAATGCAATTAAGGCAATTGTCAATGCATAAGCTTAGACACATGTTCACGTGTCTGGCCAGCTATATATACTGAACTTGTTCATTAGGTTTGTATATCTGTTTTCCACTTTTCCTGAAGGGAGCAAGACTGGAAAAAAACAGCTCACCCCCAGATAAAACACTAACTTTTAAAATTTCCCTGCACAAGCTGATTCTGCAGTTCTGTTCCAATCTACATTATCACATCTCTTTAAAGCTGGAGTCTTCTCTGAGCTACAGCTTCCAGATAAGCAATTTTAAAAGCGTTTTTTATAGGCCACACAAACATTCTTTTCAAGAATAACGAATTACACTGAAAGCATCTATATGAATCATAACTAAGAGCTGACATCAAATTCATACAGGTGAAAGTGGTTCATTGACTTATATTTCAATACATGCTTTAAGTAGTGGTTTACAAATATATGTATATTTATTTCTATACTTGAAAGGTATAATAACCACCTTTTAAGGAAGCAAACCAGTTTGCCATTAAAAATAATCAATCTACTACCTTGTTTTAGGAAATTCCAGAAAATAATTATACAATGGCTTTTCATTTTGAAGTCAGTAAAATTATAATTTTGTTGTCAAAACAGACCAAACAGTATTTTATATTCTAAGGCTTCACCTAATTTCTGTGCTGTCCTTAAAAATCATAAATGCTATGAAATATGACACAAGCAAAAACATCACAATAGTGAAAGACTATACAATACAGAACCCATAGCTGCACCCATTTAAACACAGTACATAGTATAAGTCAAATGAGACACAAATTTAACTCCAGTATTTGCACACCCACCACTTTCCTATCTTGCAAACTCTTTTGAAAAATTGACATATTAAGTCCTGAATGTACATGCAAGTATGAAAAGCACCCGGTTTCAGGTTCCCTCTTGTGTTTTCACAGTATAAATGTTTGTGCAGTTTGTCATGCATGTAAACCCTGCTAAAGTAACAACTCCACCCAGGTGCAATGTGCTTCCTCCACCACTGCAATGCAAAAATATGCACCTATTTGCCAATACAACTTTATTTTTATAGTGGACTACCATCCTAGGCTTTCTAGCTTGGACCCTGAATATTTTTCATTTGGAAGTCAGAGAGTCTTCACTGGCCTGATGCCAATGCTCCTGACACATTCTCTGAAGTATTCTTAGAGAGAAATGAAAAAAGTCACTATCCTCCTACTGAAAACTAGGCATTGTGGAGATACATAGTATATTTAAATTAGACACAAACCCAAAATACTAAGCCTTGTGCACTGACTGTTATTTAACACTTCCTAATATACCAGAACAGAGACAGACAAATGTCTTCATTCCACACAGTGATATTATGTTCTAAACAAACTGAAAGTTAAAAAGAAAATCTTAACTATCAAACGTTTCAGACACACTCTTCTTAAACACTTCCTTTCTTTCAAGTATTTTACTTTATAACATTAACAGGTTACATATTATCCCACATAACTACCATAAACCTATCACTTCTCTGTACCTAACATTTTTGCTGTTTTTTTAAAAAAAATTCTCAGTGCTTGACTGAATTTTCATCTAGTCAGCCAAATTTAATCTCAGATGTGTTTTATCATCCTTATTTTTTGACAAATAATTTAATGTCCAGTATTTCAGTATAATAAATCATTATAGGGTTATTCTAAAACCAGCTTTTAAACTTGCAGGTTACAAGCAAGGAACAACTAGACACAGAACAGTACCAGTCGCAAAAAGGAAAGATACCACAGATGACAAAGCAAGCAGAACACAAAATAGTACACACTTCACCACAGACATTTAAATAGAAAATTAAAAGTTGCTTTCATTTAGTAGTTCAGTGAGAAAATGCATCTGAACGTCTACCAAGGAAACATATCAAACATTATGTTTCTCTAATTTATCTATTATCTCTATGATAGGAAAATGCAAATGAATTGTTAATGCCCAAAAAAATTCCTCACCCAAACCAGTATGATGAGATGAGATTTATTCATAAACCCTGTTTTTAACTTCCCAAGGATTATGTGACTTACTAATGATTGATCTAAAAAAAAAAAAGTGTAACAATTTTACTTTTGTCTATATAAAAACTTGTATTTTTATGTCCAATATGTGTTAGCTTGGAAGAAATAGCATTCTGAACAGCAGAAAATACTAACCCAATGCATCAGAAAAAAATGAAACAGTAACTACCCAGTTTTAAAGTATCTGTGAGCAGCAGCAGAATGCCATTTCTAGCAATTAGACAGAAAATATTTCACAGAGAATCAGTTTATGGTATTCACTTGTCTACTTGGGACCAGTTAACCTTTTGAACCATTCTTAGGGTATGCTGACCCCTAAAGGTCTAAAAATACTAGATCTGATTAAGCCATTACACATTTAAAGCATAAATTGTCAGAAAACAATTCCCTACTAAGTTACTCTATCATGAGTAATTATGTTTTCATTATGATTCAAAGTATATGATTCAAAAACATTTTTAACTTCACTCAGTTACAGCTCAAAATTCCATGAATCAAAAGGGGTCTACAAGTAGTTTATTTTGTACAATAATAAATAAATTCCTTTACATATGTAAGAAATGTATTATCTCCAAGATGGAGTACTACTTCTTTCTCATAAACAATAGACTCTTCATGAGAAACTTGACGTTTATTAACTTTTGAGAAAGAATACGTAGCACAAAATTCTCAAAAAGGCAATATACAAGATGCTATCAGGCTCTGATACAGGAGACATCTTTGATGTTGACACACCTATTCAATATTTTTTTCTTAACCTATACAGAGACACTGGAAAAACATCCACCCTTTAATGATGTACTGAAGGTCTCCTTCCTGTGTCTTTCCCTTTCTTCAGTGTACACATTATTATCTAGCCACAAGCCACTTTCTGACAAATCTCTTCTGTAAAGTCAGTCACATAATGTGCTCAAACTGAGTGCTTTTTGCGCCCTCCCCCCTCCTTTTTTTTTTTTTTTTTTTTTTTTTTTTTAAGTTTCTGCCATGAGACATAAAGGAATGTACCCGAGAGCAAAATTTTGGCCATCTAAATACAAAAGGATCTTTCCATCCTGATGGAGATGAAAACTCCATGTACCCTGAAAGTTTCAAGTTAACCAAGTCCCCCTTTACCTCCCAGCGTACTCTACTATCTGTATTCAGTTCAGGTAATAATGAGAAATCTGTTAATACTAGTAGATGGCTTAATCCTACTAGCCAGGTGTGAATAGCCAAGAAAGTTACTTTAAGACAGACTTCAGATTTGTTGTTAACCCATTAAGAAAATAAGGTTGAAAGTAAAGTGCAACATTCAGACTAAGAATTTAAATGAGACTTCTCAAAGTTATATATATATAAAAAAATCTAAATAACACAGACAAGAAAAGTAAAGCTGATAATTTACATTCCTGTAGCTGGCCTCCTGTTACCCCAAATACTTTTAAAAGACAGTGTGTGGTTGTGGGTTTATGGGTTTTTTTTTGTTTGGTTTTTTTTTTTTTTTTCTTTTCTTCCAAAGTCAGTCATATATCGGCAAGAACAAATACATTCCAGTCACTGCCTAGCACTGGTACAACACCTGAGGTTCCTTATTAATATCTTAAAAGTCCTTACCTTTTGACCAGTTCTCCATTTGTTCTTCTGAACTCGTTTGATCTGGCACTGAGTCCAGTTTTTGCTTGAAGATTTCAGAGCTAAAATAAGGCAAATTCTGGATAAATAAACTTGAAACAATGTATTATAACACACCTCTACTCTGCCTTCACTCGACACAAAATTTACAGTACAAATGATTTAAAAATATTTATAACAGCACAATAAAATCTGTGTATTTTAACAGTCAGTGCTAAATTCTATTTGTCAGTAAAATATTTTTTCTTCACACATCTAATTTTTATAATGGTTTGGTTCAGCTTTCTCTTGCATGTAATGCCTTAATGGAAAAAATTATTAGTTTGTTGTCTTGTTCTAGAGTCTGCTTTTGGAAGTACATGCTACTGAGAACAGCCCAAATCAACTGAGTGGTCCCACTGCAGGCAATGAGACTGCTCACTTTGGCGATTATTACAGAAGGTGGTATGCACTTTACATCACAACATTCTTTCTCTTGCTTTATTTTCCTGGATAAAATACAGGTAAAGTGGTCCATGACCACTGCAACTCTGAATCTGCATGTTTTTCTAAACAGCTAAATAATCCACCCTATCATTTGCATACATATTGCTTCAGACTATACGGTTAATTACACAGTATTTAATATAATCAAAGACCTTCAAGAAAAAACCCTCAATACCCAAAAATAAGACCTACAGTAATATGTTTATCTGGTAAAGTTTTGAGTGCTAAAACATATGCTCTCTCCTTAAAAATTCAGCTATACACTGTATCTCAAGGAAATCTAAATAAATTTGCAATCTTGCTGACAAAGTAAGATCACCACAAACGTTATTATTTACTCAAGTATCTCTTTTAAATGTGCTTTAAAAGGACATTTTTTCGTCTTTAAATACATAGTAGGGAAAACATACAAAATAAGCATAATTATATTTTATTAAAAAGATACTACATGTGCCTTGAAGAGGCAGTGGCTGGATCACGAAAATACCCAGACTTTACTTTGTGTTGATAAATGTAAGTTAAAAAAAACCCACCACGACCAAACACCTGAACAACACATTTTAAAATTCAATTAATAAAAATTATATCAAAGACCTATGTTCTAACTAACAAGGCAGCAGAATAAATGCTTTTCCTATACAACACCATAAAAGCAGATGTTTTCATTTTTATCTTTGAGATTATTAAAAAAAAAGTATAATTGTGCAAACACTTAAGATTTGACACTAACATTTATATTAAGCATTCAGGAAATATTTATATTTGTTGTTAATTATAAAGGTGCACAATAAAAAAAAAGCGTGTGATTTGATGTGCTTAGGTCTTAACAAAAAATAACAACTTCACCTCATATCACAGAACACAGAGTTCCTTACAAGAATCCCTCAAATGAAGCTGCACGCTTCTTTTTCAATTCTGTGTAACTGTGTTGATTTGGAGTTGGCAATCTTTTCCTAAGTTCCTCATTTACTTTTGGATTAGCTGAAAATATAGAAGGTTATTAATATCAAGAAATAGGTTTCTGTCAATGAAGCCATTTCCCTACATATTGCACAAAAAGGTTCATAATAATTGCAGTATTTTAATAAGATATTCATATAGCAAGACATGAAGAAAATATGGTATTTAATAACCTCTGGAGTATTTTAAAACATGTCTTAGGGCCTTAATGTGCCTAGTAATATACTATTTAAAACCATAATTTTATCCCTCCACAATATACAGTCATTCTTCCTCGCCATTTACCCAGCTAATGAATGCCAGCAATTAGTAAAATGTAATCCCATTGCACAATCATTTTAATGCTTTTAGCACTCAGAAAAGTAAACACCAAATTAATACTGCTCAAGCCATATCAGATCCTAGTTGGAAGCAAGCAATTATAGTTCAGCTCCTCAGGTGTAATTAAATGATTGGAATGATTTAGTTCCATAAATGCAAGTTAATTCATAAGCAAGCAACAAATATACTGGGAGTAATTACAAGAAACATTGACAGTCTAAGCAGGGCATGTGCCTTCACGTACCTGATGTAGGAAAATGCTGCCCTCTGCTGGAAGTGATACATGATGGCACAGGAATAATTGGAGACAGAAGTCAAGAGGCTCGTTTAACAACTTTGTCTTCATAGGTGAAATATGTTCTGCTAATTAATAGGCATTTTCTGGTTTACACATACAGAAACATTGTTGAGATCAGATTAAGGCAACCTATCGATCAAAGTCAAACAGGAAGACCTTTTGGGCCTGCCCAAGATTTGCAGTATACTTTCCCTATTATTAGAATGAAAAATGTTAGTGAACAGAACAACAAAATATCCCATATATTAAGTATGTACTTCGGTTGTTCTGAACACAAAAGGTGCACCAGGCATCTAACTTATGCACAACACTTACATATCACTCAAGATGTACCTTTACAGTAGGTGTTTCAACACAAGGTATTTTTAGAACCAAAACCTACTGAACCATTGTTATTCAGATAGTGTTAAACTTTGCCACAACAACAACAAGCAGAAGCTGACCATGAAGGTTTTCCCAGGAGGAATCCTTGGAAAAATCAAATATAAGTATTTTAAAGCTTTTCTTTACTTTCATTTGAAGACAATCTGTTAATAATCGATCTGTCTAATGATAAGAAGAAATTGAAGCTGGAGATTAAAATAAAGTATACTGATAGACCAAGACAAAAAATGAATATTCAAAATGGAACTGTAACCCAAAACCTAGAATTAATTTTAAATCTACAGTTAATTTCCTTATTCACTATCTATTTATTCAACCTGTGTTAGTGTTAAGACTACTACTTGAACATCATGCAAAGAAAGCTAAAAAAAAAGTGTCCTTATCTGTTGAATATAATATGCAATAGTAATTCACACTAAATATTTAAGTGCCAAACCACCTACAAATAAGAATATAAATCAACCAGTATCTTCCTATTAACTAAAGAAATTCCAGATCACTTATTTGGCCCTCCACAGAAGTAACAAATGCTTCCCAGCGCTGCATACAGCAGCGTGGGAGAAAAATCACATGCTGTGGTCAGTATATGACTATTTTCCATGCAGAAACTGACTGGAAGAAAGCTCAGTTCAAAGGCACCTGATCACTGTAAAAGCCTGAAGATGTTCTTTACCAATAGCACTTTGCCATCAAAATATTTCTTTGTTTCAGATTTGGTGTATTGCAAAACAAACCCAAGCTGTACACAAATACCTTCACTGTTACTTTACCTGCTGTGGAAATCAAAGAAGTTATTTTAAGAAGTCATATTATTAAAAGTTTAAAATGTACAGCACATTGGCTTTGCCCTTTGATGTCACAGTCCTATTTTTCTATTCAAATCTTGTACACTGTAAGTTAATTGCTTTTGGAAACTACTTATTATTCATGTAAAAATTAATGTGCCAATGCGTTTAAATCCTTTTAAATGACCATTCATGCATCTTTCTTCTTTAAGTACCAATGAAATCTGTCAAAGATATCAGTGCAAGATGGTCTTAGAGAAAGTTCTAATAAAGATTTTTTCTGCTAACATAAGATTTTCATTTTGGTCAACTTTACTTAAATTCCATTAATTTTTTAAGCTGCTTGTAATAAATTCACAAGTAAAAAATTTTAGGCTCCATAGTCTGTCATTTGTGTTCCAGCTGACTTTATGAATATTAATAACAGTGTTATCCTGATTAAATAGGCTTCATATAAAATCCCTGTGAATCCTATAGCTCAGACATCTCATTTTTCCAACTCTTTATGAATTTGGATTCAGACATTAAACTGGAAAAAAAACCTTAAAAAACAGATTCAATGGTACATTCGTGTACTCTTAAGCAAAAAATTAGATGTTCTAATGATTCAAATAATTAAAATTTATAGGACCACATATTGAGATTTCAGGCTTTTTGTAAACACGCAACATATTTTAACTCTAATGAAAGCGTCAACACTCCACAGAACAAAGGATTAAGAACCTATTACAAAATAATAATAATAATGTTTGTTCTTATCCTTACCTTAAAGAACAAATGATATGATCTTAACTCTTCATATATGGAGTGCTGATTTGCAGAAGTATTCCCTAAAAAAAGAAATTAGTGGATGCTTAATTACATAAAGCATACATATGAAATACATGAACCTTTTAGTTTAGCATGGGTGCCCAGTGAAAAACAGAGTTAACTTTTAATCGGTTTATACCCCAGCTAAACCAATCTTTTTCTAGAGAATGTCATATCAAAGCACACAGGAAATTTTAACATTATCCTACACGACTCATGCAGTCACAGTTTCAAACTATCAACTTCTTTGCATGCTTATATGCTTGAACTATTTATATCTACAACAGATAAAAATGGAAAACTAAGCTCACTGCACTGCCTTCAGTTGTGTTTATATATACTGCTAAATAAAATTACTATTTCCTCATTCATTCAGGGATATGTTCTGCAAAGGTGGCCATCAAAATATTCTGCCTTCCAGTACCTTGAAATACAAATGGATTTTAGGAGAAAAAAAAAACCACCAACCCTAAACAAAATAATGGCTTATTCATAAGGATGGCATTCCAGTCCCAGTTCTAATTACTGATCAACAGAAACACTTAATAGGGATTAAATAAAATCAAGAGGTATATAAAAATAACATATATCTGCAAGGTAGGAAGTATTCAGGGCTTTACTTGTGCAGTTCTGAATAGCTTTTATTACAGCTTTGGTTGTACTTCCACATTCAGAGGAAAAAAACATCTGGAGTCTCTGCAGAACGTGCTATAGGAGGGAGCACCCCACACTAACACCAACTTCCAACCGTCTGAGCAGTGACGTTGAGCCGAGGTGTTTGGATGAGTGACAGTCTGCTGTAGCTGCCAGTGCTTTCCCTCCCTGGGCAGAAGATTGGGAAGTCCATCTTCTAAGCTGGAGTTCAGTTACTGACTCCCCCTCCTCAGGAACTGAAAAGGCTGATGAGACCCTTCCACATGGAGCCCCGATGACTGCAACCCCCTGCTCATGGGTCTCGCTTTGACAGGTTTTGAAGACAACTACTGAGCCGTGGCCTTAGCCGCTCTGACGGGAAGCAAATGCTTGCTGGTGTCAACCAAATTCACCTCTTCTTCACAAAAACTGTCTTGGGACAGTTTTTCCACAAGGAGGGCAACCCCACCTGCCCTGCCTTGCTGGAACAAGAGACCAGTTCCCACCACCCCTCGGCACAGCACCAAGCTGGTCTTTGTGCCCCTTAATGATGGTGTTGACAGTTGCCATTCACAGTGCAGGGATGGAGCTATGTAAGGGAGGGCACACCATAACTTTATGGATAGGGAAATAAAGAATAATTTTAGTATTATTTTCATAAGATTAATTAGATTACCAGGATCTCCTAAAATATCCTGAAATGTTTTGCCTCAGGTCAAGCTAAATTAAAAAAAAACCCTACCTTCTAGAAGCATTTCCCTAGGGAACAGACAGTTGTCTTAGGCTAGGTGGATGTCAAGTTTTGATGCAATGATACATTCCACAAGTGTCACATTCCTCTCTACCTAAAGAAACTTTATAGCAAATCAGAAAGCTAAGGTAACCCAAAATAACTTAAAATTAGCTTTGAGCGGTCATTAAAATGCTAGTCAAAGAATAACTGAAATAGCCGCTTCATGTATTTGTCAAATGTGGAATAACACACATTTGTTGAATATTGAAAGCTGTGAAATGAAACAAACTTTGATATCTGATTACAGAGGTACTTATTGTCGTCTATTACTTTTATATGCTTTTAAATACAAGTAGACTATGCAAAATATTCTGTTTCTTGTTAAAAGAATGTAAAACATAGGCAAATGGATTTACCCCATAAGTGGATGAATGCAGTATTAGTACTTCAAATTTAAAACTCCAGCACTGCTATAAAGAGTTCAAGATTTTGCTTTAGAGAAATTAACTGTATTATCTGGAAGCTTGATAAAAACATGTCCCCAGAGCTGTCATGTTCAAACTTTCTCATTCTTATCAAAGAATTTGCATCTGATCCTTTTAATGATGGCATACACTAAGTCAAAACGTGTTCATTCTCTATGTCATGCTTTTGACAAAGGCAAGAAAGGAGGCATAAAAATGCAGTTTCAACTGGTTCACAATAGGTTTTACTTATATCTGAATTAAATTGAATTGGATAAAGGACATGTACTTCTCTATTTTTTCTCCCTAATTTCTGCTATTAGTTCAGTGTCCCCGAGGCTCAATTTTCTCTTTACAATTACCAAGAGGTGTTTTATGTGCATATTAGATCACCGACAGCCCCTACCTCTTCTCCCCTCTTTTATTCTCTCTTCCTCACTAAAAACCAAGATAATGATATTCCTTTGTATTTTATTTAGTAAACAATCTTCAGCCTGCTCTGTTCTCTTCTTCTCCAGGTTTTAGCTGTCTTTTGTCCTCCATTCTTTTCTTTTGCCTTCTTTTGTCTTTTCTTTGACAATACATGCCTTTTCCTTCTCTCCCTGCCTGCCACCTCTTTGAAATGCAAAAAAAAACAACCCACAGAGGATCTTGTCAAAGACCATCTCCTTTTTTTTCCAGCTTTTCTCATCTTGGTGTGCATTCTGTGAAGCAGCTTTCTTGTCACACTGCTATTAACATCATTTTCACTCTAATAATGAAACTATGATAAGCTTTGGTCAAGTGTGGAACGATCAATTCATTTAGCCAGTTTTGTTTACAGCTTTGTTCTAAACACTTCTAGTCTTATAACTCAATTATTACATTTCATGTAGGCAGCCAGATCTCAGTTTCTAAACAGTTTACAACCAGATCATGATTTTCATATAGCCTTTAAGGATAAATATGTAGATTTTAAACTAGCTGTTGTCTTCTCCAGAGCCAAAAGAACATTTAATAGAATATTTTAGTAGAATCAGCACTACATGGCAGTGAGGGATACCTGCAAAATACACTCTATTGACAGGATCATAGCCATCAGACAAAGGGAAGTGATTAATCCCCTCTATTTGGCACTTGTGAGACCACATCTGAAGTGCTGTATCCAATCTGACCCTCTCAGGGGTATCATGAAGCAAGTCTAGCAGAATGTCATAAAGATGATAGGGGTCTGCAGCACATTAATTATGAAGAATCTGAAAGTTGAGTTGGTTTTAAGGAAAGAAGAATAAAGGGGGATTTTATTGGGTCTTAGCTGCCTTGTGAGCAAATATAGAGAAGACAAGAGACAGATTCTTCTCTTGGAAGCACGTTGTAACACAGAAAAATATAAGAGGTCTGGGTAAGAGATTTTTCACAGTGAGGGAGGTCACTGTAACAAGTTGCTCAGAGGTTACAGAATCTCCCTTGCTGGAGATGTGCAAAACTCATCTAGATATAGCAACCTGATCTAACTTTGGAGATGGCCCCATTCTGAGCAGAGGTGTAAACTGGATGATAGGTGTAAACTGGATGATATTCACAGGTCACTTCCTGCATACTTACTATTCTAAGGATTGCAAAACAACAAAATCACCAGAACTAGCACTCCTACAATACACTAACCTTGGGTTGTTTTCTGCTTTACAAGGTAGGGCAGTGAGGGAGGGGGGTGCATGGTGTGTGTGCAGGGAGGGGAAGAATCAACAAAAAGCCATCAGTGAGGCATAGCCAAGGACGATCCATGTGGCAAGACACACAGAATGACAACAGTGTGGAAACGGTGCAACAGCAGCATTAGCACACCTTTTCAAGCACTACTTGCCTCGAGCACCCCATTTTTTCCAGTTCGCAACATGACTGGATGATGTGACACTGGCCAAATGTCAAATGCTGGTTTGCACGCCATCCTTCAGCAAACCAAAACCAGACCACTGATACAGGTATCTCACCAGCCTTTCTGAAGGCATTTGCTTCAAGCCCCACAAAACCCATCCCCTTCCAAAAAAACTTAAAACTTTTTTAAGAAAAAGTTGCTGTGATGAAAGAGCTCCAAAGCTAACGATGGAAATGATTCAAGAAACATTTGAATCTACAGTGCTTATATTGGTAAAATTCATTGCATAGTGTATTCAATACCTTGAAATTCCCAAATAATAATTTCTTTTATCACATAAATTGCTAGCCTAGATTTTACCATAAAAAGCAAAAATAAAGTCACAGAACATTATAGGCCCATAAAAAATGAGAACTTGGTGCCAGATTCATAAGCCACTAGTATAAGTAACAGCATTAAGCAGAAATTATATTTCTCCTGCCAAAAGCATTCCAATTTAACTGTTTGGCTGCCTTCACAGAAAGAAGGAAGATCAAACAGGGACTTTAGTGAAGAAAAGGAGGCAACAAACCACAAGGAAGTGGCGAAACTCAGTTTATCCAGCCAACTCACATTCCTGAAAATACCTTCAAATAGTGCCATTTTTCCTGACAGCAAATGCATTAAAAATGAAAAGCATAAAGGCTACAAACCGTGTGGATATTGGAGCCTGATGAAGAACTACCATGAGCACTGAACATGCAGAGGCCTGTCAGAAACGTGCCAACCTTTCAAGATCCAGCCCTGTGTGTGGGGACTGAGAGGGCACTGTCAGTCTCTCACAGGGAAATACAGCTGCACCAGTTTTGTATCTGTCAGACTGTTTTGAACAGCATGAAAACACAAATGCACTCCACTGCTGTCATAAACCAATATATCCAATCCACTGGTTCTACTCCAAATTATTTATTCACTCAAATTCAACAGCATTCTCTTCAGCTGCTGAAGAGAATCATGTCACCTGGAATATCACAAGCTAAAAAGAGCAGAGAGATAAAACACTGACTCCAGATCAGCCACTTGTTCTTTATAAAAGAATTAACTAAGCTGTCGTTTTCTTAGATGACTATTTGAAAAGAAAGCTATCCTTTAACTAAAAGCATAATTGCTCCCTAAACTATGTCTGTACAGCAGTAAGAACATTGGAACATATAGTATTGCTCAGACTTATGTCTGAGTCATTAAACATATAGTCTCTCCTCAACTTCTGATTATTTTTTTTGTAAGTCTAGCAACTAAATGCAGTACAGAGTGCCTTTGTTGACTGTGAGTAGTAACTTCATCCGGGTAAGCGAGAAGTGGAGGGAATTTCAGAGTAATGGCACACTTCAGGACATGTGTCCGAAGAGCGTCCAAGCTGGTGAAGGGTCTAGAGAACAAGTCCTGTTGAGGAGCAGCTGATGGAACTGGGGTTGTGTAGCCAGGAGCAAAGGAGGCTGAGGGGAGTCTTTATCGCTCTCTACAACTACCTGAAAGGAGGTTGTAGCGAGGTGGCTGTTGGTCTCTTCTCCCAAGTAACAAGTGATAGGACAAGAGGAAATAGCTTCAAGTTATGCCAGGGGAAGTTTAAATTGGACATTACAAAAAATTTCTTTACCAAAAAGGTGGTCAAGCATTGGACCAGGCTGCCCGGCGTAGTGGTTGAGTCACCATCCTGGACATATTTAAAAGACATGTAGTTGTGGCACTGAGGGACATGGACTGTTTAGTGGTGGACTTGGCAGTCCTGGGTTAACAGTTGCAATCAATAACCTTAAAGGTCTTTTCCAACCTAGATGATTCTATGAGTCTGTTTGTTACGTTTTAACAACATTTCAGAGCATTTTCAGCACCTATGCACTAGCTGTGCACCTTATAGCATGTTTAACATGTATGATATATAATATAACATGCCCTATCACGTGCTGTTGCTTTTTTAGGTATGATTAGTAGGCTGGTGCTTTCAGGAACTTAATCCAGATGCTTCCCTGAAATTCATTGCAATATCAAAGAAAACTGTAGGCCAGCACAATTCAAAATAGCAAGCTACACATCCAGAAATGGTCTTGGACCATCAGAGAAGAATCAGATATTCTGAAGCAGGCCAGAACTCAATGAGAACTAGAAACAAGACAGTGGAATTAAGTCTGTTGAGAACATCCAGAATTTAAATGGAAGCTAAAAATTTAAGAAGCTAAACCTGCAAACATTCAGCACCATGGAGTTGCACAGCTTCCTGGTCTTGCACCAACAAAGGAATGAACAAGGTTAAAGGGGAGTCATCACTGACTCTGAATCAGTGCCAGGCATCTGGAAAGAAAAACTACAAACAAAAACAAAAAAGGAAAAAAGGAGGCATTAGCTAAAGTTACAAAAGTTTAGATCATCAGTCACATTATCACAAACATTTCTGACAGCGGATTGATCTCTCTGCCAAATTTTAAGAAAGCAGTGCAAAACACAACGACATACCAGCTTCCCAAACAAACTGCTGCAGTATTCTTGTTTACAGCAGGGAAAACAAACATATTTATCCTTTAACCCACCTTTGGAAAATATTCAAAACCTTCTTGCAGCTGAAACTTACCAAAAAAAGTCACCTTCACCCAGTAGGAAGGAAATGCCTATTGCAGAAAAAAAAAATAATTATCTGAAATTTGGAAGTTACAATGGAAAACTCAAAGACAAGAGGTCTTCCAAAGAGAGGTGCAGGACAACTCTAAGCCCAGGCAGAACTATCACATCACCCACAACGAAAGCTCTCTCATTTCTATTCTTGTGCAAGCAACAAAATAGTGCAGCTTTTTTTTTTTTTTTTTTTTGTTAAATAGGTGTTTGAATACATAGAACATTCTCATTCCCCAATCTTGTCATCATTTATAATGATATACAACACAGGGAATAAAGCAGCTGGACATACTTACTTTTTAAAAAACATTTCTTTACTAGGTTTTGAAGAAAGGTTATTTTAAACCCTTAGTAAGCACATTATTCAGCCAAACCCACAGAAGCCTTAAAGAATTCCTCTGAGAACATGAACTACAAAGAGGTTCATGTAAGTTGAGGGTTACACAACTGACAGAAAAAGTTCTTATTGGGGGGGTTCTGAGCCTTAAAATCAGAGTCTTTCCACACACACAAATGGGGTGGGGGGTGGGGGGAAGAAATTGTGGAAAAATTCAAGACCTAGGATTATCTAGCCAGTTTCAGCAAGATTACTTTCTTCAGGTTTCTGTAAAAAGAAGCAGATGGATGTTCTCCTCTTTCTTGCAACTTCATCATAAATTCATATATCTTGCTTTCATTATTCCTTGATTCATCAAACTACATTAATTTTTTCATTGCCAAAACACTTGACACCAGAGGTAAAAAGAAGAAATTATGTGAGGTTGCAGAGAGCTGAGACAGCAGCTGAATCTTGGCCCACACCAGTTATTCCTGGACAGAGCAAAGGAGCTCTAAATCCACTTACTAGATGAAGGAGGAAAAATACTTCCTTAGCACTTCTGAAACCTAGGCTTATTTTGATGACTGTTTTCTCCTGCACATAATCATGCTGGTTTGAGGTTGTTTAACAGATGTTGCATTGCTTGGTATCATTAAAAAAATAAAAATTAAAAAATCAAGACTTTATAGCTACAGAGGTATAGATAAAAACAAGATTAAAAAAAGGAAAAATCTGGCCAACAGTTCAAATATAACTCTGAAGACATTCTCGGACATTGTGAAGCTGTAAGACTTGTAGACTCGGAGCTTTACCTCTCCTTTCACGTTGAGGGAGCAACCTGACAAAGTTAGGTATGTGCACTAGGATGGCTTCCGTGCCTAATCACAGCACTAGAAATAACTCCTAAATAGCTTCCTAATTCACAGTCAAACCGGGAGGAAAGGAGGGAGAAGGTTCTCTGAACGAAGACAACTCTGCTTCAATGTTGTGCTTTCATGACTCTCTCCTGTCAACGGCAAATCTTAACATGTTCAGACTTTAATGTAAAAAAAGGCATAATTTTTTAATAAAGTTATGCCACTTTGGCACTGTTTTTACAGTCATCTTCAATATTCTTTTAATTTCTTCAAGACTTTAAAGCTACAACATCTATTCAATTATTTCAGTCTGTAAAAACTTATGCCAGTGAAGTCACAGCCCTCTTGTGTTCTTATCTAAAGATAAGAATGTTCACTAATAAATATGAATAAAGATGTTCACTGTACTTAGCTCTTCAGCTGGATTGTGCATCTGCTGAGCACAACAGCTTGGGAAAAGAGGTACTACGGAAAGGTTGCAGTTTTCACCATAACTTAACTTTTCACAATATGCTGTTCCTGCCTGAAAAAGAGTTAAGTTCAATTTACTCACACCTTAGTGAAGTTCAGTGTGATAACATTATTTTTGTTTTTATCACAGATGTTCACTAAAAGAAAAAAGCTGAACCTAAGGAAAAGGTAGTTTAGTACTTAAAAGGTTTTCCACAGTGCTTTCAGGACAGTTTGAAAAAAAGAGACCTACTCTCAGACATCCTCAATAGACACCTCCCTAAAAACCTGTTTCTCAAGACATTTGAGAAGTCGAGACCCTACAACTAGCAAACTCATTCTCCATATTTTTTTTTTCTTTAAATCAGATGAGATACAGTTTTGTTTCAGAACATTTTGGATAATATTAGATGGTCTTTATGAACTTCTTTACAACTGGAGTTTAACATTAGTCTGAATAAATTTCTATAGTAGCTGGAATAAAATTTTTCTTTTATTTACAGCATCACATAGAATTGTATTACACAGGATTACAGTTTAAAAAAAAAAAAAAAAGGTCCATCACCGTGTTGTTTGTATTACGTTTAAGAGCTGCAGATGTACAAACAATTCTTACTTCCCTGATCTCTCTAATGACCTGAATGGCTGTATTATTGGAAAGTATAATATGTAATACTAAATTGGTTCTCAATAAAGTACCTGGGTGTTTTTTTTTTTGTTTCTCTCTTTTTTTTTCTTTTTTGGTAACTTTTAAGATAAATTTGGAAGTATATATTACACCAAGTAGAAAAGCTACTGGGCAGATATAACTGGAGAGGAACCTCAGTATGATAGCAGCATATGAGAGAAAACTTACTAAAAATAGCATAAGTGCAAGACAGTGAATGTTTGCCAAAAGAATTTTACATCCAGGAGGGTTTTTGAAATATGAAAGATACAAGATACTTTTAAACTATGAAGAGAATTATAATTTTTGCCTAATATTTAGTAACCTTCAGATCCTGTAATTCCACTTCAGATCCTAGAAAAACATTCTGGAGACAAATATTAGTCTACCACTGGACAGTGAAGAGGAGGAACAAAATTATATTTCAAGGGGAAACTGTTTTAATTAGAGTTACCTTGTACACCTGCACAGCAGTCACCTTCAGTAGTGTGAGAAAAAGTGTTACACCCCACAACTGTGTTCATTCTCGTTACCATCAAATTCTGACTCCATAAAGCAAGAAGCTGAAGCTTGCCCCAAGCTATATCGCACTACATTTACGCTACTGTAGTGCAGAAAACTAACTTAAACGCCCTTAAATGGTTGACTATACATCCCAGGATAACAGTCTCTTGATATATCTATTGCATCCTAATCCATAACATTCATGACAAAGGAATTCTTCATAGGAGCTCCCTTCTTTTATACTGTTGGTGTGCCACGAACGAACTAGTGGACTGGGTCCACTAGTGCCCTTTCACAGTTGTATTGCATCAGAAATGGCCTCATTATGACCCTGAAAGAAATCACACTGTATCAAAACCCAGAAAATTAGTCTGTTCTCACAGGGAGTGGTATTTCCATATCTGTCTTTCTGCAGTCTGATCTTGACCGTTCAGAAAGAAAGCCAGATCACATGAGAGGCAGACGTTAGCGCTCTCATCACCAGCCCAGCAAAGGAAAGCTGCTGAGCTACTGCCTGTGCAGAAGCTTATCAGGCTCGATACTGGAACTTCATCCTTGTCAAACCATTTGGTACACAGACCCCTGTACCTTAAGGCCTACCTGACAAACCAAAGATCAAATCCTGACCCTGCTGCAGCGGCCTTATGTTTTGTTGAAGCAGAATAAGTTACAAGCTGACAAGCTAAAACAAAAACCCAGTTGTAATCCCAGTGCTTACCTAGGAGAGCTGTTCAGTGACACCAGATCAGCACCCTAGGGCTGTTGAGTCCACTACTCATTGCTGCCGCTCTCTGACATGATCTAACTCAGGTAACAGTAGCAAATTACTGACCTCAATGACACTGGTACTTTGTCAGGAGCCCAGAAAACCTGGAGTCTGTAACAAGCAACAGCTGTGGAACTCACTGTTTCTGTATAATAAGGGCAGCTGATAAGAGCATGTTTTGGAAGCCAACACTTCTGAAAGATGTCCAGCTTGACAAAATACCTGTCAGGTCTATTAACACTTATTGTGAAGCAGATGCCGTGTAAAGAAGTCTATTTCTTATCACCCTAGGACACAAAGGCTCCAATACACTACATATGGAAAAACCTGTCACTGCTTGTTACAGCTTAAATATTTGTGGCGTGGTGAATGCTAGTCATTTCACTTCAGTTTCAATTTTCAGCCTGCAATTTGGTTACTTAGATGTTGTCGTCTTTAGTTCAGACTGGCATAGGCAGTCAGTTGAGGTACCCGAGACTGAGCCACACACCACCTTACAGGTTAAAATAATCAATGGTATGTGTTCTCTGTGAGGACCTAGAATTCTGGGTTTTGTCCTGCCAAACGTGAAAAAATTATTAAATTTCCTTCTTTTCAAGACATACCAGAGATCCAACTGTAGATAAAATCAGCCTTCCTGACAGAAGATGTTCCTGATAGGAAGCAATTTATTACAGAGATCTATTCTTAAATCATAGGCTCCATCATCTACATAGCACTTGGATCCCACCACCTACATCTGCAGCACATGCAAGGCCTTTTGAACAGGACCAATCTAATTTCTTAATGTTATTGCAGCAATAACCCCATTCTCAATATCTTCTTTACGAAGACATGTTAATTTGGATACAGGTAATATATGGGAGGATGCAGAGAGCATTAATACCTCCTTCCCTCCTTTGAAAATGAAAAATACTGAAAGCTCTAACATTATCATGCAAGTAAAGAATGTATAGTAAGGAAGATGGTGATTATAGGTTTCATTTTATTCACTTAGTATTTTCCACAGTAATGTATTTTGCAGGTGAAGGGGCTTCCATTTACCGACCTTGGCATTCATCAGGACCATACTGTGATTTATATTGAGAACTGCAATCTGATCTTTAATTTTTTATCTTTATCTGATCTTATAAATAAATGTAAAATACATAAAACAATTATCCTAGTGTAAAATTGAATTTTATCTTTCTGTAACCAGCTTTTGTCTATGCTACATATTTCTATGTTTGAATACAATTCAAAATTAATAATAGGTATAATTTATTTCCTGGCTTTTCATTATCTTGACATTTTAACAATTTTTTTATCTATATATACTCAGGCTTTAATTTTATCTAGGGCTTCAACCCCACAGTTCCTTTTTAGACACATAAAATGTTTTTTTCAGAATATCCATTCAAGCAATAAGGCTGCTAGAAGAGCATATTGGCCATTTAGCAGACAAAAAAAAGTATAAAGAAATAACATGATTTTATAATGAAGAAAAGCAGCAGATTAGGACAGAAAATGTAGCACTGCATGTAAATGACAGACAACCACATATTAGAAGAAATCACAAGTCACAGTGAAGAATTAGAAGCAGAAAGTAGAGTTCTGAAATTGGTGGCTATGAAAAATTCACAATACAGTTTAGACTTTCTTTGTTAATAGTTTTTTAATCACTGAAAAAGATAACCAAGTAAGTCTTTCCAAAGGGCAGTCAAAACTTTATATTGAATTCCACAGCATTACTAGTTTAATACAGAGACTGATCTCACCTGGCCACGAGTCTTTCAGTGGTTCATTGAAAGTCACTTTTCTGAGCAATTTTGTTAGCTTAAATATAAATTATACAAATGCACCAACCTAATTGTTTACTTTCTTAGCACAATTAATTAATATCACTTCAACTAACCATTCCCAATGTTTTACCACCTTAGACTTATGTATGTTGACTTCAATGAAAGTCAGCTGTGTCTCAAGTTTTCAGTACTGTGCAGGCTCAGATATACTTGGTGTACAAGTGCTACACTTTACACAGGAGCTTTCTTTTAAGAAAAGCAAAAGGCTCAGAATTACAGAATGTCATGCAAGAAAAAACAAAGGAAAAAAAAATCACAAGAAAAATCTCCTTTGTCCAATATGGCAGATATGCAACAAAAGCAAGGAGCCCAATTCAGCGATGCTACTTGTACGAGGCAAAGCATGAAAAAATAAAAATAAAGATATTTTGATAAATAAATATGAAGAACAGCACAGCTATATGGGCTGACAGCAAAATTGCCACTTTCTATACAAGGCAAGCAGAAATCCACAACCATGGCCACTCTGCACAAAGCCAGACTGGCCACACCAGTGCCGTGTGAGCACTGGCAGTGGGATTCCTTCGTGCATGCAGCAAATGAGGCTGCTCACTGGGCCTCTGTGATTAGAAGAGGAATGTCATAACCACGGTGGTCTAGACTGCTACAGTAAAAACAACACATCCCAAAACGAGTGGCCCTTGGTCTGAAGTGGCTGTGGTCAGGATGGGGCATGTTTAGGATGTAGTCCCTTGAATACCTTGTGAGAAATGCATGTGCAAAAAATAAGACAAAAGAACACTGTAGTTAACTGAAGAAAAGGTTAAAGAAAATAAACAATAGTTTTGCAGCTTAGCATTTATTTGTGAACTGCTGGTGCAACTCTATGCTTGACAGAAAAGCTATGAGGCTTTTGGTAGCTTGACAAGACAATCTACAAGCTTGAATGAAATGTTCAGCTTAAGGAATTAGAATAAATCTGATGACTGATGTGCTACTGAATGTGACAGACTGTCATCTGTTTTAAACAGGATCTCTGTAGGATGTACTGAAAGCAATTTTTTTCCCATTACCTTAAACATACTAAGACTTTTTCCAATGGATTCTGACTGATCAATTAAGACAAAAGATATTCTCAAACTCTTGCCATTTCAGTAAAACGATGAAATAGCTATTTGGCTTGCTTGCATGATTAATTCATGCTGACACTATACTTCTGTGATTAATTTGCATCCAGTACAAAAAACATTATAATAACAACGATTAGTCTTACTTCCCAAATTAATCATAAGATACAAGCAATAAGTCATTAAAGCAGTTTATCTAAGCCCTATTCATATATAAAAATATTAAATTGTTTATCTGTTATCAAAGCTATTAAATACATTGTTGAGTCAGAAAAACATTCTAGTAGTATCTTTTTCATATTATCAGCATATTAGACAAAAATAGATACAAGCATTCTTCAATAGCTTTCTAAAAATCAAGAAAAACTTCAGGATCAGAAGTCCTACAGTGAAACGGTGCTGCGGATTGATTGAAACCCACAAACTCTAGTTTTAATCTGGCCAAATTTTTAGAAATCTTAACACATTATTTTAAATATACACAGAGACACATAAGCAATGTAAAATAAGATTAAAGTCTTTGAAGGGAAATTCATGCTATTTTAAAACACATACAAGCACCAAAAACTTCGGTAATATCTAGGCTCAGTTGGGAATATCCTCGCTCCATCTGACTGTAAATAGTTCCTGTGGGGATTACTGAGGTGCTTTATCATCTCCTTAACCTACCAATAATGACTCAAATCTGTCCTACAAACAGAAAATAGGGAAAGGAGGATTTTGTGACATCCACCTGGAATCTGTGCCTCAGATATAGAGACCAGGCAAAACTGCTCATTGGTGGATTAAAGAGCAGTAATGTCAATTTGAACCACACTGCATTTACAAAGCTGAACAGAGAAGCCAGCGTGACCTGCCAGCTTGTACAATCCACTTCCAAAGGGGAATAAGAATCAGACAATCATCAAAATCATTCAACTTTCAGAAAAGGCTACATGTCACAGACAACATCATGTAAATGGTTTAGCTATCATGTAAATTTCCCTCTTGGTTGATTTATGCTCAACTAAAATTTCATACCACATTTCTAAGAATAGAACAGCCCACATTGTTCAGCTCATAAATGTCAGTATTAGACCACTTTGCGTTGCTACTTTCCCTTACTGCTATAAAAGAGTACCACAATTAGCAGTAATTGGCCCAGCTGGAAACCTGTTTCTAGGCATGGGTCAGATTGCAAGTCTATACCTGTATTTTACCACCAGAACATAGAATTAGCATTTTGAATGATTCTTTGCATTGGAGCTAGTGAGATTATGTGTCCGAATGAATGTTAACTCAGAATATTAAATCTTTGCCCAGTCCTGCTGCTAAGATGCAAATTTAAGCCATAAAAAATTCAAAAATCTTAGTCAAAGTAGTTTTGCTTGTAAGACTGCAGCTGTCTAGTCTCCGATCTCCCCCCCATTTGCACTCAGAAACCACTCAGACCTCAGAAGACCAATGGACCGTTCTCAATCAGTTACTGTGTAACAGCCAATGGATACAGGAGATCACAAGCACAACCTGATGATTTGTTCTGTGTTTGGCAGAAGTTCTTTAAATGACTCAGTTCCCATAATCTCCTTCCACAAGCAATGTAACCTGTTAACAAAAAACACTACAGCAGTGACCAAATCTCATGCTATAGGCAACTATCAATAGGTCTTTGAGCTACACTATATGGCCAGGAGAAAAATCTATTATTCCTGCTTATATCAGAATTAGGAATTAATCCATTTCAGTTACCACCTGAGATCTTTTGGATCAAGAGAAATGGAACCAGAGCCTAGAAGCTGTGACTCTTCCCAAAGCTTTTCACAATTGCTAGCTCTACATTTTTATCATCTTCCCTGGGTGAAAAACATCAGACCTCACTACAACCTCTGCTATTCACCATGTGTTGTACTTCCCTGATAAATGCTTCAGGCACTACCTAAAATCTCTCAAAAGAATAAGATGCTGAAGAGGTGGCCTCCAGTTTCTTCAGGGCAACCGCCAAATTCAACTGATATATCCAGCACAGAAAAACATTTGTTATCAGTCATCGTTTCATGATGTTCTCCATGCAGTGGCAAGTGCAAGACTTAGTGCTTCTGTGTTTTGTTTTTTAAAAACCTTTTAAGGCCAAGTTTCATGAAGGCTTGCCCTTTTCCCCTGTCTTTTAATGACCAGTAAACCTACCCTGTTGATTCTACCACTCATTTTACATTTTGTACAAGATTATTAAGCTCCTCTTTTGCATCTAAGGGCAAACATTCATTGGAATGTAATTTTCTGGACATTTTGTCTTTACAGCTCTCCCTGTATTTCATTGAAAGCTTTACTGTCAAACTTTTCCTGAAAAAGCCTCTCCAAAGAAAATGTTAACAAGAACACGAGCTAAAACTTTGTAACCATTCCCTTGAGTGGGGAAAAAAATCTTGTTTTAATAAACATTTAAGTCAAATATTTATATTCCTCTTCAGCTTCCTTTTTGTGCTAATATCACTGTCTCTGGTAGGAACTAAATAAAAAGTCAAAGAACACAAAACCAAGACCACTCTAACAATGCCTCAAAATCAAAGGGCATAATCATTCTCAAGCAAATCAAAGATGGCTTAAGATACATTGTTAATGCCAAACCTACACGCTAAAACTTCATTCATATGTGAAAAGTCACTGTAGTGCCCAAATGCTGCATAAAGTCAGATTTCTTCAAAGTTGTTAAAAAAGTTAAAAAAATGACACTTACTGAAGTAGGTGATATTTATATAAATTTATATGTTCCTCCCTCAAAAATTTAAGATGTATATCCAGCTAAGCTTCTAACACCAATGCATGTTTCTATGAATTTAAAAAATGCTTTTTGTAACGTATTCTAGAATAAAATAGAGTATTTTTACAATTGAAAATCACGTTGTTCTGGGTCTGGTTTGGATGGAGTTAATTTTTTTTATAACATCCCAAATGGTACTGTGTTTTGGATTTTGGCTAAAACAGTGCTGATAATACACCAGTGTTCTGAATACTGCTAACAGTGCTTGCACAGCATCAAGGCTTTTGCTTTGCACCAGCTCTGCCATTCCACCAAGTAGCCTGGGAGTGGGCAAGAAGTTGGGAGGGGACAAAGCTGACCCAAAAGGCCAAAGGGATATTCCATACCATCTAACATCACGCTTAGCAATAGAAACATGGGTAAAACAAGACAAGGGTATGTGGTTTGTCTTCCAAAGCAGCTGTTGCTCAGAGACTAGCTGGGCATTGGTATGCTTGTGGGTAGGTGGTGGTGACTACGTGCATGATTTGTTTTTTGATTTGTTTTTTCTTTCTTCTTTTTCTTTTGATTATTAAATCATCTTTGTCTTGAACTGTGAGTTTTCTCACTTCCCCTTTCCCTAGCCTCTCCCCATCCTGCTGCGGGTGGTGGTGAGCCAGCAGCTGTGCGGGTGCTGAGCTGCTGGCCTGGGTCAACCCACCACGCAACCGTTTTTTTCTCCATCCAAAGCACAAGCATGTTCATAGTTGTGGTTTGTGTTTGTTTTTCTAAATGCACTGAAACAGTAACAAGTTGGAATACTGTCTAAAGCTCCCTCTCCAAAGTGCAACAAATACTTGGGTTTGAATGATTGGAATGCTGTACGGCAGTTCACTATGTGCCATGTTAAAGAAAATCTGTAATTTCATTTTTGCAAACCATAAGCAAAAGTGTCTACTTACCATTTAAACAAATAAAGCAAACCAAATTATAAGATTCAAGTGGAATTTAACTCAATCATTTATTTCTGACAAATGCTTTCACAATCTCACTTTTAACCCCATTCCCTGATATCTGAATGCCAGTTTCATGTGCATAATGAACGGCAGGCAGAAACACATTCCCAAAGATTATTTCAGATTGCAACTTTGCTCAGTATTCACTTATTCATCAGACAAATCTGCAGGCTTTGAGAATGACTTCATTTTTCTTTTGGGATATAAAGTACTATACAGGAGTGTTGCACAGAAATATTAGTCAGAGCAAGAACACCAGAGACTCACACCCTTCCCATTGTTTTGAAATGTAAACATTAAGTCATCTAGAATTTCAAATAAGAAATGCAGGATATATGTTATACAAATTGCATACCTGTTACAATCACAGAATAATCTTAATCTGTCAGATTTTTCAAGCATATACTTATTGGCACAAACACAACAGCCCCACACACAACAAGAATAAAAAACTACCTCTTATTATCTCTAAAATTTTAAAGGGAGAAAGTAGGATAATCTTAAGAACTTTATCTCATATTTTCAAATAAAATTAGCAGCTTGCTATTTAGGAACTGTTCTCACACTACAGTAACTTGTCTACACACAAAACTCCATCAGGTAAACTTATTTCTAAAGGAAGTTGTATCTTGCACATTCTTCACAGTTTTACAAGTGCCCCCCCCCCCAGATGTCAACAAACCAAGTCCACTGTATCAGTTGAGCTGCGTAACACAGCACTAGGCTGAGGGTGTGGACACACACTGTGCAAGATGGGGAACATGCAAGATTAGCTGCTGATGATTTTGAATTTCACTATTCAACAAATTTCAGTACTCAGAAATATAGTTGCAAATGTATCAGCAGTTAGAATTAGTGAGAAAAATACAAAACCAACCCCAAAACTTAAAATTTAAAAGCAAATTCTTCTGCTTTGTGAGTTTAAGAGCTTCCCACAGGCCCCATTTTCGATGCTCTCAACCAAGACTTGCCTAATGACAAGCAGTTGATTCAGAAATTAAGTAAAAAGGGAAAACGTGTGGTGTACCAGATAAACTCTCACACTTGCAGTGCTCTAGAACAGATCAGGGTATTTCACCCGATTGCCTGCCCACTGTGAACAACACAAAACTGTCCCTCAGCATCTCAGCACACGGTCACTGCCTTGACTTGCACAGCTAATACTGGACATCTAATTTTAAACCCAGGCTCATTTATTACATATGGAAAACCCATATTACAGATACACGCTCAAGAAGCTGCTCCTGCCTGGCTCTGCAGATAGGCTGCGGGTCTCTCACCAGCCTGCTCTTTAAGGCTGGCTGTTGGCACAGAGCTCCATCTACCTACCGGTTTGTGATCCTGCACGCCCACGGGAAGAGCTGGAGGGGGGGGAAATTAAAACCTCAACAGCTACTTCACATCTTCATTTGCTAATGAGATCAGGATATTCAGAAAACTCTACTAATTCAGAAGAAAACAGTCCACCAAATACATGCACTCACACATGGTTGAAACCATGGTCAAACCATGAAGGGGTAGAAACAGTTGTACATATATGAAATCTTCTATTATTGTTTAGTATTCGTAAAAATGTATCTAAAAAACTGTTCTAAAGAACTATCTTTTTTCTACAAGAAGCGACATATGACTATACACTCCCAATCCAGATGTAAAGCTTTATCGATCCTTCTTAAACTAAACAAAGAAGCAAACACATAACTCAGAAAAATTACCGAAAATTAGTTGCATAATATCTGCACAATTTAAGGCATTAGAGATGGTTGTATTTTTTCTTAAAAAAAGGAGATTCCTCAAACATACAGAAGCAAAAATGTTTCAGTAGGAGACTGCCATCAGTTTTCATCAAGGGTATTTCTGTACTGTAGCAACTGCAGCTCATGCAGCTGTAATATGTCTAACTTTGAAGATTAATTTGGCTACTGCTGTCATATGCAGCATTTCTCAAATTGAGCCATTTAGCCCCTGCCTTATAACTCCACTCCACCTTCAATTCATGTTTGGCAGTGAAAATAGTATCTTTTCCACCCCAGGACCCTCTGTGCCCAGCTGCCAATCCTGTTGAGCCCAGGCTGCAGAAGAGAACAGAAGGCAGCAGCGCTACCACTTCTGTGCAGCCGTTCAGGTAGTTACTTGAGCTTATTTAGAAAAGGCTTACTGTGGTGGCTGTGGAGCAACAGCTGAGAAATTAGATTGTGCCTGCCCAAGCAGCGATCATGACTAGGTGGCAAGAGCCAACAAATGGCTGGCTAGTCACCCCAGTTCTGTCCTCCAAGGCTTGTCTAGCAAGACGTGGTGCAAGAGGAGAGACAAAGCTCCACAGCCGCTCCCCACCTCTTTTCTTTAAACACCTTGCCCCACACTCAACACCATGTTGAAGGCAGCTAAGTGGGGCTCCATACTGCTGGGGGCACAAAAGCAATGGGGTCAGGGTAAGGGAATCATAGAAATACCTCCCATCCCTCACGCTGTACCTATACGTAGGGAAAAGATGAGAATAATTTAGCCAGGAACACCTGGAAACAACCAACAGATGGTCACTGCAAGAAGACAGGAATGGAGCGAGGAGTAATAAGATCCAGGTGCTACAGAATATCCTATGAGGCAGGGGGAACTGGTGAACAAAGACACCAGGGAATTCACAGTTCCTGCTGCGGCTCACTCTTCCCAATTTAATTTGTCCTCCTAAAATGATAGTTGAAGAGACTAATTAACACAATCTCCTACAATTAACTTGCATAACACCACAGAATGAGAACAGAATGATGCCTTTTTTCTTTTTTATTTTAACTGGAAGAAAAAGCAACACTTAAACCCTGAAGATGGCTTTTCACTTGCTAAATTCAAATTCTAATCAAAACACATCTTAAAATACAACTGAGCAGAAGTATGGGGTGGTTGATGTCTCTTTAAGGAACAATGACATCAACGCAGGCTACACTTGAGAAGGATATAGGTGTGGGACTACATCCTTTTTCATCACACATAGTCAGGTGCAAAGAGAAGAGTTTAACTTCAAGATTCCTGTGGTCTAACGAAAATAAATATCATTACAAACAGATCCAAGAATACAGACTTATTAAATACTGTTTGTTTTTCTTCAGATATAGATCATGGGAACAGAGATATTTAACTACCTAAAGACTAATTTTTATTCTATCTTAGACTGTTTACACTGTCAGCAAGCTCTTGGTATCCTGACAACTAGCAGAAAGGGGAAATAAAAAAAAACCACCAAAAACAGAAGTGGAAAAAAGTCAACTAGCATCTGTGAAAACAGATTTAAATTGGTATCTGAGTATTTGATTGTCTTTCTTTGATCACACTGAGCAATTGAATGTCTATGGTACTGCGTGTATCATGCCTCTAGTAATATTTGCAATAAAAAAAAAATCAAAATCAGAACACATTTTTGTAGCTCTACAAAAAAAGCTATAAAACATTCGACAAATCTTAAAATTGTGGTGGATATTTCACAGTGCCATTTTCTTCATTACAAGGAAGGTACCAAGGAGCAAATTGGTCATACAGTCCTTATGTCAAACTTCACACAAGGAAAACCACATCCTAATATTCTGCTATAACAGAAAATGGAAAAACTGCCTAGTATGTGTGCACATATACAAGCACACTATAGAAAAACATGATGAGAAATACTGCTTTGGTTCTCATACTTGTATCTAAAAAACGTACATAACCAAGTTAACACATTCTCACCTACCGAGCACTTAATGTTGCAAAATCCTATAGAACCTGAAATTTACTTGAATTTGAGCCACAAGGACAACACATTGAGAAACAGAATCTTAAAGCAAGTCAAATTGTAAATCAAAGAAATTTGAAATCAAGAACTGTACCTGAGAAAACTGAACTATGCCTTTCTAAAAGTAATACTAATAACTTTATAATAAACTATAAATACCAATACTAATAGATTTATTATATCAGTACTAATAATTTTATTATAGAGTGTGTATAATTTAGGCAACTACAACAAGCATAAAGAACAATATCCAGACAGGACACTGCATTAGATATGTGTCTTTACTTTTCACTATCTAATCTCTCTCAAACAGGACTAGCAGTTTTTAAAGAAATATAGAACTATGTATCATACCATTATTAAGAGAAATGAATGCTTAAAAAAAGAATACATTTAGTTTTTGCATAACTTCTTTCAATAGCATTGAAGTGGCCACTGGAATGTCTCAGAACAATTTTAAAATTATTCTCAGTTCTCTAACTCCACTCCACTACAAGCTGAGTTACCATTTTTCTTGGTAACTAGGCTTACCTTCTGGGCAGCCAATTAAGCTTCTAAAATGAAGTTAATTCTATAATACATAGGAAAAAAGCCCCATAAAATATAGTACAAACTGATATTTTATTTCCTATCAGATGTAATATGTAAGCACTAAGAATGGTTGCACTTGCAAGAGAGGGGGTCACATATATACATTTGGAAACAGTGTAATGACAGGAAGTTAAAGCAGAGCTGATTACTCCCAAAAGAAACAAGCCAAGGACGTCTAAAAAAACAATCAGTGTTGATAACACAAAAATGTATACGTATTTAACTTTCTGCACTAAGAACCGAAACAACACACAATAATATTTTTAATTGTGTAAACGCTCCACAAAAAAAAAAATATTTTAATACTTTTCATTTCCATACATATCAACTGCTGTGCCTCAGAAAGCCCTACTCCTTTTCCTCAAGCCAATCTAAGCTTAGTACTATTCGTTTGTTAAATTGGCACATAATGACAATTTCTAGCCTTGTCCCACCAAGTGCAATTCATACACTCACACAACCATGAAGCAATTCTTGGGCACTAAATAATTGTCTTTACAAGCGAACATTTTTATTTCTAAGCTAATGTACAAATCAACAGAAATTAGTAGATTCATACATTTTAAAAACACCATTAAAAATTCAGTTGTTTGTGTCAAGTACAGCAATCTTTGATCCCATGTTAAATTCTCACACAAGGAGAGCATCACACAGCATTTTCAGAACAGTTTTGGTTTAGACACAACCCTGCTCTCATTCCACAAATTCTGATAAGAACTACCATCCCCTTCCTCCAAAGAGCTAATCAATAATCAAGTATTTTAATCCTCTTTGTCCTAATACTATGTTACTGAAACAGATTTTTCTAATTTATTTCACACTTAACGTTTAAATTAGTGCATAGCTAGCTGGAATATTGCTATTTAAATGAATGTAGAACTTAAAGATCAAATTCTGTCTTCAACAGATTTACTTAAAAGGACAGAAAGGATAACATTTGTCTACCAGCATGTTATGTGGATCTCCTTAACTCAATTTACTATGGATTTCATGGTGCAAAAATTAATGCCCTCCAGGAGCTGAACTCATTACCAATTATTTCTTCTAAACCCACAGCATAACCCCATGCTGCTGTGACCAATGGAAGTTTTGCCATTCACTTAAAGGGAAGTTGGATCTGTTCTTTGGTTTGCTACTCCAGCAAGTGATACTTAGCAAAATGATACCATAGACACTTTCTTGACTTCTTTCTAATACAGAGAAGACACTATGAGCCAGTCTTATTATCTTATTCCCTGCTAAAACTGAGAGCAACATATTGATGACAATTTTAACTACACATAAAGTTGCCAGCAGAATTATACGCCCTTTCCAACATGAATTTCCAGAATACATTTTAGCAACAAGGATGGCAAACAGCCTGTAGAGTTGCTCACAGACCCTATTGAGCCCTTCATCCTCTTTCCTACTCCAGAACCCACAGAAGCATCACTGCAAGTTATCTGGCACATGTATCACACAGAACTCACAGCACATGTCCAAATAGCCTCCCACTGGCACCTGAACCATTAAACTCCTTTTACATGCCTGTAACAGAAAAGCCCTAGTAAACAAAAAAAGAAAAGAAAACAAGCTTTACATGTGTTCTGGTGGCAAACGAAGTTGATCACAGGTCAGGTCACAGGTGCCACAACTCTAGCTTTCAGAACAATTAACTGAACTACTGAATTTTAATTCCTCTGAAAAGCACGAAATAGACCTGACGTTTGACAAGGCTCAGCCAGGTGTAATGCTGCACAGTAAATACAACAAGCTATTCTCAAATGTAATGTTCAGTACATACAGAGGAAACATAAACAACACATACTACTATATGATAGCTATCCACTGGCATTCAATTTAAATGATCATGTCTCTGTTACTTGTACAGAAAAACAGTGCTTGTTTCATATTTCATACAGAAAGGCTCAAGAAATTCCTTTCGAGAGAATTGTAACCAAGACACATGAACGTTTAAACAAGAATGATTTTATTCACTGATACTATGAAAACAAAAAAATCAATCCCAGCAATATTTCATATCGTGGTGGGTTGACCCTGGCTAGATACCAGGTGCCCACCAAAGCCACTCTTATCACTTCCCTCCTCAGCTGGACAGGGTAGACTAAAAAAATATAATGAAAGGCCCGTGGGTCAAGCTAAGGACAGAAAGATATCATTCGCTAATTGCTGTCACAGGCAAACCAGACTCAACTTGGGGAAATTAATTTATTACCAATCAAATCAGAGAAGGATAATGAGAAATAAAACTAAATCTTAAACACCTTATCCCCACTCCCCCCTTCTTCCCAGGCTTAACTTCACTCCTGGGTTCTCTATTCCACCAGCAGCACAGGGGGATGGGGAATAGGGGTTGCAGTCAGTTCACAACACATTATTTCTGCTGCTCCTTCCTCCTCAGGGGAGGACTCCTCACACTCTTCCCCTGTTCCAGCATGGGGTCCCTCCCACGGGAGTCAGTCCTTCATAAACTTCTCCAATGTGAGTCCTTCCCACAGGCTGCAGTTCTTCACAAACTGCTCCAGCATGGATCCCTCCCACAGGGTACACAGTCCTTCAGGAACGGACTGCTCCAGCCTGGGTCCCCCAAATGGTCTCAAGCCCTGCCAGCAAACCTGCTCCAGCCTGGGCTCCTCTCTCCATGGGGCCACAGGTCCTGCCAGGAGCCTGCTCCAGCACCGGCTTCCCATGGGGTCACAGTCTCCTTCAGGCATCCATCTGTGCATGGGGTCCTCCACAGGCTGCAGGTGGATATCTGCTCCACCATTAATCTCCATGAACTGCAGAGGTACGGTCTGCCTCACCATGCTGCCTCACAGGCTGCAGGGGAATCTCTGCTCCAGCGCCCTGGAGCACCTCCTCCCCCCTCCCCTTCTTCATCGACCTTGCTGTCTGCAGAGTTCTCTCTCTCACATATTCTCATTTCTCTCTGGTTACTGCTGCTCTTATGCAGATTTGCACCCCACCCCCCTCTTTTCTTACATATTTTGTCACAGAGATGCTACCACCACCGCTGATGGGCGCAGCCTTGGCCAGTGGTGGGTCCGTCTCGGAGCTGGCTAGCATTGGCTCCATCAGACAGAGGGGAAGCTTCTAGCACCTTCTCACAGAAGACACCCCTGCAGTCCCCCACTACCAAAACCTTGCCATGAAAACCCAACACACACATAAAATATTTTTTTAAATTCTAACACATAATATTCTTCAACAGACCAAAGGCTGCCGCTCTGCAGAAACCGCCAGTTTGCATTTTAACCTGTCCTTAACAGACAAAAGCCCACACTTAGAATCACCACAGAAAGTGGAAGCCTGCTGTTATGGTTTCTGTACCATGGCTCATGAGGCTACCAGGGAGCATTCCAACCATCATATCACTTAAAAAACAGGTGGATCAAAGCAGCAGGGAAGCAGAGATCCATCTTAAAAAATGAGTATACACACTAATTCTTCCCATAGCTGTATCTGTTCTGCAAATAAGGGGTCAATACTGTTTCTATTACCCCTTCAAAACCATTTTCCTTTAAAAGGAAAAGACAAAAAGCCAGCAATTGTATGTTCAGGAATATCTGCCAGTTGCAACATTACCCTGTAGTTCAATTTGTTAATAGACTGCAGCCCAGAAGGGTTTTTTTGTTTGTTTGCTTTAACAGTAAGTTTCAAAATATCTATGGCCTATCTAGGATAACAGATGTAAAAGTGAAAAGAAGCCTCTGCATAGATTTGGAAGGGTTGCACTGAAGTGAACATTAAGTCAGATCAGCAATTCATAGTTTAAAGACATTTCACTATCTGCATGCTACAATTAACACGCAGCATCTACTCTGCCATATGTTTTGCAGCCTACAAATTTTAAGAGGTGGTAGGTAGCAAAAAGATTATTTAGGATCTCTCAAGTTCACATGGCTGATTTTACACAACTCTGTGATCAATAGGCAGGACCCTCTCCCCCTTCATGCTCAGCTCATGTGCACCTTCTTACTTTCAATTCTAGTAAATAATTTAATAATTCTTTCCACAGAGAATTACTAAACTTGCATTTTTTCCCCTCCCCTAGCCTCTTACAGCAAGCTCTGAAAAATTCCTTGCATTTTTGCTAACCTAGGCAACCTCAAAAACTAAGAAACCCACAACTGCAAAAAGCTAGATCTGGGCCATGGGGCATCAGCACCATATTCCTATTTCTGCCAGTAATACAATGCATTGGGTTTGTCTTGCTGAAAGAGAAATAAGAAACCTGACAATTGTTTTGTTTCTTACCAGTCAAGAAAAGAGGGTAACACCGTAGTATTGCATTTCTAAATTAGCATCACCTAGAATGACTTCTAACAAGCAGAGAGATGGAATAACAGAACACAAAGAACAAAAATAACATCTCCTTCTCCAAAGGGGCAAACTAGTAATTACAAGGGAAACTAAGTGAATCCAGAAACAAAAGCAAGTCTAATTAGTTATCACATGAAAACTGGGGAACAGACTTTTAAAGTTTCATTTACTACCCACTACTATTGGGCAGAGCAGTTCCCAGCACAGTTTGTAATGGGAATCAGACTCTAAAGAACTTGCAGCATCGCTATATGAAAACCTGTAATAGCTACAGAAAGGGTATATACAAACGCCAACAATAAGGAATCATTTACTAGATCTAAGACAGTATATAATCTACCTGACTATGAGATCAACTAGTTTGGTTTAAGCCTTATCAGTCGCATTATTTAAAAGAAAACTAGACATAACGTCTAATACTAGTGAAAAAACAGCCATAAAGGAAAATGGATATTCTGCTACTGTATGTCCTCTCCACAGGCATATTTACCAGGTCCTAGGAGAGCTCCCCGATGATGCTGTCACTCCCAGTGATGAGATGCAGCAGTAACTGCACAGCTTCAAAACTCTACCTCCTTCCCCTAAAACTTGTCCCTACTTTCTCAGATCCTGTAGATAATTTTAAGTCCAAGTCCCTCCACTTTCCACACTGCAACCAAGACTGCAGTAACTTCTTAGCTGGATGGGCAAGGCACATTTATCACTTTCAACAGTCTGAAATCAGTGCTAATCCCCATACCAGCGACAGGCAAAAGACTTCTTGGCTGTCACCTCACTGGTATATACGGCTCAGTCTCACACATCTCATACAGCTGAAGCACGTTGTAATGAATAACTACATTTTTTTATACTTAAAAGCACAATGAAACAAAGCCAGAACTACCACACAACATAGCACATTTAACTGTTATGACTTAGTTTTAACTCGTTAAACCTCACAAGATATTTAAGTTAGTTCCATAATGTATTTAAATAAGCAAATAATCCAAAATAGGTGGTTTCAGGTTGAACCAAATCTGTATATTCCCAGAGCAAAACTGGCCATGAGCAGATGCTCAAGGACAGGTAGAACAACAAGACAAGGACATCACTGCATTTCCCCACGACCCACAGGTGCCACAGCCTCCCAAATCTTCAGCTCTGAGATCTGCTGAGCCAGAAACGAACTGCTGCAGTTAACTGATTTTTCCTTCATGATTAAAGCACTGCAAGTTAGGATTGTTCTAACCGTAGTTAGAACTTGATGAAACATTTAAAAAGACACTAAGTCACGGCAGGGCCCTCTGAATTCCCAGACCCAGGGTGAGCAAACTCCTACAGCACCCAGGTCCAACCGCCTCAACGCCCCTGAAGCTGTACCTAGACCCAGGTGCTATATCGTTCCATGGGCAAACATGGGACAGTGCGCTGACTCGGATAAAGCATGTTTCTGGCTACACGTCCCAAACGTTCTTCCTCCAAACCACTCGCACTGAAAAAACACTGTCTGTTTCCTCAGACGAAATAGACCCTCACAACACTGTCAAGAAAGCAGATTAGTATGGAACCTACTTGTATTAGGAGCCGAGGTGTACAACTCATTGGGACTTCCTAAGGAGCTTTTTCCGATGTCATAAATGCTCAAAACCAGCGCTGATTGCAAACTTTATTTTGGCAAGATTTATGGCGTGGTTTGTTGGGTTTTTTTCTTCTTTTGTTTGTTTGGGTTTTTTTAATGTACTACTGCTGTTCTCAGCACCCTCCGCAGTTTGCTCTCACCTGACCCCAAAGATCCCGCACCGACCGCCCGTGAACTTGTTCGTTCCACACAGACCCGCCGAGCCGCCGCCCCGGCCCGGCCGCCTCTTCCCTCGGCGGGGCCGGCAGCCGCGGACCCCCAGCCGCTCCCCCC